>CM028361.1:69872621-70454127 GCA_016624345.1 Platycodon grandiflorus
TGGAGCTTGCTTAGATATTAAAACTCGAAAACGATATGGTCTGACAGGAACCATAATGCAGAACAAAATTATGGAACTGTTCAATCTCTTTGACTGGGCTGTACCTGGGTGCTTGGGGTCACGTGAGCATTTCCGAGAATTCTATGATGAGCCCCTGAAACATGGCCAAAGGTCTTCTGCACCTGAAAGATTTGTCCGCATTGCTGATGAGCGAAAACAGCACTTGGTGGAAGTTCTGAGGAAGTATCTATTAAGAAGGACAAAAGAGGAGACGATTGGGCATCTTTTGATGGGCAAGGAAGATAATGTCGTATTCTGTGCGATGAGTGAGTTGCAAAAGCGGGTTTATAGGAGGATGCTGCAACTACCTGATATCCAATGCCTTATGGACAAGGACCTCCCATGTAGCTGCGGAAGTCCTCTTAAACAAGTGGAGTGTTGTAAAAGAACTATTCCTGATGGAAAAATCTGGCCATACCTTCACAGGGATAGTCCGGATGGTTGTGACTCCTGCCCCTTTTGCATTGTTCTGCCTTGCCTCGTCAAACTCCAGCAGGTAACTTGTTACAAATTTGTTTTGAACTGTGCCATTGTGAATTTTATCCGCCTAACTCCGACATTTTGATGATAATGATTGACAAGCTTGTCTATATATAATTTGTTTGGCATTTAGTGTCAGTAATATTATTGACCTAAAGAGACAAGCACCAAAACCAATTCTTGTTTTTATTATTTTTAATAGAAAACAGATTCATTATTAGAAAGATGTGTAGAATTGGATTAGAGAACCTACTTAAAGACAATACGCTAAAAGAAATCTTACCACAGATATACCAAGATGAAGTCATAAAAATTATGATGGTAAACTAGTTTACATTTACCTGGATACAGAAGAGAGTACTTGTCTCTCGGTTTTGCATTCTTGAGCTGCTAGGAGATGAGAACCTTTTGCTATCTTCGTTATGTGTTACTTGAATAATTGGCAGGCCATAGTCTTTTCAATGGTAAGGATGTGGTTGCTGCGAGCAGAGAATAGGAAGCTTGGCGTATTTATTGCTAAGGATATGTTTTATTTATTACTATTATTAAGCAGGTGTGATGCTTTTGAAGTGACGTGAACTCTGTTGAATTTTATTGTAGTCTTTTTATTCCTTTGGGGTGGTTCTTTTCTCTTTTTTTTTTCTTGGTGGGCGGGGGAAGGGTATTGTAGAATGTTCCTTAATATCAGTTACCATCTCATTAAAAGCTTAAACTCCTTGAAGAGCACCCAGGAATGTATATCATGCTACTTACAACAAAAATGTATATCATACGTTAAACACTTTCCCTCACATGGGACGCCTACTCCACCCCCACATTGTACGTGACACAACCAAAATGCATTACTATGGGCCGTATAATTAAATAGAGTGCGAGTTTGTTCACTGACAATTGCGGAAACAAATGCCCTGGATGAATCTTGCAAAAGAGCTCTAAAGCCATGTTAAGCTACCAACTCATATAAAAGCTTAATAATTCCTCATCCCTCACTTCCCCCCTTAACCAGAAAAAAAAAAAAAACTCATTATTTACATATTACTTTGTCCTAGGAAAAATTAATTTTTGTTTCTAAATTTTAACCCGTTAGTGTCCATTATTTTTCCCGAAACATGATAATTTATTCTACGTGTCATACAACAAAATGGCATCTTTGTGCAAATTAAAGGATTTAAATAGAAGTGAAAAGTTTGACTTTTCAAATGGGATTCCCTTTTTCTTTTTGGAACAGATGGAGTATTAGATGGTTTAATGTTGTATATGATATGTCTACCATCTCTTGTGAATTCTATAACCCTCTTTCTTTTGGTTTTGTCTATCTAAACTTGTTTGTGTACCTGAAAAGGTGGGAATGCTTGTCATGGTTCACCAAAAAAAGTCTATAAGAAGTTTATGCAAAAGAATTAGAAGTAACTTTTTTTCTGTTTAGTGCGTGGAAATGCTTAATCATTGCAGCTTGAAAGGAATCTAAGAAGAATGAAGAGTGATCCTAATAGGCACTGAGACTACTAATATTTTTTAGTGAGTTTGATCTCATGTATGAGAGGGGTTTGAGTACCCCAGGCATTAGGTGTTCCATTGCATGGCCATATGGTCTTGTTTGATTTAAGCTTCATCATGTAGTCTTCAAAAGTTTCTGGAAAGGAGTTTACAAAGTGATATCCTTTCTCAGGATTCGAAGATTCCTTCTGGAGACACTTAGAATTACAAAAGGGTACTGCTGCCCCTGGCAGCAGTACACATGAGCAGTATTACCAGAAATGACATAGCATATGGAAAAACATTCTCTTTATGGCATGCGATAGGTGGGGACCTATTAGATAAAATGTTCTATATTGTTTCAACTTATCATGTAATGCTCATATCTGTCCATTTTTTGTTTGTGTTTTAACATTTTAGAGATCTCTTGACAGATTAGCAATCACTTGGAGCTCATTAAACCTAATCCCAGGGATGACCCTGAAAAACAGAAGAAAGATGCTGAGTTTGCGTCTGCTGTCTTTGGTACTGATATAGATTTGGTGGGAGGGAACACCCAAAATGAGAGTTTTATGGGTCTCAGTGATGTTAGACATTGCGGGAAGATGAGGGCTTTGGAAAAATTGATGCTTGCTTGGATTTCACAGGCTGATAAAATCCTTCTTTTCAGTTACTCTGTCAGGTGACATGAAACAATCACTCCTCAAGTGCTTTCCCCATCCTCAACCCTCTGGTCAAATATGTTTTAGTAGAATGTCCCCAAAAGGAAAGGAATCTAAATAAGAATCTTTTTGGTGGTTCTAACACATTTTGCATACTGAAGTAGTTAGTAAAACTAACCACTGCATGTGGTACATTACTCACAATTATCCGTTGCTTAAGCAAAAACCACTTGTGCTTTAATTATAGTGGTACCCCTTACTTATATGGAGTAATTTACTTCTGTTTATTGAACAGTAATTCAATTGTTTCCTATCCTATTTATATTCAGTTATTGATGAATCAGAATGTGTATGTGTATCGTAATTTCATTTTCATGATACATATTGGGATATATCGTAAGATGTGCTTTGCATATAGAAATACACAAATTTTAGATATACTATCTGAAATTATGAAATATATATGGGGAGTAGGAACCATAAGTAGATATAAGTGTATCAATTAGGTTTTTGACAATAGCTAATAATTAGAACCATAAATATTTGTAAGTTGACACAAAAACTGTATTTTCTCTGATTTATGCTGTATTATTCAATATAATGAAAACCTAAAATAAGTTTCAAAAAGTAATGTAGGTTTAAATCTCTAACAGTCTTTATATGCTGATTTTGTAAAAAAAAGTAATTAATTTAAATTGTAATATAGTTTTATTTGGTGTGATTCTATATTATAAGACAACACCATATCGTAAGATACGAATAATGTATTGTAGGATAAGATGTCACATGGGATACGCACGTAAGATATGTGTCCCGTACCCCCAATTTTATATTGTATCGTAGGATAAGTTTCGCGTATTCTGAGATACTGATAACCAGTTTTAGGCTTGATTACAGAACTGTCTTCTCAACTTTGAGGTCAGTTTCATTAATGCCCCTTATGGATGTAAAATTTCAGAATTTTAAAACCCAAGAGCTATGGAATTGGCATTGAATTGTTAACGAGTCCCAATATGCACTTGCTATACTCTAGTGTGGAAAGGAAGGGCATTCATGTTATACGCGTTACTAAAATGACTTAAAAGTCAACTTCCTTGATTTTGCAAAAAAAACTAGAAAGGGACACTCATTTTTGGGATGGAGGGAGCAACATATATACATGAATGCCCCTAGTGTCCACAATAGCATTGTAAGTGAACACTAGGACATGATAGTTGGCAAAGGTGAAATTAGTAAATTATAGAAAAGTGGACACCATTTTAGGACAAGAAAATTTTAAAATATGACACTCATGTTGAGACAGAGGGAGTATCAGGGTTGTTTTAGTCTAATAGTATTATAAGGGTACTTTGGCTATCGTCAGTTATCTAGCCTAGTTATAGTATAATTTGGTGTATTTTATAAATATTGTAGTCCCCCATCGATAATAGAATAAATATTGATTATGTGAGCTTGTGTTCTCTCACGCTCATCCATTGTGAGTGTAGGAGTCCCATTTCCTTAATTTTTCTCATCCTTCTCTGTGCAATGGTTGGACAACTTTTCGTACTATGACCTACATCAGCAACGGTGGCCACCACTGCATACCAAGTGGATTACCCACACCACCACCATCAGTTGATCTACCTTCAATATTATCAGAAGCACATCCATGGGCACCATCCACCTCCACTCTATACCAGAAACTCACTACCAGCATCATCACCAACATTATGTTTGATACTTGAAGCCTCCACCTCCCTAAATTTTCAGAATTTCTCCCATTAGATTACACAGCGTGAAATCTATATCAGATGTTACCAGCATCAGCACTGTTTGCCACTCGATCTCCATACTGGAGAGCACCGTCAGTACTCATCCTACTAAAATGGTTAAATCCCATACCAAACATCATCGCATCCAGCCGCCCCTTCAACCATTTTTCAAGTTTGTGTTTCGAATAGAAATAATTCAGAAACTGAACTTTAAGCCCTAATCAAATGCAAATTTTTTCCAAGTAACTTATTGTTCTATGTTTAATTTGATGTTTAAAAGTAATAGAAAGTTACAGCATTAAATTGGAAATTGATAAAAGTCAAAACCCAAATCTGCCTCTCGTGTCTATGCATAGCAGATATATGTATGTGTGTGTAAGCTGGCTTTTTAGCACGCCATATTCTGCACACGAGTAACAAGAAATTTTTTCTTTTATTATGTGTCTATATTCTGTTCCTGAAGATTTACTACTCTTTGCAGGATGCTGGATATACTGGAAAAGTTTCTCATACGAAAAGGTTATAGCTTCTCAAGACTTGATGGTTCCACGCCCACTGCCTTGCGTCAGTCCCTCGTTGATGACTTCAATTCAAGTCCAAGCAAACAGGTCAGAATGAGGATTGATGATTCGAGTAATGTAGTGATTCTATTTTTCAATGTTACAGCAAATTCCTATTCCAGGTTTTTCTTATATCAACTCGAGCTGGTGGGCTTGGACTAAATCTTGTCAGCGCAAATCGTGTAGTTATATTCGATCCAAATTGGAATCCTGCCCAGGACTTGCAGGCACAGGACAGGTCATTTCGTTTTGGACAAAAGCGTCATGTTGTTGTTTTCCGCCTTCTTGCTGCTGGATCTCTTGAAGAACTTGTTTACACCCGGCAGGTTTACAAACAGCAGCTGTCAAATATTGCTGTTTCTGGGAAAATGGAAAAGCGTTATTTTGAGGGTGTCCAAGTAAAGAAACTCATTCGTTGGTTTTTCATTCGTCATGCTTACATATTTTCATATTGAATATGAGCAATCTTTGCTTAGTTTATTCTGTTTTCGGCCTTCTTAATTCAGGATTGCAAGCAATTTCAAGGGGAGCTTTTTGGAATCTGCAATCTATTTCGGGATCTGTCTGAGAAGCTTTTCACTAGTGACATCATTCAATTGCATGAAAAGCAAGGGAAGGAAAATGAGCATCTTTCTACAGCAAAAGAGAGTTTGACTGATCTTGGAATGTATTTTCTTCCTCCACAAGCAAGGGAAATATATTCTTCTGCATCTAACAACACTAAGCCCATGGATTTGGAAAGGGAGTCTATAATCACTCCAGCGGTTGAAGAGTTGGGTAAGCTCCTTTGTCCTATGCTATCTATTACGTCACTTTTTCTCTTTTTATAACTTTTAGGTGACGTATATCTATGGTTGACTGATTGTTTTCTATCATGTGGATTACTTGATTGTGCCATCAAGCTGAAACCTCCTTGTTCACTTTCAAATTTGTCTTAAACCATGTGAGTAAAGCAATGATTAGATGTCCTATCTGCTGTCAGTATGGCATGGTAGTTAGATAAGCTCTGTTATGAAAGTTGGAATCTCTTGGGTTTATCCTCTTAGGTTTAGGATTGATGTTAGCCTATATATATGTTGTAATCTGTGCAGTTTAAAAAAGAAAATAAGATAATTGAGTTAGTATTACTTCCTGTCTCTGTCTCTGTCTGTCTCTCTCTCTCTCTCTCTCTCTCTCTCCTGTTTACGTTATAATTGTCGTGTTTGATTGACACGGTCTCAGAGCAAGAAGGTAACGGAACCACAAGGGTGTATGAAGGATCTGAACCTAGGATTTTGTTCAAATGTGCGAGGAAAGTCCTACTGGAATAAATATGACATATATACTACATGAGAAATTTTTTATTTCGATAAAGGAACAGGACTCGGATAGCAGATCTAGTTGGAGGGTTGTGTTTGGACAGAAGAGATGAGTCTAGCTTCATCATTGTCGTAGTCGACCAGCACACAAGGTCACCGGTGCCTGCCCTGGCTGTTGTTTCTGGAGTTGGTTTTTTGTTTTCCGGAGTTTTGAAGTGGTTTTTTTGGTTGAGTAGTCAATTTGTAGTACATTGCTTGTGCTTAGGTAATTCATGGTATCAGAGCTAAAAGGGATCGGGCAAAGAATTTACGCTCAAGGGTTTGTTTGCCTTGGTGAGATGAGACCAAGGCCATCTCCAACATTGTTGGTGGTTGAATTTTCCGGCATCATGCGCCACGACTCGTGGCGCGTGGGCGAGGTTTCCGGAAAGATTTTGTGGGGAAAAACATAGGATTTCCCTACAGAGGCCGTAGGAAAAAGTAATTTGGTGATTTCAGTAGGTTGGTTGATTTGGTGTGTTGACCGAAACTTTAAATCTTGATCTGAATTTTGAAGTCAAGGAGGGTGATATAGGTGATTTTGGATCCCTAGATCTCGGCATGTTATGGGGCTTCGTTTGGTGATGTCATCTGATAGATAGGGTTGATTTTGGTTTATATTGGTTGAGTTGGTGCTCAGATTGACCAATCAGTCAATCTGTGGGGTTGTTTGACAATCTGGTTATGTTGGAGGGTTCAGATTAACAGTTTGGTTAATATGGGGTGTTTTCTGCTAGTTCTGGAAGTTTGGTTCTCTAATTGACAGGTTGGGCAAGTTAGAGGGACAGATTAACAGTGTGGTTAATCTACGTGTTTTTTTGATAGTTCGGCTTCAGTAGACAGTTTGGTCAAGTAGGAGGTTGGTAGATTCAGATTGACAGTTTGGTCGATTCAGAGGGTTTGATAATGTGGTAGGTGTAATTGACAGTTTGGTCTATTTGAAAGGCTGATTTGACAGGTTGGTCAGATCAGTTTGATTAGTTTACAACGTGTAATTGACAGTTTGGTCAATTTGAAGGGCTGATTTAACAGGTTGGTTTCATTAGTAGATACCGCTTTGTGAGTTACAGTGATAAAAGATAGAAAGTCTATAGAAGGTAGATGGTCTTCTACTGATTCGAAGGTGGCCAAGGTACGGGAGGATAATGATAAGCGGTAGTTTTTTGATGTTTTCTGGCTGTATCCTAATTTAGAGTATTCTGTTTTTTAGGTTGTGTCTTAAGTTAAAGACTTAAAGTCTTAATTCTTTTTTACAGAGTGAGTCCTACGAGAGTTAATTACATTTGTAGTAAGCTGGATCTATGTGCCTGCAAAAAGGGGGTGTCATGAAAGTTGGAATCCTCTTAGGTTTAGGATTGATGCTAGCCTATATACATGTGATCTTCAGTTTAAGGAAAAAAAGTAGATAGAGTTAGTGTTATTTCTCTCTCTCTCTCTCTCTCTCTCTCTCTCTCTCTCTCATTGTTGGTGTTGATTAACAAGCTCGAAAGTAATCTACTACCCACTTAGAAGACCCATGAAATTGGTTTCAAAGTACAGATGTCTTTTTTTTTTCTTGGTAGTATCATTTGAAGATAGATCGATTGTAGTATTTCTAGTAGGGGAGATAGGGAAAGACTTGTATGATTTAGCAAGAATTCAGAATGTTTTAGTCTAATCTTACAATTCGAGTGCTTTTGGTATTTGATTACCTTAGTCCTAGTTTCATTTTTGTTTATTCATGTTGATGTAATCCTACATTGCTAATAAGAGCATGACTGATCCGCTTCAATGTTAGGCTTTCTCGTACTCCTCTCCCCTTTTCTATGTGTGCTCTGAGGACAAGTCTCCATGCTCTGTCTTACGTCATTACAGTGCCCTTAACAGATAATTATGCGTACAAGTTCTTAAGTAAATACTAAGTTGATGTATGCACCATGCAACATGTTTAGTAAGAGATATGAGGCAGCATTTCCTACGTATAGATCTGTGCTGGTTAAGACATTTAGTTGGCACATAACCAATTTTCTTATTCATTGGGGCGCGCGCAGGGGGGGGGGGAGAGGGAGAGAGAAAGGGAGGGAGGGAGGGGCATTCAAAAAAATAAGAAAAGAAATCTAATGTTTGTAGATGTAGATGTAAATTTGTTCACACATTGTTCAGATCGAAATGAAGCCTTTTGATTTTCAGGTATTGTATATGCTCATCGTAACGAGGATATTGTGAACCTCGGGCCTGGAAGAGAAGGGAAAAGACAGCTTAGTGCATCTCAGTGTGACACCTCAGACATCGGGCCTGGGACAGAAGGTAAGAAAGAGGTGAGTGTATCTCAGAAGGACATGCTGAGGCAGCGGTGCTTGCCCTCTGTGAGGAGAAAGAAATCAGGTGCTGCTAGTGCAAAGGAGAATGCTTTATCCAAGACGCAAAAGAAGAGCCAATATAGCCTTCTTGCGGAATTCATGGGTATGGGGGTCGTAGAGTTTAGCAAGTGGTTTCTGTCTGCAACTGACAAAGAAAGGGAAAAAGTATATCGAGAGTACAGAAAGCGGAAGGAGACAATGCCTCACAGTTGAAATTTATTATGGTTGTAAGAAAAAGAAAGAGAAAAATTGTTAGTTTACAATGTAACAATATGTAAATAGGTCTTCTGTTTTCAATTTCTTTTTCTTTTCTTTCTTTTTGTTTGTTTGTTTGTTTTTTTTTTTTTTTTCTAAAGGGTAAGTGTGTTTTTTTGTTAGGAATATTGATTAAGTCATTGATCACACAGCTAATTGATATTTCTGGATATCATACCATTTGCATTCTATTTCCAATTGTAATTGCCGAATGTAGATAGGTGGAGCTGACAGCAGTTTTGACATGTTTTTATACAATTTGAAATTTCATTGCAGAACATTGCAAGTAATTTCAAAGGTGAAATCTTGGAACTTATGTAGATTATGAGCTGAGGAGGATACCCTCTTCTGGAATTAGAATTGGGCATTCTTCATTTTTGATGAAAACTATTGGAGCTGGACGCAACATCGAGCTTCTTGGAGAAGCCAAACCGGCCACCCAACTCACTGCCATTGTTGAGTTAATTTGCAAGGACTTCATCACAGGTCTTCATCTCTCTCGTCCGTTTCTTCTGCAACTTTGATGCTCCTCGGATTTTTCAGGTACAAAGAAGGCTTTAAATTATGTTAAATTCAATTTTTAGATGCGGTTTCTTGTAGGTAATTTCCATGGAATTCAATCTTTGTTGCTCTCCATTGCCAATTTCATTTGTTTAAGAATTAGAGTTCTATTAGGGGTTTTATAGGGTTTTCCGGATTCAGGGTTTAGGATGAAAATTTTGGGATTTGGGATTTATGGATATTCATATTGTCCCTCATTAGGTATAATAGTAGTCCCTTTGTTCCAAAATAATGGTTTTTGTTCCATTTTGGAGCGTCCCAAACTAAGTTTCTCTTTTTCATTTAGAGATATTTTGTTTAAGTCAATTATCAAATCTTTGAGGGTACTAAAGAAGAATTAGGACTAACTATTTTTTTAAAAACCGTTTAAAGTCAAAAGGGAACACTTATTTTGGGACGAAGAGGGTGGAATTTATGACCACAGTTCCACCTAATTAGGAGAAATGTCGTACCAGATGAAAATTAATGTCGTCTCTCTCTAAGTATAATTGTAGATGTCATTGCTTATACGAAGACTAGATATTTTAATCTTATTAGATGAAGAAATGTTTGTTATTTGTTTGAAAATGTTCTTGAAACTTTTTCTTTTTGGTGTTTTTCCATTTGAAGTATCTTAGAAAGCTCTCAAACTTTGATTTATGCAATGTTGGTGAAATTGTGTAGTTTTCCTCAAAAGTTGCATGCTTAGTGAGAAATGTTTGATTATTCAACTCAACCCAACTTGGCCTTTTTTCCAATCACATGGGTCAGCTATATGAATCATTTTTTGCCATCCGTTTCAGTCTTAAGTAAAGTCATCACACACACCGTAGTCATTCATATCTCTCTTTATTCGAGATGTCCATGTTAATTTTGGTCTTCCCCTATTTCTACTTATCAAAAAAAAAAAATGTTCGTCCCCTATTTCTAGTCTAGTTGATATTGATACACTCACACTACCTAATTCATGCACTAATTGGTTTATATTGTATGTGTCTAAACCATCGTAGGCAATTCTCTCATTTCATCTGCTATTTAGGCGACTCTTATTGTCTCACGAATTTGTTCATTACAAATTTTATCTTGCCTAGTTTTACCATATATTCATCTTAACATTCGCATTTCAGCTATACTAAAATGTTACGCTTGAAGACGTCCCTGCTTCACACTTTAGCTCTTTGGTGCACGGAGTCAATGCCAACTAATTTCATCAATAACTAAATATTAATTCTTGAAGATGTCCCTGCTTCACCCTTTATCTTTTTCACATAATGCTTTTGTAGAGTTTTTGGACAGTTTTATTGTGTGATAGGTCTTCTGGGTGAGTGTACTTCAAGTGTACACAGGATGCGTCATCTGC
Organism: Platycodon grandiflorus; assembly: GCA_016624345.1. NCBI lineage: Eukaryota > Viridiplantae > Streptophyta > Magnoliopsida > Asterales > Campanulaceae > Platycodon > Platycodon grandiflorus. The sequence goes on from CM028361.1 coordinate 69,883,445, forward strand.
TTTGGCGCTTTTTGTTAATTCTAATATTCCTCTACTTATCAAAAAAAAAAAAGAAGAAATTAGTGTTCTGTTGACAGTTCCTTTGGTGTTTCCCTATTACACTTGTTTTGAACCCTCCACTTTGATGACAATTTTGCTGTTGTTGTTAGCGTTCTTGGGAACCTGTGAGTTGACAAACATGTTCTATGGTGAAAAGTGAGTTGATTGGGCACAAACATTAAGCACGCCAACCGTTCAACGAAATGCTTCAATGACAATGGTTTGATGATTTTGCTGGAATCTTGTCGGCAGTGCATATGCACCATTTTTTACCAAACATCTTGGAAGCAATCTGATCATCAGTTCATTGTTAACATGTTGGGAGTTGTTAATCAAGCACATATGCCTGTTTAATCTCCAATAAGAGGTAATGTATTTATTGCTCAAACCCATTACAATTCTGTCCTGATGATATGTTAGGGTTCAAGAAGGGCATGTTAAATGAAGATTTGAATTTTTTTTGGTAATTGAATTGGTGTAGGGTATATATATATATGTATTTTTTTTTTTCAAATATGTTTAGTTTTTGGACTATATTATAGAAATGATTATTATATTAATTTCAAAATATTTGTTAATTGTTTAGATAAGTGGGAATGGATGATCAGCACTTTGTAGACGATGAACTTCGTCCAAGAGGTAAAGTTAATGGCTGTAACATTTTCTGGTGAGCTGCAAGCTGAATCTTATATGAAATGGTTGGGTATTGTAGTTGCTTACAAAATAGCTGTACATGCAATGCAGTGATGAAGTAATGGCTGGTTTCTTGCATTCGTGTTCATCAGATGAAGCAACCAAAGATGCTTTTGCAGTAAGTTGACAAGCCCCAATGTAAAGTAAATGGATGTGTTTTCAAATGTCATAAATGCCTTAAATAATTAATGTTTGTTTGCTCATTTGCAGTCTATGAACTATTGCAAGAGTTGTCAAAAAAAGACAAGAATCACTATCATCAAAAAGCGTCTAAACTTGGGGAACCACATTTGAAAGCAAATCCTAAACCTCTTAAGGATGCCGAAGAAGCAAAGACGGTAAGTGAACTTTAAGGAATTGGTATATAATTTGGATGTATAAAAACAATTATTTATGTGATTTCACATGCTTCGACTCTATCATCAAAAAGCGTCTAAACTTAGGGAAGCATATTTGAAAGCAATTCCTAAACCTCCAAAGTCGCTGAAGAAGTGAAAGACAGTAAGTGAAATTAAGAAAATGTAATATAGTTTGGATGTATTGAAGTATTTATGTCTTTTAGTATGCTGTTGGGTTGAGCAGTATGTGATTCCCATAATATGCAGCTGGAGAGCTAATTTTGATGGAAAGACTACTCGAGCAACCATGAAAGATCACTGAGATCACTGAAATGGGATTCATATCTTTGCCAGAACTGAAATGTAGGCGACTAGAACGAAATTTTTGTATCATTGGTTTATCGTTTCAATCCTAGGGCATGTGAAATAAATACGGTACGTGATGGTTTGTTTTGTTTTTTTTTGTTTTTTTTTGTTTTTTTGGGGGAAGAGGTAGGCTTAACCTTTCAACGACAGACAAAGTGTGTCAGATGCTTGGTGTCCCATCATGATATAATGTGATCCTAATTTCACACTTTAGAGGGGTTGTTGTGTCAAGATTTGAAGTCTGTAAGCAAGTTAGAAGGCTTGGAGGATTTTTTAGAGACTTCGGGGTCCAAAAAAATACCCCGAAACGCAAGTTTTGGCAAGCAAAATCCCAAAACCGTGATTTTTTAAGGTTTTTTGTATTTTCTTGGTAGGTTTGCTTTTCCTTATTGATTTATGAATCACCCCAAGTATTTTAGGAGTTTTTGTTTTGGTAAGTTAGAGTTTTTGAGTTTTCTTTCCTTTGTTTGAGAGGTTTTTAATAAATTTCCTTATGTAACTAGTTTTCTTTTGTAATTATAATTAGTTTCCTAGTTGGAAAAGGTTTAGGGTTTTCTTTTGATTCCTTTTAGCCTATATAAAGACATCATTTATTGTCAAGTGATAAGAGTTGAGTTTATAAATTATTGAGTTTGTGAGAATTGTGTTTTCTCTTTGAGTGTTCTGGATTGAATACTTGGGTGCATTCATTCGTATGTTGGTGGTGCATCGAAATCTGACTTATCAATTAGAGAGACATCCCAATTGTAGCGTAATTCACAATTTCAAGGTTCACGTCTAATTGAGGGCGTTGGGTTGCGGAGTCATTCACCATCAACTTAACTAGGACGATCTTGGTATTTTCTCATCAATTGGTATCAGAGCAATCCTAGTTACGGTTAGCTTTCTATACTATCTTTAATTTTGTCGCCTTGATTTTTGTTTTGTGAAACCCTAATTCCGCTAGGAGAGTATTTTGATTGTTGTTTCTATAGTTCTTGTCTTGGTGAAATTGTGTCAAACACGAGTGTATACACGTGAGGAAGTGATTCACCAAACACCATGTCCGAAGAGCACAAACAGCTTAAAGAGGCGTTGACAAAACTTATTAAAGATGCGATGGATAATGTCTTTGATAAGAAATTTGGGATGTTAAATATTGGCCAACAATGGGAACATCCAAGGGAGCATGGAGGGTGTAGGGCTCGAAGGGTTGAACCCTTGGAGGAGGAATTTGGAGATGTTGATACGGATAGGGAGTATCAATACTATAATCCGAGCAAAGTTAGGCTTGTTTCTTTAAGGCAAATTTCGAGTTTTCAAGGTAACGATGATGATTACTTAGATTGGGAACGGAAGTCGGAAGAGGTCTTTGAGTATCATATGTACTCTAAATTGAAGAAGGTGAAACTGGCAGCAGCTAAGCTCATGGGCTATGCATCATATGGTGGCAACAGTTGGAGATAGATCATAGACAGAATCGAGAAAGGGGAGTTAGGTCATGGCCAGAGATGAAACGTGTTATGCGACGACAGTTTGTACCTAATTCTTGTTATAGGGATGATCAATCTTACGCACCTTTAGAGTCTTCACCATGGAAGCCGAGCTACATCAAAATGGAGGAGGAAGTTCATCTACTTCAACAACTGGGGCCAAGTCAAAGTCACTTGCCAACTATACTTTCAACCTCAACAATATCATTCCTTTGACACCAAAACATGTATGTGTGGATCAAGTGGGGTTGCAACAAAAGAGTGAGAATGAGGGAGAAAAGAGCGAGGATGAGGAAGAAAAGAATGAGCATGAGGGAGGAAAAAGTGAGTATGAGGAAGAGAAAAGTGAGCAAGAGAAGGATGAGAGCGAAGAAGAAAAGATTCAAGAGGAAAAGTCTGAGTGGGGGAAGGTGAGATCGAGGGTAAAGTTGAGATTGTCTGCCCAATAAAGTTGAAATTCGACTTATCAATTGGAGAGACATCCCAATTGTGGCGTTAGTCTCAATTCCAAGGTTCACATCTAATTGAGAGCATTGTGTTGCGAAGTCAGTCACCATCAACATAAGTAGGACAATCTTGGTATTTTCTCATCACATCAAATGGTAAAGTGGTTCCAGAGTTGATGGAACCTAGATTGTAAGTTGCATATGAGGTTAAGTATTTGCGTACGTCCACTAAGTGTCACATTTGTGACAGTCATATTACATTGTGATCTGGATGGTGAAGGTTTTAGTGAGACTTTTTGAGAGTTGTTTCTACCGTGTATTTTGTGTTCTTGCGTCCTCGAGTCAAAGATAAACCGTCTCAACGGGCCATTGTTATACTTGATTGGCCAAAGAGAAGTATTCAGAAGTATAAAAAGGATAGGGGAAGAGGTGTCGGTGGATGTATATTTCCGCTCCAAGTGTGCATATGCCGACATTTGCATTGAATTGCCTTACTAAATTAACTTCTTGTTTTGGAAAGATTTAAAATATTTTGGTCTCTAAACTTCAACCCAATTTTTCGTTTGGTCCTACCTCCTTAAAACATATTCATTTGGTCCTATATGTTGTATTTCTTGGTTAGATTCCCCCCTCCAGCTCGTACAGTTAAAGGTTCCGTCCAATTTTTTGTTAATATGACTAAATTACCCTTATTAAAAAGCTATGGACTGACTTTTCAAGAAATAAAAATACAGGGGGTCAATTTGTCAATTCAAAAATTAGGTTGTCTTCAACCTCTAGAAACTCAGCTAAATTTCTCTCTTCAAATCTTCCATCTCCATCATTAAATCCTCCATCTCTCTCTTCAATTTCACCCCATCTTTTTCCTCTTCCAAAATATCCACATTTAGAACAAAACTTAATTGAAGAGATTATTAATTTTTAAAGTATAGAACAAGACCCAGATCTTGGAAACCTCCACCACTACTACCAACTTTCAACTGCAACCACCACCATCACCCTCACCACCCGCCCTTACTACCCAACACCCAAATAGAAAATCAATTCAGAGTTGTGCACAAACCAATTGACGTCGGGGCCCTCCTTGCAAGCTATGACTAAGCCAGTAGGTTTGTTCTGCTCCTTTAGTTGGCCTACTACTTCCGCAGCCGCTCCCTCTATTTCTCTTCTCATTTGCTCTACAGCACCTCCCCGAGAGTGGATTTCTTTTTCCTTGAGCAGGAGCAGTAGCAGTTATGGTCGCAAGACTCAAACTCAAAGGAATTACCAGTAAGCTTGAATGGATCCCTTCTTTTTACTTGAATTCCTGTAGAAAGTCTAGATCTAGGAAATCATTGAAGAAGTCACAAGGCTTTAATTCTCGTAGTGGTCTCGAAATTTGTACAAGACGCTGCATTCGTCTCAAGGTCAACCTACTAAGCTGTCCCTTGCTTCGCTTCCTAGTCAACAGCACTTTCTTCTACTTCTGAAGTGCACCACTGACGCCAACACAAATTTGCTGTTGTAACTCTGTAACTCATTTTTCACAGCTCAAGCGATCCAATGATAATTGTATAAGAGTTTGATTTTGGGATAAATGATAATTCTACCTTAACAACACAATCTAGTGTTCGATGTCTGCTGCTGTAACTCTTTGTTTTGCACTTTAAGATTTTTCTTTTTAAGATTTGTGGTGGATGTTGAACAAGCTCCCTGGTTTCTTTAGCCTGGTGATAGCAGCATTAGAAATCATAGTAGCTTTCTTTTGCCCGGTGATAGCAGCATTAGAAATCATAGTAGCAGTAAAAGTATGATTTTGGGGGTAAGGTTTGAAGAGAGGAGAGAGAGTGTTACAGAAATTTTTTTTTTTTTTTTGATTAATTTCGTTTTCAATTTTTTTTATCTAAACAAGTTAAAAAAAATAAATTTTTAGTCCAATCTAGAAGGGGATGACAAAAATACCCTTGTTAAAAGAGTCATGTAATTGTGCTGTGAGTTCCGTGAGGATAACAACTAAGGGTGATTTTGTCAATTTACATGCCCTTAAACATTCACTGTTATTGTTAGGGTATTATTGTCATTTTCAAATATATTAGACGGAAATTCTAACGGTAACGGCAGAAGGGGTAATCTAATGGAGAAATACAACATGTAAGACCAAATGAATATGTTTTGATGAGGTAGGACCAAACAAAAAATTAGGCTAAAGTCGAGGGACCAAAAAATATTTAAATCGTTCGAAAATGTATATTGTATGATCTGATTGTATGCGGCTTGATGCCATTCTTGATGCTGGTCGAGATCTCCCTCCTACGCGAGCTTATTGTATTGGAGCATGATGCGATCACGCAACATATTCGCAGATTCAGGGATGAAAGGGGAGATGAAGAAGCATGTAAAGAACCGATAGATCGGGGCCATGTGAACCCGATAGCGGAGATGATGGAGGAAGGAGAAAATCAGAGGGTAGTAGTAACCAAGAGAGTAGAGGTGAAGTAGAGGGAAGGGGTCATGGTGAAGAGAGTAGAGGAGAGGCAGACAAGACGAGGTATTGTGGCTCATGTGTTACTGAGATTGACCTGAAGTAAGGTTCATTATAATTGTCGATTTCTTAGAGATGTGCTAAATACAACACCCATTTATGCTAAATATAACACCCCTGGACAAATTTACTATTTTGCCCATGTTATAAATAATTTTTTTTTTTTTTTGACAAGACCGCCACCTCTGGGCGATCTTATTCCAAACAACCACCCAGACTAAGCGGTCTTCTATTTCAATCCATTATTCCGTCAAATTTTTTTTTTACACTTTAATACCTTAAAATTAACATTTTCGTTAAAAAGTTAATGAATTATTAAAATTTTAACGGAACTTGGTAGAACTGCCATTAGAACCGCTACCCCGAGGTGGGTTTTTTTTCTAGAGGACCGCCACCCCGAGGTGGTCTTCTTTTTTTTTTTTTTTAATATTTGAACGATGTGAAAAATAGTATTTTTTTCAAGGGGTTGTTGTATTTAGCACTTTTGGGGTGTTGTAATTAACAATTTTGGCGTGTTGTATTTAGCACCTATGATTTCTTATTATTGGCTTGATTTGTGTAACTTGTGATGGTACAGTTTAATGAAGCTTATTGTTATACTTCCATTAGGGAGGGCAATTTAGGATCGGACCATGAATGTCTGAACTGAATTGGATTAAAGTTGACGGTTATTAATTAGTTTGACTAAACATGAGATGGGTATTCGAAAATACCTGAATTCAGAAACTCGGGAATGACTTGAATTTGGTATTACTAGGACTTGTCATTTTCCCGAACTGTACATTAGTTACTACTTTGTATAATTTACCTCCACATTTATATTTACTAATTGCGTTATTTTATTATTTAGGGACTCTTGAACATGATTGTGGTAGTTAAGTTTTGAAGCAAAATTTCGCTAGTCACATCAAGTGAAAGGACTAAGAGCCTGTTTGGTACAGTGTTTACAAAATACAGTGTTTTAAAAATACAGCGTTTTAAAAAACACAGTGTTTTAAAAACGGATGTCTTTCCTTATAAATACGTTTGGGATATCATTTCAATACGCAACTTTTTTTTTTCCTAGGAGCGTTTTAAAATCTGCGTTTTTGGAAAAAGCTGGGAATTTTAGCGTTTTAAAACGCAATTGCGTTTTGAAAACGCTGTGTTTTCTACCGCAGTATTGAAACACATTTTTTGCAAATAAGCTGTGTTTTATCCCTGCGTTTTGGCCAAAACGCTCGACTAAACGGGCTCTAATTTGAATGAGAAAAACTAGCAAAATTAAGTATTTTGAGGGATGAAGATCAAGGCGTATTCCAAAAAATATGCAAAATTGATCTTGATTGAATTTCGTTTTTGACAAGAATATGTCATCGAAATTTATTTTTGAGTTCTTGGCAATTAAATATTTACATTATAAAAAATCTGGATGAGTTTTTGTTAGATGGGTGAAAGTAAAACATTTCAAATATTATGAACAATTTGAACATTATTGGTAAATGACCATTGCATCTGTTATTCCTCCAAAACCTTCTTTAAATTGAGATGAAAACTCAATTTATGCCAAAAGTGTTAAGAGGATGTGCACTACAAAATGTAATATATTTGGAGGATCACATCAAATATTCTCCCGTTTTTCATCAACAAATCTTTATGGGAGACAAGATGCTATAATTGAAGAAAATAGTTTCACGCGAAAAAGAAGCTTCTACTTGACAATTCAAGTGTCAAGCCAAGGAAGTACAATCAACCAACCTCGTGTACTTTTAACACACCCTAGTTGGGTAGCCAACTAGAAGAAGAAATATAGATTTTTTTTTAAATAATTTGTGTATTTGTTGAAATATAGTTGATTATTATCCTATGGTGCAAGAAGGCTGTGAGAGGAAGATGTGAGAGAGTTATTCTAAACCATCTTAAAAATTATTGAGTCAAATTTCTCTCGTCCCTTAACTCTCTTTTAATTTCTTGTCTCGCACTTTATTTTCATTATACCAAACTGAACTCCAAATGTTAAATTATTTATTATTTGATTATTTAGACAAGATAAAATATGACATAGTGACATTAAAAATATTATGTTAGGCAATTGCCTAGGTCTTAGAAATTATAAATAACTAGTTTTTACCCCGTGCGTTAAACGTACGGCATATATCGTTTACAATTAAATTGACATTTGTTTGAAGGATCTCCCAAGTCCACGTATTCTGTATGTTCCATGAGAAGGAAAAAAAAATTATTCTTGTTAGATTTTAAATTAGATTTTTAACACATGATTAAAAGAAAAGAAAACTAACTAAAAATTGTATACAACTATTACGAGTAATTTAAAATTGTACTCAACTATTACACGTGCCATTGTATTATTCAAGAAAATGAACTATGTTATAGACAACATTAAAAAAAATTACCTTTTCAAGTTGACTGTAATGTATGAAAATTAAACAAATAATTAAAATATAAAAATTGTACCTCATTAACATCACCAAGATTTGACTTTAGGAAAGACTTAATTATCAATTTGGTCACTGTACTTTGCAACTTTTTTCAGTAAGTTCACTCTACTTACTTTTTCTCCTAATTAATCACTGTACTTGGCATTTTGAGTCACGTTCATCACTCCGTCCAATTTCGTGGATGGAACTTTTAAATTTTTTCTAAAAACCCGAAAATGCCCTTATTCAAGTCATGCGCTGCACGCGTGACCATCCAGTAGTGACCTTATTTAAGAAGATTTGGTCGTTAATCATTTCCTTCTTCATTCACACATTGCAATGGAGGTAAGCAGCCATTGAAGCTGAAGGAGATCGAATCCAGCCACAAGCTTCATCTATTCCAAGTATTTTCTCAAATTGAAGCACATCAAAATGCAAGGAAGCTCAAATTCCATTTCAAGTAAATCAAGAGGACTTCGATCTCTTTCACCTGATTTGATTGAAGAAAGGTTTTGTTTGTGTGGTATTAGGGCTCGAATGTGGACATCATGGACTGATGAGCATCCGGGTATGAGATTTTTTGGATGCGCAAACTGGAAGGTATATGATTTGGTTCGAAGCAATGAAATCAAAATTAAGTTTTTAATCAACTCAAAAAATTGGAATTTGGGGCCTTCTTCCTGTTTAATTTCTGTTATTCTTCAATTAGTGGCTTTAAAATTGTGAAATTTGCCTAAATTCTATAAATTTCTCTGATGGTTCATTTCTTGTTTAATTTGTACTTTTTTTTTATGTTTAATTTCTGTCATTGGTGATGGTTTAATTTCTGTTATTCTTCAATTAGTGGCTTTAAAATTGTGAAATTTGCCTAAATTTCTATAAATTTATCTGATGGTTCATTTCTTGTTTAATTTCTACTTTTTTTATGTTTAATTTCTGTCATTGGTGATGGTTTGATATATTTTGTGAATTGGTAACATGATGAGGAAAATAAGTGCAACTTATTTGCTTGGTATGATCCTCCAATGACTGAAAGAGCAAAAGATCTGCTCAATGTGTTCAAGAACAAAGAGGTTGAGATCAAGGCAATGTCAACCAAGCTTGCAAGTACAAAAATGAAGAATTCAAATTTGAAAAAGTAGGTTTGTATATTGAAGGAAGAGATTGCTATCTTGAAAACAAAGTTAGGTGCAAATGGTTGGAAGGACAAGATGATTATTGTACTTGTTGTCATTGTAAGTGGCCTCTTAATATACAAGAATGCCAAACTCACTCCCCAATTTATGTTGCCTTAGGTTGTGATGTAATTGTAGTTTTTGGACATGGCCATAATGTTTTGGTTGGTTAATGATGGTTGTAATATTATGTAGTATATGATGGGACAGTTGTGTAATGACATTGAAGTTAATGGAAATGGCATTAGAAGTTAATTGACATGAACATGGCATTTGTTGAATACTTAAGACCAATTGCAATGACCAAGTGAAATGACTAATTGCAAGTACCAAAACAGAGCAAGTACCAAAACTAAATGAACAATTGGATAGTAATGGTTTAAGCAATTGGACAGTTGCAATGATCAATTGAAATGACCAATTGCAATGACCAATTGAAGTACTTCAAGTACCAAAACCCTTTGGTGAATTGGATAATGAACAAGAATCATCACAATGAACAACACTGAAGTACCAAAACATAGATATACATTGGCTACTCAAATAAAGTACCAACAATATTGAAGTACTGGATACCATTCCATTACTAACAAAACATAATCTCAAATGTCTACACAATGTTCAATTAGATCCAAGATTGTCAAGCACCCCTTGAGATACATTGGTTACCAAACACAAGTACCAAAGCATAGTCAATTGTTACCAAACATAAGTTGCAAAAACAGGGGTATAAGTTACCATCAACAAGTACAAAAAAAAAAAAAAACCATAACAATCATGTCTAGACATTGTTCAATTACCAACCATAACTTAACATGTGAACACTTAATCAATCACAAATGTCTTTCCATTTAATTCCTTCCCCATCTTCTTCAGGTGGTTTAACATAGACCTCTGTGATTTTCTGGTCTTCTCCTGTTCTTGATGAGCTTTAACCTTCTTCATTTCTTCTCCTTTCTCAATTTTAATCTTCTTCAATGTAATTGGATTTGGAGGCATTTCTTGAGTCATCCTTTTCATTGGTTGTCCACTAGGTGCTTCGCTTGACACTAGTTTCATTGGTGTTTCATTGACAGCTGTAGTTGATAGTTGTCTACCTAATGTTTCACTCCTGAATGTTGCCATCACACCACCTCTTTTGACTGGTGAACCCTTTGGTGAACTTCTGTAGCTTTGTTGGGTGGATTTAGTTTCAAAAGCAGATTGCTAGACATTCAATCATACAACAAACATTTCAATACATCTCAATGCAAATAGTCCAATGTACATTGATATAAAAACATAATATACTACCTGAGTAGATTGGGATGGAATAGGTGCACTATATTGCACATTGCTATGACTTTCATTAATGTCAGAAGTTAATTCTATGGTTTTAACCCCCTGTTGCAATGCATAGAGAGTAATTCAATTCAGAATATAATTAAGACTACATACTCATAAATAGAATGATTCATCCAAAATTAAATACAACCTGTGTGGATTGAGTTGCACCAGGTTGATTAAATTGCACATTGGTGGACTGAGCAGCAACTTGATTAAATTGTAAAGTAATGGATTGAGTTGCAGTAGCTTGATTCAATTGCAAATTGGTGGATTGAGTTGCACTAGGTTGATTAAATTGCACATTGGTGGACTAAGCATCAGCTTGATTAAATTGTAAAGTAGTGGATTGAGTTGCAGCAGCTTGATTCAATTGCAAATTGGTGGATTGAGTTGCACCAGGTTGATTAAATTGCACATTGGTGGACTGAGCATCAGCTTGATTAAATTGTAAAGTGGTGGATTGAGTTGCAGCAGCTTGATTAAATTGCAAATTAGTGGATTGAGTTGCTCCAGTTTGATTCACTACAAGAAAAAAGAGCATTTGAAACGCTCAATAGCCGTCCCTAAAGGTCATTTTGCCGTCCCTAATAGTATTTAGGACGGCCATAAGGACGGCAAAATGGGGCCTTAAATAACATTGGTCTTAAATGTTTTAGGGACGCCAAGATCCGTCCCTAAAGGTTTTTAAGGACGGGAGCTTTACCGACCCTAATAGTATTTAAAAAGTTCCTAAATTTTGGCAGGAAAACAAAAAAGACGAACCTCTTCCGTCCTAAATGTTTTGGCGCAAAAAAAATTTGGCGGGAAAAAACTAAAAATATTGGTGGGTAATGTTGCAAAAAATTTGGCAAAAAAATTATTTAGGTCGACTTTGTCCATCCCCAAAGATATGGAACAAACATTAGCATTCTATTGATGAATTATTATTTATAGCATTTTCATCAATACAACAAGAAATGAAGAAACAAATATTTTAGTAAGAAGAGTTCCATAAATAATAAAAGATAATCACTACATCAACCAACTAATTAAAGTTGATTGTTTACCAACATAATGAATTTACTAAATCCTAAGATTAATTGACCAAACCTACAAACGACTTCTTGAAATATAAATATATTGTTTCAAGTTTAAATTCCAAACTCGTAGATAACCAAAAAAAAAAAACTAAACTAAAAGGCTTGATGATAAACTTTTGACCAATGTGCTTTGAATATCATCTCGCGCTATTCCCAAAAGCAACCTAGAAAAATAAATGAAATAAAACAATCAGTTAAAAGAATAACATAATTTTCATTTTCCAAGTCAATATAAGAAAACTTCCTATAAGCTCATGTAGAACCAGAAAATAACTAGTAAAGTGCTCAAGGATAAATATCACAAAAAGTAGATGACAGGCATTTAGAGTACATTTACATAATTATTTAGCTAGCTACATAAAATTGAATTAACAATCAAGAATCACAGTATAAACCTCACCTTGTCTAAGATTCTCTCACGTGACTCTTCCAGCTTCTCTTTAGTCACGGAGGAAGTATCCTGCTTCTTGGTAAGCTTTCGTTCCTTGCAATTGACATGTGGGCAATGTCTTTACATGTTTTGCTCTGCCAAGTAGATAATACACAAGACATTAATAATTATTCTCTGCCCTAAAACAAATTAATAGTTATGGTGCATAAGCATAATAACTGAAAGGCTGCTCTCCACCGTTGTCTTCCAGATAAGCAAAAATCAAAGAAGTATAACCAAAGTTCTTGATCTGGTTTTCTGATTATACAATACACAACACTATGAAATTGTCTTTAAAGATAAAGAGAAATTTATGCCGACAACCACAATTGCCTCTGGTTGTGATTAAAATTTGATTACGAGTACAGATAATGGTTGTCAATTAACAGCTGCACCATTTCCATTTTCCAACATTGATCCCGCCAAGTCTACAAGAATCAATTTTCCAGCTTTTGCCCTGTTGATGGTTTTCAATTTCTTATTTGAATATTCATAACTTCCTAAAAGAAACAGGATACCTCTTATCATTTTCGTTCTGGACTGTAAATTTGTAAATGCAGTGACTTCTACTGCTTGCCATGTTCATTTCTACATAGAGACATGAAACAAAATTCAAATACTAACAGCATAGAGTATTCCCAGTAAATTAAACTGCTTCTCATGTGGACACACTACAAAGTAAAAAATAAGAGGGAGATTGAAAGAAGAAAGATACGAGTTTCTCCAACTGCTCTATTGGTGCTTTTGTTTTACCAGAGAATTGAGGCATAATATGATTTGATTTTATTTTTGATACACAGTCAATCTCTAAATATTCACCCAAATTACACGATTCATAATCCTGAAAAGCGCTGTAAAAACATGGGATCCAAGCCTGATTCGAATCCCGAAATAGTCATAGAATTAGCAACACAGCCCTCTCTATTGTTAGCAAATCTAAGTAAAACTGGAAACCAAACTGAAAGAGTAGTATTTCCACACAATCTATCAACTTTCTGACCTTTAGCTACCACCATGCAAAAGTTCTTTGAGACTTGCCACTGCCTAATAAAATGCATACATTCTTTCTCAGTCTATTCTGAGTTTACTTTATGTGCTAGTTTCTTTTATGAAATATATTAGTTCCCAGGTAAGTATTTGGTTTGAGTAGTGTTCCACATTTGCTATATATATATAGTCTTTTAGCCTTGTTCTTGTGTAATGCAGTGTATAGATTACTAGAGTTGTTTTTCGTGCTTTCATCTTCTCCATTTTTCTGATCACTCTTTGCTTGTTCTTCTGTTTATATTTTGATCAATGGTAACATTTTGTTCATATATTCCTTCTAACAATACTGAAATTTCGCTACTGGTGGAGAAGTGTGCAGAATACAGGTGAATGGATTCAAAGAAGGAACAAAGGAAACACTAGAAATTGTTTAAAATGGGACTAAACATGATAGCAGTGATCATATTTTCCCTTTACAGCAATAGGGGGAGTGGGGAATTCAAAGAATCTGTTCATACCTTAGGGTCGCGAAGATAGTGGAAAATTTCTTCGAGCTCAACTTTTGCCTCATCAACACCCTTCAGATCGTTAAATTTTGTGTTAGATTCCATGCTTGGCTGCACCTCCTCGTGCAGACCGAGTCCTGCAAAGATTGATGAGAGTTAAAAATAAAAGAATCAAACTTCGACTCAATAACCAGCAGATCGTAACCAAATCATACAGATGTTATCAAGAATATAAAATCATAATAATATTTACCTTTGGTGATGCCTCTATCTTCAATCAGCGCTCCTAGAATAGAATTGTAACGTTTAACATTTATTTTAGGGGTTATAACTGTTTCGAAGGTGAAATGAATCCTCTTGTTGTGTGTGTGTGTATGTGTGTATGTGTGTGTGAGAGAGAGAGAGAGAGATAGCTTAGTTTAATGCGAGGGAGAGAGATTGCTTAGTTTAATGCATTATAGAGGTTAAAATACAAAATTCACATACTATCGTAATCCTTACATGTAAAACAACAATAATTTGTAACCACTCCTAGAATGTCCTGAAGATCCAGAACCTTCTCTTTTACAAAAATGAAGGAGAGATGCACATTCCATTATCTGCATTTCAAGTTAAAGGTTGGCCTTGTCAAACCCCTGAATAGGTAAAAAGTTAGATTTATTTTGCATGATCGAGATGATATCAAACATGAAGATGGGCAAAGCGCAAGTTATGGAATCCAGAAAGTAAAGTTTGCTTGGAACAGTATGGAACTTCTGACAGATAGTTTATGGTTTCATTACCTTCGACAATTCATCTCTTCCACAACCTGAAAGCTCCTGAATTTTCTTCCTTGTCCTTTCTTGCAGAAGAGGTCTCACAACCTGCAAAGATTTAATTTCTCAAGCTGACTGGTAGGCAATGTCGCACACCTACTAAATTAACTGGGACTCGGCCACAAATATGAAGCTAGAGCAAGTCCAGGATCGATCCACGAAGAACGGTTATTGTTTACGATCTAGTCACAGCGCAAAGTAAATGGGGGGTTTGTTTGTCGGTTGAATTTATGTTCCTAAGACGGGAAGTAAAATCTAAGTTGTAAACAATTATGGTAAAGCACCTTGGATATGTAAAACTATCCCCGTATATCAATCAATATCATAGGAATGATTCTTTCTTTCTTTCCCCTAATTACTTGATCACGAGATATAAAATCTCTATCTCTTCTTTGTTAGTAATTACTATCGGCGACACGCTCAAATAATAATCCTAATTAATAATTAAACCTAGTTGACACGATCAAGATTCAATGTATTAATTGATGAAAGCTTTAAGAGATTAAGATCAAGGAATTAATCTATTAATATTTCAAATAGAATTAAAGCCAATTTTACTTTAATCACAATTCACGATGACACATACAAGAATTGTGAAGGTGCTACAATGAAAACCCTAGTCCGACACGATAAAAGGGAATTCTAGCAATAATCAATTAAAAGGATCAAGAGATTGATCAATTTCTCAAAATCCTAGAAATAGATTTAATTAAGAACAAGTAAAATTGTAATCAAAGGAAAATAATAAGAAAGTTTCAAACCGCAATTGATATCCAAGACGGTTCAAGCTTTACAATCCAAAGCAATAGGGAATTAGCCCTTCATGAAATGAAAAACTCCAATGTTGTTAAGAAACTAAGGAAAAGATGTGATAAACCTAAAATAATAACAAGGAGTAGTATTTATACTGCCTCCCCCAAAACCTAGTCCAAAAAGGAAAAAGAAAATAAATAAATACAGTAAAATCCCGTTCAAAACCCGACGCTGGCACAATAAATCGCACAGGGGACGACTCGTCCCCCGTCCCTTCCTCTCTGAAGCTGTCGCGACCCGGCCCGAGATCCGATGTGAATCCCGTTCGAGCCGCGAGACAATGCGGAAAACACGAAAATAGCAACTCAAAAATTTCATTTAAAAGAATGCAAAGTCATGAGAAAACCCTGTAATGCACGTGCAAGTTTTCTTTAAAACCACAAAACCTTTTTAAACAATACTAAACCTCGACGGCGAAACAAGCCGGAGAAACAACATGTTAGCTAGCAACACAAACTCGAGCGAACATGCTCGGTACATATCTAAACATATCAGAGTAAGCGGAATAAAAGTTAACAATTATACATACAACTGCACGGCAACCATGCCGGCACGACAAAAGAATATAACATACAACAACCAAGACATCTACCCAACAAATACATTGTTTAAGTAACAAGTACACCCTCGGCCTCACCAAAAGAAAACACTTAGGCACAAGGTGCACTACCAAAAGATGTCGCCCAACGGCCCCGAACTCGAACACTAAGGATTCCTCGCCGGCGCTTGATCTAAGGAAAACAAATGAAAACAAACGGGGTGAGTTGAAAACTCAATAAGCTACTAATGCAACAATATGGCATGCTAGATGCAAGACAATAAATATAACAAGTATTCATGTTATAATAATATCAATTCAATAATAAACAGGAATAACATGTATCGCACATAACCAAACAACCCCATACTACACGAGAGAGGCTCGACGATCGCCAACCGTCCCATACCGGTTGGAAACCATGACCAACATTCGTTCATATAGGAAGCACATAAGGACTATAAGTAAACACATTAAAAGGGATACGGTGTCGAGGTACACCTCCGACCAAACCAACACTTCCAACCAACCAACCAATAATATACCAATGAAGAGCCGTTGTTGACGTGCTCGAACAAGAAACCAATAATATACTAATGAAGAGCCGTTGTTGACGTGCTCGAACAAGAACCAATAACCAAGAACAACACATGTGAACCATTTTCTGTATTCACGTCGACGGGTGATCTCGGTCCCTACAACCCAAGAATCTACCACGGATATAGCTTACCATGGTTGCGTTTATTCCGTACAACAAATGGCGCTATACCCCTACCGCGGCCAACGGTAGGGCGAGGCCCGATGTATTGGCCTTCAACTATTACGTAGCCCCGGCTCACGCAATAATCGGCGTCAATACACCGCCAACAAATATGCCATGGACTTAACTAAATGCACAAGTAGATGTTTACTCGACATTTAAATATAAAAGGTCATACTCCAAAGTAGGGAGTATACCACAAAAACAACAATTGACAATAAAATGAATGTCACAAGTGAGTTATAATAATCTCACACCACAAATAACCAACTTACAATAATTACGACAATTTACGTAATATCAAACACACAATTGGTGTAACCAAGTTTTTAACGAATCACTCGAATCATTCAAGTATTCCCAAATCACACACGTGGTCTCATTGATTATGAAATCCTAACGAACTCCGTTAGAGTCATTTTCGGTTTCTAATGAGTTCGAGTTTACGCGAATTAATCATACCGTAAACTTAACAATTACTACCCATATTTCACAATTCAAACATGTAAACATGAGTCTTTAAATACAACCAAAAAGTCAACCACGAATTTGGAAAGTCAACATAGTCAAATGTACTCAAATTTCATAATTTCTAACATGTATCACCAAATAACAAGTCTAACATATGATACAACTCATAATAGGGGAAGAACAAGGGATAGTAGCTTACTTCTACAAGATAATCCACCCAATGAATTCACAATCCAAGCTTAGCAATGGATTCCCCAAGCCTTAAGCAACTCAATGGTGGTGTTGCATGCAAGAATCTATGGTTGGATGAGGAGGGAAGTGAAAACACACACTAATCTCACACTATGTCTCTCACACTAGCTCTCTTTCACACCATGGATGAAAGAAATGGAAGGGATGATGTTTGTGAGATGTCTACTCAGTGTTTTAGGTGTAAAAATGGTGGTCAAACAGTCAAGGTACGTCTAGTTGGGTCAAAGGGGCAAAACAGTCACGTTTTTACAAAGCGGAAAAGCAGCAAACAATGCGGAAGAGGCGCAGGCGCCGCCAGGCGCCTAGGCGCCGCCCGCCTCCGAATGCCAAGCTCGACTTTCGCCAAATGCGCGCGCGCCCGTGCGCCGCCCAACTTCCGTACTCTAAAATCATAAAATGTGGTCTAGAAAAGTCCCAAAATGTTGCTCAAAGGTTCCATGATGGTTCTAACACTTAAGTGAAGCTAGAACATTAAGTAAAGGCCTCCGAGAGGTCCCAAAACCAAAGTAAACAAATAACATACCAATTTAAGTGTAATGCTAATGAAACTTCTAACACATTTTCATACACTTAAAAAGTGTATAACAATCTCAATTGCAAGTACATACGAACGATATTTGCACATGAAATGACGATGTTAAAACATAAGTCGTAGCATAGAACAAATGCAAATGATGTATATGATGCAAATGGTGCGGGCGTTACACCCTCACCCCCTTAGAATAAATTCGTCCACGAATTTACTTACCAAACTCAACAAACAAAGAAGGGTACTTTTCTCGCATCTCATGTTCTAACTCCCAAGTGGCCTCCTCGATGTTATGACTTCTCCACAAGACTTTCACAAGGGAATGGACTTCGACCTCAACACTTGTTCTTTGGTGTCGAGTATCCTCACGGGCTGCTCAATATAGGATAGATCGGGTGTCAAATCTACCGGCTCATACTCCAAAATGTGCGATGCATCCGACAAGTACCTCCTCAACATGGACACGTGGAACACCGCATGAACGCCCGACATCGATGGTGGTAGGGCAAGTCTATAGGCCAACTTCCCAACCCTTTCTAAAATCTCAAATGGACCAATGAACCTTGGTGTCAATTTTCCCTTCTTACCAAACCTCTTGACTCCAATCCGTGGCGAAACCTTCACAAACACATGATCACCCACTTCAAATTCAAGGTCTCTCCGTCGATGATCCGCATAGCTCTTTTGCCGACTCGAGCCGTCCTCAATCTTTCCCGAATGAGCTTCACACTCTCAACCGACTCGTGCACCATGTCAGGACCCCATATCTTTGCTTCGCCGACTTCATCCCAACAAATTGGAGAGCGACACTTTCTCCCATACAATGCTTCATAAGGAGCCATCTCAATGGTCGACTGGTAGCTATTGTTGTACGCGAACTCTATCAATGGTATGTGTGAATCCCAAGCTCCCTTGAAATCCATCGAACAAGCTCGCAACATGTCCTCAAGTATTTGTATAGTCCTCTCCGATTGTCCGTCCGTCTGTGGGTGAAAAGCCGTACTAAGCGTTAACCGTACCCAAAGCATCTGTAGTGACCGCCAAAACCGCGATGTGAACCGTGGATCTCGATCCGACACTATACTAATCGGTACCCCATGTAACCTCACGATCTCCTGTATGTACAAGGTAGCAAGTCTATCCATCGAGTAAGTCATCGCAATCGGAAGGAAATGTGCCGATTTGGTCAACCTGTCAATAATCACCCACACTGCATCATGACCCTTACGAGTCTTTGGCAACCCTGTCACAAAATCCATCGCTATATTCTCCCATTTCCACTCCGGAATCTCCAGTGGTTGTAACAAACCTGCCGGTCGTTGATGTTCCGCTTTTACACGTTGACAAGTCAAGCATCTCGACACGAACTCCGCTACCTCTCTCTTCATACCACTCCACCAAAAATTTCTCTTCAAGTCTCTATACATCTTAGTACTCCCGGATGAATCGTGTATCTAGACTTGTGAGCCTCCTCTAACACTTGTCTCTTCACCTCATCTATCGCCGGTACACAAATTCTGTTCGAAACACAAGGATCCCATCATTGTTCTTCGCAAAATCTTTCGTTTTTCTTCATTCAACCCATCAATCAACGCCTTCAACTCCGGTCGTCCTCTTGTGTTCTTTTAATCCTTTGAATCAATGCCGGTAGCCGAAGGTTCGCAAAATCACTCCCGTCTCGATCTACTCGGACTCCAATCTCGAATATCCTCAAGCATCTTCCATTCACGGGTCATTAAGCAAGACATGTACGCCCTTCGGCTAAGCGCATCCGCTACCACGTTTGCTTTCCCCGGGTGGTACAAGATAGTGCAATCGTGGTCCTTAAGCTTCTCAATCCATTTTCGTTGTCGGTTGTTCAACTCCTTTTGGGAAAATATGTACTTGAGGCTTTTGTGGTCGGTGAACACTTCAAACTTGGCCCCGTAGAGATAGTGTTTCCACTTGTGTAGAGCAAAGATGATCGCAGCCAACTCAATGTCGTGGGTAGGATAATTTTGTTCAAACGAGGTCAACTTCCGAGAAGCATATGCAATTACTCTCCCGTTTTGCATCAAAACACAACCCAATCCCTCTTTCGATGCATCACTGTATATCACCAACCCATCCTGTCCATTCGGTAGTGCCAAGATCGGTGCTGTGGTCAACCTCTTCTTCAGTTCTTGGAAACTCGCCTCGCATTTGTCATCCCATACAAAAAGTTTATTCTTTTGGGTCAAGTTAGTCATTGGAGTCGCAATCTTTGAAAACCCCTCAATAAACCTCCGATAATAACCCGCCAAGCCCAAGAAGCTTCGAATCTCCGTTACCGACTCGGGTCTCTTCCATTTCACCACCGCCTCGACTTTAAGCGGATCTACCGAAATACCATCTCCCGAAACTACATGGCCTAGAAACGAAACCTCCTCTAGCCAAAATGCACACTTGCTGAATTTTGCATACAACTTCTCTTCCCTTAACACTGACAACACAATCCTCAAATGTTTCTCGTGCTCCTCCCGGGATTTGGAGTACACAAGAATATCATCAATAAACACCACCACGAAACAGTCTAGATAAGGCAGAAATATCCTATTCATCAGATCCATGAACACTGCCGGTGCATTTGTCAACCCAAATGGCATCACAACAAACTCGAAATGCCCGTATCGAGTTCGAAATGCCGTCTTCGGTATATCCTCCGCCCTAACTTTCAGTTGATGGTAACCACTTCGAAGATCAAATTTCGAATACACTCCGAGCCCGTAGTTGGTCAAACAGATCATCAATGTGTGGCAAGGGGTATTTGTTCTTAATAGTCACCGATTCAGCTCCGTAGTCAATACACAATCTCAAGGACCCATCTTTCTTTCTCACAAACAAAACCGGTGCACCCCACGGCGATACACTCGGCCTAATGAAACCCCGATTCAACAACTCCTCCAACTGTACCTTTAACTCCTTCAATTCTGCCGGTGCCATACGATACGGTGCCTTTGACATCGGAGCGGTACCTGGCAACAATTCCACACAAAATTCCAACTCTCTATCTGGAGGCAAGTCATACTCCGAAGAAAACACATCCGGAAATTCCCGCACAATTGGAACATCCTCCAACATAACAACCTTCTTAGATTTATCAACCACACATGCTAAATACCGGTGCACCCATGTGACAACAACTTTCGGGCTTTCAAAGCCGATATCATACGAACACCACCCATGCATTTATCACCCTCAAACATAAATGGAAGCATATGAGGCAATTCAAATGTGACAGTTTTCTTACGACAATCAACTATGGCATGATGAGTGTGCAACCAATCCATGCCCAAAATAACATCAAAATCACGGATTGGCAACACTACCAAATCCGCAAGCAAAACATGATCATCAATAATAACTTCGCATGCACGATGAACATCGAAGCAACTAGGCACTCTCCCATCGGAGTAGACACCTCTAACACATAAGACAAAATTCGGGCATAGTATGCAAGTGGCATGCAAAGTGAGATGCAACATAGGAGTGTGATGACCCGGATCTATAAGGACTCGGGCTCGCTCTCTCGAGACAAATAAAGTACCTCCTATCACGTTGGGTGCGTCGGGAACACCCCTCGATCTAAAGCAAACACTCGACCACGAACCCTCGGTCGACCGTCGTTGTTCCTCTTCACCCCGTGTTCGTTTGTGCACCACCCCGAGGTAAACCCTTATTCCTCGAAGTCCTTTTGGAAATGTCGTCATCACCACACAACAAGCATCTCCCTTGTTTCAACCAACACCTCTCCTCGAGTGCCCTTCTTCTTGCGAAATTACAAGTAAACCTCGACTCACGCTGTCCTTGGCCTCCCGGTTCGTCCCGTTTGGCCTCGCCGGGTCTAACCACATTCTTGCCTTTGTTAGGAGTCCCACTGTGTTCGCCTCTTCCGTGAAGATTGCTGATTCCCATCTCTGCTACCCGGCTTACCCCGGTGCTCCTCGATGTCATGTTCAATCTTGTATGCTTTATCCACCGCACTTTGGTAACTCGGCAGATCAAGCGGTAACAGTTGCTTCCTATACTCCGTCCTCAACCCCTTTACAAATCGATATACTTTCTTTTCTTCGTCGAAATCAAGTGCGAACAATACCGTGCCAATGCCGTAAACCTCGCAGAATCGTCCCCACTGTCAACGATCCTGGTCAAGACTCGAAACTCTACTTCCTTCTTCGCTGTACCACGTCGGGGACAAAATGGTTCTGAACTGTCGCAGAAATAGTTCCCAAGTTCTCTCTACACCTTCCTGTACCCAACTCGCCTCAAGTACTCGCCACCAATGTTCAGCGGCATCCTCTAACTTAAAAGCTGCAAATTTAACCTTGTCACCGTCGCATACCAATCGCCGCAAAGATCTTCTCAATCGACTCTATCCACCTCTCCGCCTTCATCGGATCCGGCTCCCGTCATAGCTCTTTGGCTTCATTTTCAAAAACCTCCCTAGTCTCCGGTCATAATCCCCGTTGCCCCAGTGGTTGGGCTACCCCGTGGCCTCTGCTTGTCCCAAACCTCATTGCTGCCGTAGCTCTATATTCTGCTGTTCATCTCCATCATTGACTGCATGAATCCCTGCATCATATTCACTATTCCATCATTCTGATTAACTGGCATCTCAGGCTGTACCCCCGGCTGTCCCGTAGGTTGAACTCTAGGTGTGGGCGGTGGGGTATTACCTGTTCAGGATTCCGGCTCCTCGAGCCACCATCCTCAGTATTAATGCCGTGTCTAGTCTCAACCATGATGAATCACCTGCAATAAACACTCGACGTTAACGACTTAAACACACTACCAACCCTCCTAAGCCAAAGATCCTCTCTCGGCTAGCTAACTTATGCTCTGATACCAACTGTCGCGACCCGGCCCGAGATCCGATGTGAATCCCGTTCGAGCCGCGAGACAATGCGGAAAACACGAAAATAGCAACTCAAAAATTTCATTTAAAAGAATGCAAAGTCATGAGAAAACCCTGTAATGCACGTGCAAGTTTTCTTTAAAACCACAAAACCTTTTTAAACAATACTAAACCTCGACGGCGAAACAAGCCGGAGAAACAACATGTTAGCTAGCAACACAAACTCGAGCGAACATGCTCGGTACATATCTAAACATATCAGAGTAAGCGGAATAAAAGTTAACAATTATACATACAACTGCACGGCAACCATGCCGGCACGACAAAAGAATATAACATACAACAACCAAGACATCTACCCAACAAATACATTGTTTAAGTAACAAGTACACCCTCGGCCTCACCAAAAGAAAACACTTAGGCACAAGGTGCACTACCAAAAGATGTCGCCCAACGGCCCGAACTCGAACACTAAGGATTCTCGCCGGCGCTTGATCTAAGGAAAACAAATGAAAACAAACGGGGTGAGTTGAAAACTCAATAAGCTACTAATGCAACAATATGGCATGCTAGATGCAAGACAATAAATATAACAAGTATTCATGTTATAATAATATCAATTCAATAATAAACAGGAATAACATGTATCGCACATAACCAAACAACCCCATACTACACGAGAGAGGCTCGACGATCGCCAACCGTCCCATACCGGTTGGAAACCATGACCAACATTCGTTCATATAGGAAGCACATAAGGACTATAAGTAAACACATTAAAAGGGATACGGTGTCGAGGTACTCTCGACCAAACCAACACTTCCAACCAACCAACCAATAATATACCAATGAAGAGCCGTTGTTGACGTGCTCGAACAAGAAACCAATAATATACTAATGAAGAGCCGTTGTTGACGTGCTCGAACAAGAACCAATAACCAAGAACAACACATGTGAACCATTTTCGTATTCACGTCGACGGGTGATCTCGGTCCCTACAACCCAAGAATCTACCACGGATATAGCTTACCATGGTTGCGTTTATTCCGTACAACAAATGGCGCTATACCCCTACCGCGGCCAACGGTAGGGCGAGGCCCGATGTATTGGCCTTCAACTATTACGTAGCCCCGGCTCACGCAATAATCGAGCGTCAATACACCGCCAACAAATATGCCATGGACTTAACTAAATGCACAAGTAGATGTTTACTCGACATTTAAATATAAAAGGTCATACTCCAAAGTAGGGAGTATACCACAAAAACAACAATTGACAATAAAATGAATGTCACAAGTGAGTTATAATAATCTCACACCACAAATAACCAACTTACAATAATTACGACAATTTACGTAATATCAAACACACAATTGGTGTAACCAAGTTTTTAACGAATCACTCGAATCATTCAAGTATTCCCAAATCACACACGTGGTCTCATTGATTATGAAATCCTAACGAACTCCGTTAGAGTCATTTTCGGTTTCTAATGAGTTCGAGTTTACGCGAATTAATCATACCGTAAACTTAACAATTACTACCCATATTTCACAATTCAAACATGTAAACATGAGTCTTTAAATACAACCAAAAAGTCAACCACGAATTTGGAAAGTCAACATAGTCAAATGTACTCAAATTTCATAATTTCTAACATGTATCACCAAATAACAAGTCTAACATATGATACAACTCATAATAGGGAAGAACAAGGGATAGTAGCTTACTTCTACAAGATAATCCACCCAATGAATTCACAATCCAAGCTTAGCAATGGATTCCCAAGCCTTAAGCAACTCAATGGTGGTGTTGCATGCAAGAATCTATGGTTGGATGAGGAGGGAAGTGAAAACACACACTAATCTCACACTATGTCTCTCACACTAGCTCTCTTTCACACCATGGATGAAAGAAATGGAAGGGATGATGTTTGTGAGATGTCTACTCAGTGTTTTAGGTGTAAAAATGGTGGTCAAACAGTCAAGGTACGTCTAGTTGGGTCAAAGGGGCAAAACAGTCACGTTTTTACAAAGCAGGAAAAACAGAGCAAACAATCTGGAAGAGGCGCGGCCGCCTAGGCGCCGCCTAGGCGCCTAGGCGCTCGCCCAGCCTCCAGAATTGCCAAGCTCGACTTTCTGGCAAATGCGCGCGCGCCCGGCGCCGCCCAACTTCCGTGTACTCTAAAATCATAAAATGTGGTCTAGAAAAGTCCCAAAATGTTGCTCAAAGGTTCCATGATGGTTCTAACACTTAAGTGAAGCTAGAACATTAAGTAAAGGCCTCCGAGAGGTCCCAAAACCAAAGTAAACAAATAACATACCAATTCAAGTGTAATGCTAATGAAACTTCTAACACATTTTCATACACTTAAAAAGTGTATAACAATCTCAATTGCAAGTACATACGAACGATATTTGCACATGAAATGACGATGTTAAAACATAAGTCGTAGCATAGAACAAATGCAAATGATGTATATGATGCAAATGGTGCGGGCGTTACAGAAGCAGTCGCCCCTTCATCAGGGAATAGTTAGGCAAAATGGGGACGACTCGTCCCCTAGGCCCTGAATCAGTCGTCCCTTTGAAGGGGAATAGTTAGGCCAAATGGGGACGACTCGTCCCTAAGCCTAAAATCCCAGAAATCTTCAATTTCCTCGTGACTCTTTAGCTCGCTTCGGGTCTTCTTTGGTTGACTTTGTCTTGACTTTGTTGACTTCCATCGATGTAGGATTGATGATCTCGAGCTTCTTTGAGAACCAAAAAATGATTACACAATAAATCTCTAAATTTCTCTCGAATTACATTGATTCTCCCAAAATCCTCACAAAACATAATTCACTCAAAAATACATCAAACCTATACTAGATACATGGAAATAAAGAATAATAAGGATGGAAAACATAGGAAAATAGATAGTAAAAATCCGTCCTATCAAATACCCCCACGCTTAGACCATTACTCGTCCCTGAGTAATATCCTAAACTCCAATTTAACACCGGTCTAAAACAGATGCATGGAGGGTAAATGATTCCTAGTCTCCTCTAATCCGCCAACACAAGTCAATGACAAAATAAACCATCGGAGTAAAAGAAAACTCCGTCTCCTTATAACACCAACATATAAATGATGAAAATAATGACCTTAGTTTGATACCAACTCCCATACTAACACGATATCCAAACTAAGGTCCACACAACAAAAGCCAAGGGGAACTAAATATGTCCTATGTTTCCCCCACGCTTGGCTCACACTACAAACACCCTCGAATCAAAGTCTTGCTTGGGTAGAGGTCCCGCACCAAGACTACCTCGTATAGAACACCTACTCCCCTTATAACTCCTAAACATGACGAGGGTTTCTAACCTATCTCCTCTAAAACCAACCTCCTACTCAAAGATTATGCCTACCCTTCACTCCAAACCTCCCTTATGCCAACCAACGCCGGTGATTACAAATGATATTAAAAACTCAATTCTCACCTTTTGCCTAAGCGCCTTTCCGAGTTTTCACTTAGCCACTCAGATTTTTTTTTTTTTCATTTTTTTTCAAAGCAATAAGAAAGTACCATGTACAGATAGAAAATGTACAGATATACAAATCCCCCACGCTTAAACCGCACAATGTCCTCAATGTGTGAAATAAAGATTAAGTGCGATGAAAACGTAAAAGGAAAAGATAGGGAGGTACCATCACTGATGGGAACTAGAGGCCCCACCAAACTGGGCCCGCCGAGCAGCCTGTCTCTCCCTCCGGGCAGCTCTCCTGACACGCTGCTCCTCAATAAAAGCCTCTGGTACTGGCTCCCAAAATTGCGGATCAGTCCGCTGCATCCACAGCTCCTGCTGTGTCATCCGCTGATCCAGGAAAGCTATGCTATCCTCCATAGCCTCCATGCGATCTCTGTCCTCCGCCCTCTCCCGATCCTCATAGGCGTGACGGTTCTGCTCATGCACAATCCTCTGCCTCTCCTGTTCTTCTAAGAACGCCCTCATCTGGGCCCACTGATCCAAAGAACCCTGCTGGTTCTGATTAAGCTCATCACCCTGATCACCTTGGGTTTGCTTTCCTCCCTGACCGTGAGCCTGATCCTGCTCCTCATCATCCTCTTCGACCACTTGATCCATTACATCCTCAACACCGAGCATACGCCAATGCCTGGCCCGTGCACCACTCGGAAACGTGGCCCCTACCGTGCAAGAAACCGTCCTTCGGGGAGTACCATATTCAAATAATAAGGACATGTTGTCTCCTGCCCTCTGGTTTCTTACAAATTTGTCATACTGCACGAGCCAGTCTCTAGAATAGAAACTCGTGCCCCCCGTCAACTTCACTGCCTCGGGATTTAGCTCCCCCAAAACCGCTGTAGCAATCAATGTGATCATTCCCCCTATTGAAATATTTCCCTTTTTAGAAAGGGCAAATGCTTCACATCTTCTAACAAAAATATCCACCCAGTTAGGAACCACCGAAACACTCCTTAACCCCGATCTCAAAAGGTTAACCATGGCCACATTTAACTGAGCAGGTTCTCCGTTGGCCATCCAAGTCATAGAGAGCCCTCTATAAAACAATTTCCAAGCTGGGTGAGAAAAAGAGGAAGCCCTAAGGTATTGCTTCTTGCATGGGAATCTCGTGAGTTCTGAAAAGAAGAAACAGCTCACCCCATCACCCTTCAACCAGCTTCCTCTCGGTTGGTCAACCCCGAAGACCCCCCTCAATTCATCATAAGACACTCGATAAGCCTCATCATTCAGGTTAAACCGAATAGTATTGGCTTGCGCTCCCTTTCCTACCTCCAAGGTTGAAAGGAACTCAAGTGTATATCTCAAATATGTATCGGCCCTCTTTCCCAAGAAGTTACCCAACCCGGCTTATGTCATCAAATCAGTTACTAACGCCTCTAAACCCAAATCCCTCAAAACTGGCACATGAAGGAAAGTGGTGACTTGGATTTTCCTACCCTCCAAATTTCTCCATTTTTTCTTTTGGGCCGAGGTTAACTGGACCAATCCCATATAAGGTAGTGAAGCATTAGGGGGAGTGGGATCATTTTGAACTACGGGCGGCGGGTCTTGCCTACTCCTCTTGTTGCTACTTCCGACTCTATCCTTAGGAGGCATTTTTATCAATACACAAACAACAACCAATCCTCCACAAAATTCAAGTAACAACAAATCACCCCACAAAAACAATCTCCTTTCAAATCCCAACCGAACCACCACACTACAAAATCAGCACAACCCAAGTATTGAATGCACAAGAGAGAGAGTGATGAAAATTTTACCTTACTAAACTTTTCAATGCAGTCACAATTCTCCTTGAACCATCCAAAAGTAGCCTCCCATGAATTTTGACCGACAACTCCTACTTTGACTTTCTAGGTTTTGTGAAATCTCAAAATTTAGGAGAATTGAAGGCTTGAATTTGGGAGTGTGGGTTGGAATTAGAGAAAGATGGTGGATTAGGGTTTGAATTTTGAAGAAAAGAAGAGAGTTGGTGAAATTTTGGGTTTGGGGTAGAGAGAGAAAACTTGGGCTTTAATGGTGATTGAGAGGAAGAAGGCGGATTGCAAGGGTTGGTTAGGGTTTGTTAGGATGGCCATGGAGGTTGGGAAGGAGAGAAAGTGAGTTGTAGGGATTGGAGGATGGAGGATTTTGGGGATTTAATGTAGAGAGAGAGAAGAAGAAGAAGAATAGGGTTTGGGGGCGGGGGACGAGTCGTCTGGGGTTTTAAAACTTTTTTTTTTTAAAACGGACAGCGTGACTTCTCAGGTCCAGGGGACGAGTCGTCCCCTGGTTTTTCACCAGCGCCAGATTCACTCGTCCCCCCTTTGGGGAATAGTTAGTTCAGTTGGGGAGGAGTCGTCCCGCTATTCTTCACAAGTCCCGGAATCAGTCGTCCCCCCTTTGGGGAATAGTTACTTCTGGAGGGGACGAGTCGTCCCATGGCCTTTTTTTTTTTTTTTTTGAGCCTTGATCCATTCTCCTTGCTTCTCCTGCACACCACAAAACCAATACCTTTAGTAGCACCGATTCATAATAAAATACAACAATTTACAACTAAATGAAAGAAAAACCAAAAATAAATAAATAAAAACTAAAAAACGAATGATTAAATCCCGGGTT
The DNA here is from genome assembly GCA_016624345.1 of Platycodon grandiflorus. Classification (NCBI taxonomy): domain Eukaryota; kingdom Viridiplantae; phylum Streptophyta; class Magnoliopsida; order Asterales; family Campanulaceae; genus Platycodon; species Platycodon grandiflorus. Next base: position 69,912,421 of record CM028361.1, read on the forward strand.
GCCTCCCGGTTAGCCGCCCTTCTTTACCGTCTTTAGCTAGACCAAATGCCGGGAAAGCCCCCGGCAAAGCATCCAATTTTAAGTCTTTGAAGGTCTAAAAATAATTAGGATTTTGGAGATAATTCACCTCCACATCCTCATTTATTACCGCGCCATCGTGATACAATTTTAGGCGTTGACCATTGACCTTAAAAACTTTGTCTCCGGAGAGACTACCAATCTCAACCGCACCATGCGGATATACCTCCCTCACCACAAAAGGTCCGGTCCACCGAGACCTTAGCTTTCCGGGAAACAACCGGAGACGGGAATCAAATAGGAGGACTTTTTGGCCAACCTTAAAGTCCTTCCTAATGATCATTTTATCATGCCAAGCCTTTGCCCGTTCCTTAAAAAGTTGGTTGTTCTCGTAAGCTTCTCTCCGTATCTCATCCAACTCATTTAATTGCAATTTTCTTTCCTCGGGACCCATCAATGTTCATATTAAATTTCTTAATGGCCCAAAATGCTCTATGTTCCAACTCCACCGGTAAATGACATGGCTTTCCAAACACTAACCGGTATGGGGACATATCGATAGGTGTCTTGTAAGCCGTCCGGTAGGCCCACAAAGCATCATCAAGCCTAAGACTCCAATCCTTCCTAGATGGATTCACAGTTTTCTCAAGAATGGATTTGATCTCCCGGTTAGACACCTCCGCTTGGCCATTAGTTTGGGGATGGTAGGCGGTCGAAATCTTATGAGTAATGTGGTATTTCTTAACCAAAGCTTCGACCGTCCTATTACAAAAATGTGTCCCCCTATCACTAATGATGGCCCTAGGCATACCAAACCTACACACGATGTTGGACCTAAGGAAATTGACCACTACCCGTGAATCATCGGTGCGCGTGGGGATTGCTTTAACCCACTTGGAAACATAGTCAACCGCTAACAAGATGTACAAAAAGCCGAATGAATTGGGAAAAGGACCCATAAAGTCAATTCCCCATACATTCTCACAATTTAAGATAAAATTTTGTGGCATCTCATCACGTCGACCAATGTTACCAACCCTTTGACACTTATCACAAGATTTGCAATAATTATAGGCATCACGGGATAAAGTAGGCCAATAAAAACCACTCTCAAGCACTTTCCTAGCCGTGTTTCTAGCACCGAAATGACCACCGCATGCATGCTCATGACAAAACCGAAGGATGGACGGGATCTCACTATCGGCTACACACTTACGGATCACTTGATCCACACAATGCCTCCACAAATAAGGCTCATCCCACACATGATATTTTGCATCACTCCGGATTTTGTCCTTTTGAGACTTAGTAAGTCCCGGAGGGAACTTTTGAGACACGAGAAAATTTACCAAATCCGCATACCATGGTGCGGACGATTGAATCATCCAAAGAGACTCATCGGGAAACTCACCCCGAATAGCAAAGTGGTTATCGGACTTACCCTCCTTAAGCACAAGGCGACTCAAATGGTCGGCCACAAGATTCTCGGCACCTTTCTTATCCTTCACCTCAATATCAAATTCACTCAATAAAAGGATCCACCTAATAAGTCTAGGTTTCGCCTCTTTCTTGGTCATTAGATACTTAAGAGCAGCATGGTCGGTGTGAACAATGACTTTGGTGCCTAAAAGATAAGACCTAAACTTCTCAAGAGCGAACACAACCGCCAACATCACCTTCTCGGTTGTGGTATAGTTTCTTTGGGCATCATTAAGGGTCATAGAAGCATAGTAAATGACATGGGACGCCCTATCCACTTTTTGACCCAAAACAGCCCCCACCGCATAATCACTAGCATCACACATGATCTCGAAGGGACGGGACCAATCGGGTGCTTGGATTATGGGGGTGGTGGTCAACCTAGACTTTATCTCATCAAAGGACTCCTTGCACCTCTCATCAAAATTAAAATCCACCTCTTTTTGTAACAAAGTGCATAGGGGAGAGGCGATTTTGGAAAAGTCTTTTATGAAGCGCCGATAAAACCCCGCATGACCGAGGAATGACCGGACCTCACGAACATTGGTGGGATAGGGGAGGGAAGAAATAACATCAATTTTAGCCCTATCGACCTCTATACCTTTCTTGGATACAACATGACCCAATACAATGCCTTGCTCGACCATAAAATGACACTTTTCATAATTCAAGACCAAATTAGTTTCAATGCAACGGTCTAAAACAAGAGATAAGTGAGCAAGGCATTGGTCAAATGAGTCTCCATGAACAGTGAAATCGTCCATGAAGACTTCCATAAAATCCTCAACAAAATCGGAGAAGATGCTCATCATGCACCTTTGAAAGGTTGCGGGTGCATTACATAGACCAAAAGGCATCCTCCGATAAGCAAAGGTACCGAAGGGGCATGTAAGTAGTTTTCTCTTGGTCTTCCGGGGCAATTGGTATTTGAAAATACCCGGAGTAACCATCGAGAAAACAGTAATACGCCCTTCCGGCTACCCTTTCTAGCATTTGATCAATAAAGGGGAGGGGGAAATGATCCTTACGTGTTACCTCATTTAGACGCCGAAGATCAATGCATACTCGCCAACCCATTTGCTCCCGGATAGGCACCAACTCACCTTTTTTATTCATTGAGACGGTGATCCCGCCTCGCTTGGGTACACACTGAGTGGGGCTAACCCACTTGCTATCGGATATGGGATAGATAATCCCCATCTGCAACAACTTCAACACCTCCTTCTTCACCACCTCCATCATCGGCGGATTCAATCTCCTTAAGGGTTGCTTCACCGGCTTAGCATCATCCTCCAAAACTATCTTATGTGTACATAAGGATGGACTTATGCCCTTAAGATCGGCAATAGTCCACCCAATAGCCTCCTTCCTAGCCCGAATCACCCCTACCAATTTCTCCTCTTGAGCTGTACTCAACTTGCTCGAGATCACTATCGGTAATGTCTCATTTTCTCCCAAATACACATACTTTAGGCCCTCAGGAGTCTTCAATTCGAGCTCGGGTGCCTTCTCAATAGACGGCTTCCCCGTGGAATCTCCAAATGCGCCTTACCATAAATCGGAGCACCACTCGAAAGACTCATCACCGCTTCCTTCAAACTCTCGGAAATTTCGAAGTCCATCTCAGCAAACCCCAAAGCATTCTCTAAAACTGACTTCATATCATCATTTGTACCACTCACCTCGAACACATCCTTCACCACCGGCTCAATCACATCCATGAAACATAGGGAATGGACATCCTTTGGGTATTTCATGGAGTCAAAGATGTTGAACTCCATGACTTGCCCATCGAATTCCATAGATAGAGAACCATTGGCCACATCCAACTTGGTTCTTGCTGTAGACATGAAAGGCCTTCCCAGTAGGATGGGAGCCTTGTGATCCGAATCCATTTCCAACACATAAAAATCAGCCGGAAATATCATTTTTCCAACCCGTACAAGAACATCCTCCACTACCCCCTTCGGGTAAGCATTAGACCGGTCAGCCAACTGTATCACTACCTGAGTATCTTACAATGGCCCCAATTTTAGGTTCTCATACAATGTGTAAGGCATAACATTGATTGAAGCCCCCAAATCGAGCATTGCTTTATGCTCAGACGAGTCCCCTAGAGAAATGGGAATCACGAACATCCCCGGATCACTGCACTTCTTGGGCATCTTCCTCTGATATACTGTTGATACATGCTCACTGACCTTAACCTTCTTCTGACTCCTTAGCTTCTAATTTCTCTTGGTGGTACACAACTCTTTCAGAAACTTAGCATATCTCGGAACGGTCTGAAGAAGGTCCAAGAATGGGATGTTCACCTCTAGCCTTTTGAAAGTATCAAAAATAGCCTTGTCAGGCTCAGGTTTCCTCGACTCTCTCAAGGCATGAGGGAACGGCACCTCCGGCTCAACTACTAGTGGCACTGACTCAGATGTAGCACCTTTTTCCTCCAAATCTTTTTCTGCCGGTACTGTCTTGACAACCTCTAATTCTGGTTCCTCATTAATTACTGTGTCCATCAACTCCTTACCACTCCTCAATGTCATAGCACTCACATTTTTCTGGTTAGGATTCGGTTCCGTTCTTGATGGCAACTTCCCCGAATCCCTAGCCTCCATCCGTCCCACTGCATCAGCTACCTGACCCATCTGTTTCTCCAAGTTACCAATGCTCGCATCGGTGCGCTGCTGATACTGCTGGAAATTCTGGTTCATGGTGCTAACACTCTGTGCCAAAGAATTCAGCAATGCCTCTGTAGACTGTCCTGGAGAATTCTGCTGCTGCTGCTGCTGTCCATATGGTGGCCTATAAGAGTTATACTGATTACCCTAATACTGCTGCGATAACCCCGATGACCAAACTGTACGACCACTGGTGATTCTGCTGCGACACACCGTCCGAAATTGGGATGATTTCTCCAGCTGGGGTTATAAGTGTTACCCATTGGTCTCTGTCCCGACTGTGCAAACCCAACTGCATTGACATTCTCCATCTCACCCGTCTGCAAAGAAGGACACGAATCTGTAGGGTGCGTAATGTCACAACAAATCCCACACGGCTTCGGTGTCTGCCCCAGAACCAACTGCTTTACCATGCCCTTGAGATCCTCCATGTCTGTCTCGAGCTTATTGATCGACCCACTGTTAGAACCTACTGCGCTAACCTGCCTCATATTTGACCTCTTGCCATGGGTCCTTGTACTCTTAGCTAGCTCCTCGATCAACTTTTTAGCTTCATCAGTGGTCTTATTCAGAATACTCCCTCCACAACATGAATCCACTAATCTCTTATCCTGAATGGTCAACCCTCCATGAAAATAGACAATCAGCTGGTCCTCAGTAAACCCATGATATGGACAACTCCTACAAAGCTTGTGGAAGCGATTGTAGTAGTCGTATAGGGTCTCATCTGCCTTCTGCTCCATATTACTGATGTCCCTCTTCATAACATTAATCTGGTCCTGAGGGAAGAACTCTTCTAGGAATACCTCTTTCATCTGCTGCCATGTCATGATGCTATTAGGTGGCAAGTGATAATACCACCCATTCGCGTTATCTTTCAGTGTGAAAGAAAACGCCCTCAATAACAGATGCTCGAGCGGAAGCGCTGCCGGCTTCATACTCTGACATATTTGCACGAACTGAGAGAGATGCTGATTAGGATCCTCCCCGAGCATCCCTGTGAAGTGCGGAAGCTGATTCAGTAGCCCCGGATTCAACTCAAATGTCACCCCGGCAGGTAAGGCGGGGAATTGGACGGCATGTGGTTGCTCATTCCAATTCGGAGCAGTCCTTTGCCTCAATGTCTGTGGTGGAACTGCGTGTCCACCACCACCTGCATTATCTCCTGCTTGTTCACCACCGCCTGCATTATTTCCGTTCTGCATCTCTTCAGCTAACAATATTTCCTTGACTCTCCTGCTTTGTTGTCGTCCTTTCCTGAAAGATATTTCGATTTCTGGATCAAACGAAACAATCAAATTTTTAGTAGAACGAGTGTGGACCATACACGGTTCCACACTACAGGATAACAAGTAATAAATATAGCTAAAGAGAAACCAATTAAAGAACTAAAAAAAAAAACAAATAAGAAAAGAAAAAGAACGCAAACAATAACACCGTTCCCCGGCAACGGCGCCAAAATTTGCTAGGCAATGTCGCACACCTACTAAATTAACCGGTACTCGGCCACAAATATGAAGCTAGAGCAAGTCCAGGATCGATCCACGAAGAACGGTTATTGTTTACGATATAGTCACAGCGCAAAGTAAATGGGGGGTTTGTTTGTCGGTTGAATTTATGTTCCTAAGACGGGAAGTAAAATCTAAGTTGTAAACAATTATGGTAAAGCACCTTGGATATGTAAAATTATCCCCGTATATTAATCAATATCATAGGAATGATTCTTTCTTTCTTTCCCCTAATTACTTGATCACGAGATATAAAATCTCTATCTCTTCTTTGTTAGTAATTACTATCGGCGACACGCTCAAATAATAATCCTAATTAATAATTAAACCTAGTCGACACGATCAAGATTCAATGTATTAATTGATGAAAGCTTTAAGAGATTAAGATCAAGGAATTAATCTATTAATATTTCAAATAGAATTAAAGCCAATTTTACTTTAATCACAATTCACGATGACACATACAAGAATTGTGAAGGTGCTACAATGAAAACCCTAGTCCGACACGATAAAAGGGAATTCTAGCAATAATCAATTAAAAGGATCAAGAGATTGATCAATTTCTCAAAACCCTAGAAATAGATTGAATTAAGAACAAGTAAAATTGTAATCAAAGGAAAATAATAAGAAAGTTTCAAACCTCAATTGATATCCAAGACGGTTCAAGCTTTACAATCCAAAGCAATAGGGAATTAGCCCTTCATGAAATTAAAAACTCCAATGTTGTTAAGAAACTAAGGAAAAGATGTGATAAACCTAAAATAATAACAAGGAGTAGTATTTATACTGCCTCCCCCAAAACCTAGTCCAAAAAGGAAAAAGAAAATAAGTAAATACAGTAAAATCCCGTTCAAAACCCGACGCTGACTCAATAAATCGCACAGGGGACGACTCGTCCTCCAGGGGACGAGTCGTCCCTTCCTCTCTGAAGCAGTCGTCCCTTCATCAGGGAATAGTTAGGCAAAATGGGGACGACTCGTCCCCTAGGCCTGAATCGATCGTCCCTTTGAAGGGGAATAGTTAGGCCAAATGGGGACGACTCGTCCCTAAGCCTAAAATCCCAGAAATCTTCAATTTCCTCGTGACTCTTTAGCTCGCTTCGGGTCTTCTTTGGTTGACTTTGTCTTGACTTTGTTGACTTCCATCGATGTAGGATTGATGATCTCGAGCTTCTTTGAGAACCAAAAAACGATTACACAATAAATCTCTAAATTTCTCTCGAATTACATTGATTCTCCCAAAATCCTCACAAAACATAATTCACTCAAAAATACATCAAACCTATACTAGATACATGGAAATAAAGAATAATAAGGATGGAAAACATAGGAAAATAGATAGTAAAAATCCGTCCTATCACTGACGGTAAGAATTACCTAGTTTAAATGATGATTTGATATCTATTACTGAAGGTAAGAAAGAATCAAACCTTCCAGCATGCTGAAAATATGTATGGAGCGTTAACAATGTAATAAGTATCTGTCTTCTCTGGATATTTCAAGTCATCAATACTAGAAATAACAGTCAACAAGCAAATATGGAATGCCAGAGCTATTAGTTCCAAACTAGAGCATTTATTGGATTCGCCAAATGTTTCAGACTTAAAATAACAAAGAAATATGTTCAGTTATGCACTCTCACGAATGTAAGAAAAGATTCAAGAACAGTGCATGGAGAAAGGAGAAAAATAGATAGTTACTAAACTTGGGAAATTGTGAACCAAACCAGACTATGTAGAACATGTTGACTAAATTTTTGCCGTGCACAAACATAGTTTAGAGATGGCCATTTTGATGTTTGGACATGCCTATGGAAATATTCAGCTAATGGTGTTTTAATTCAGATAAACTTTAAGCTAACTATGAGAATGAATCAAGTAATAACAACCAGATTAAGTTGAACATATCAGGATACAATGCTGTAATTTTCATGTATTCCAAATGTGGAAGCATGAAAGATGCTGAAAAGATTTTCCAAGAAATGCAAACAAGGGATATGATCTCCTACAACACATTGATCACAGGGTACGCAGCTTATGGCCATGGCCGTTCAGCTGTTGACCTAATGTCGAAGATGAAAGGAGAAGGGATTGAACCAGATCGGATAACGTATGTTGGTGTTCTAACGGCTTGCAGCCATTCGGGTTAGAAGAAGGCAAAAGTCTTTGAATCGATCAAGATGCGGATCGATCACTATGCGTGTATGGTTGATTTGTTAGGATGCGTGGGTAGGCTAGATGAAGCACAAAGGTTGGTTGACAGCATGCCCATGCAGCCTCACGCAGGGGTCTACGGGTCGCTTTTGAATGCTAGCCGAATTCACAGAAGAGTAGACCTCGGTGAGCTCGCTGTAAGAAAGCTATTCAAACTTGAACCAAAAAATTCGGGAACTATATTTTGCTTTCAAATATTTATGCTTCATGGGAGGTGGGGAGATGTTGAGAGAGTCGAGGAGAAATGAGGAAAGGGGTGTAAAGAAGACTACTTGGATGGAGTTGGGTAGAATATGGTGGAAAGTTGCACAAGTTTATAGTAGGTGATCGGTCGCACGAGCGATCGTTGACATCCATAGAAATTGGGTGAACTGCAAAAGAAAATGAGGAATTATGGATACACAGTTGACAAGAGCTGTGTCGAGAGATGTAGAGGAGGAAGAGAAAGAAGAGATGGTGGGAACTCGTAGCGAGAAACTAGCTGTTGCTTTTGCTCTTCTAGTTAGCAAAGCAGGGGCAGTGATCAGGGTGGTGAAGAACTTAAGGGTGTGTAGGGATTGTCATACGGCTATAAAGATGATTTTAAAGTTGGAGAAAAGAGAGATAATTGTGAGGGACAACAATAGATTTCATTGTTTCAGTAAGGGGTTTTGCTCGTGCAAGGACTATTGGTAGAGTTTGAATATATTATGCATGGACTGTTGATATAATTAACCCTTGATTTTTAAGCTCCCTCTCTATAAGTTGGTGGGTTGCAGCCCAAATGATGATGTTGTTCAATTCAGCACCTTCCCATTTTGTGGTTCTTGTGGAGACCGGAAGAAATCATATATTGTCCAATTAAGTTCTCTGCTTCTGAACTTAGTGAAGGTGTAACAAATATGACGGATAACTTACTCCACACTTTCAAGAGGAGGACATTATTGCCGCCATCCATGATTATCATGCTATCAAAAGCTATACATTTGTTAAGACTCTGGCAGGGTGAGGATCCACCTATTTGGGTCGATGAAAGGTATGTCCAATCATGACCACTGAACAAAGCCCTATTCACAACAACTACATAAATTAAATACTAAATTCAAAGTTATACCCAGAATATTACTTCAAAAATGAAAAAGATAAGGCTTTTTTTTTTTTGTGAATTCAAATTAGGGCTATTTTTCAAATTACATTATCTAGAGAACTGAAGGTTGAAGCATACGAAATTTGGGGGTAAAGGCCATAAAAGCTTAATGTCAAGTATTGACAACTAAGAGCAGTAAAAAAAACTACAGATAAACAAGCAGAATTAAATGGACAGAGAGAGAAGAAGGGGCGAAGACATACCGGAAGAAGGAGTGGAAGAGAAGGAGGAGGCGTGACTGTGTGGCTGCAGCCTGCGTGCGGGGTGGTGGGCTGGGCTGGTGTGGTGCTGCAGTGGTGCCTGGTGGCGGATCCCGCCATGCCCGTGAGATGCTTGTGAGCCCTAATTAGATTGTATCACTGCCACTGCTTGTAATTGAAGCTAGAAAGAGAAGTTTGAAGCCCTAATCAGATTGGATTTCTCATATAAAGCCCTAGAAAATTAGATGGGAGAGGGGAAGAGAAGAGGCGGGTGAAAGAAGCCTTTCGGTCGCGGGAGAAAGTGTTTGGCAAATTAGAGGGAAAGATTTTGGGAGGGAGAGTGGGTGAGAACGGGAGGGAAGAGAAGCAGCTGAAAAAAAAAAGCTTTAGGCCATAGGTTAAATTTTGAGAATTTTCACTTTTCCCTCCCAATTGACTGTCTAACTTTTTTTTTTTTTCTTTTACTACCCTCAATACCCGTCTCAAATGAAAAGTATTTGTTACCATAGCAGTAGGCGACCTAATTGACTATGTAATAGGGTCGGGAGATACGAACGCCTTAAAAAGTGGGGTCCCTAAAACTACTTTTTTTTGTAGTGATTGCATTGCACATTGATGGACTGAGTTGCAGCATGTTCATTAAATTCCACATTTGTTGATTGAGTTGTAGCAGGAGATTTAAACCACTAGACAGTAATAATCTGAGTTGAAATAATAGGTCATTAGTTGATTGGTCAAAACACAATCATAAAAAAAGGTAACCAAAACATGGTCAAACAATTACCTGAGATGATTGAGTTGGAACAACAAGTGGAATTGATTGAGTTGGTTGATTGGACATTGGTTGATTGCATTGGACATTGGTTGATTGAGATGCAGTACCATAAGTTTCAGTAGGTTCACCCCCCTGTTGAATGCATAATGTGTCAATTATTTCAAAGTGTTTAGTTGACTTGAGAGTTCAATAAATAGCACAATAAATTATGCTACCTCGGTTGCAGCAGCAGCAGCTAACTTAGCTTTGGGGCAACCCCTCTTATTGTGGCCAATTGTGTTACAAAACTTGCATGTCATGACCCTTCCTTTTCTTGACTTGCCAAGTTTCTTTGGAGCACCTGTTGCAATACTAACAATTAAGAATATCATAATAATAAAAATTTGTAATCAGGTAATGGTCAAACAATTACCTGAATGAGCTTGACTTGGTTGATCATCCTTCTTTTCTTCATGTGGCTTCTTCATTCTACATCTTCTAGGTCTACCAGGCATTCTCCTAGGAGTAGCAATATGCAGAGGTGGCTTGCTAGACTTTGGCCATTGATCTTCACCACAGATTGGCCTTAGAGAATATTTGTATGCTTTCAAAAATGTTGTCCTTAAATAACACTCATCCAAGAACTTCTCTGGCCTGTCACCTGTTTGGAGGATGGCTGCAATGGCATGTGTACATGGAATTCCACTAAGTTGCCATTTTCTGCAACTGCAAGTATGCTTCCCAATGTTGACCACATAACCCTCCTTTCTATACCCCACTTCAAACTCCCCATCACCATTACAAATTGAGCTCCAATACTTAACATCTTCTTTGTTTTTCTTCAAAATCTTTTTGATGGTTGGACAGTACTCATCATTTTGTTTCATCATCCACTCTCTCCTTTTCTCCAACCTAGACATCATATACAATGTTATTTCTTCTAACATGTAAATGATAGGCTTAACTCTAAACTCCACAATTGTCCCATTAAAAGCTTCTGCCATATTATTCTCAACATTGTCAACCTTCAAGTCTGTCCTAAAGAAAGCCCTGCAGAACTGCCCAAGGTCTCTCTTCATAAACCCACGATATGCTTCCTCACCAATCTCTTTCAAGTGATCTAATTCCCTTTGAAACTGAGTTTCATTTGTTGCATAGACAATTGACCAAAAAGCCTTTCTCAGCTCACCACCCTTGAAATCTTTCTTCCAATTGCTATAAATGTGTCTTGCACAATTTCTGTGCTCAACCCAAAGAAGAATCTCATGTACAGCCTCCATAAGGCCCTTTTGTTGGTCAGTTATAACAGCCCATCCATCACCACTACCTAAATCTAACTCATCCTTCAATAGCTGAATGAACCATTTCCAAGAATTCTTGTTTTCAACCTGAACTACAGCCCATGCCACTGGATACATCTGATTGTTGGCATCCCTACCTATAGCAACCAATAATTCCCCTTTACAAATACATTTTAAGAAACATCCATCTAGCCCAAGAACAGGCCTACACCCATTTAGAAACCCCTTCTTCAATGCCCCAAAACATATGTATATTTTGTGAAAATATTCTTGATTAGTTGTTGGATGAACCCATGTGTCAATCTCAACAGTGGTGCCTTCATTACTTCTTTTTAACTCTTTTTTTGTAATCCCAGAGTTTGGCATAGTGGTCATGTAGGGATCCCAACTCTTCATGAAGCACCCTAGACCTAGCTCTAAGGCACATGATCTTACTCACATTCAATTGGTACATATCCATTACATCTTTTTTAAATTCTCTCAATTTCCATTTAGGGTGGCTTAAAATCTTTTGTTTATACATTTTTGCAAGCCATGCAACTGAACAACACATACTCTTGAATCTCTTCCCACACTGATGGTTTGGACAAAATATTTTGATCTGAAAAGTTGTTTCGTCACGAATAGTGCTTGCCCAAATTTCCCAAGTACAAACCTCAGAATTCATACACTTTACATGGACCCTTTTCTTGTCATTTACCAAGAACTTAATGTCATACCCATTCATACATCCATAATCTCTGATTGCATTCCCAAGCTCCTGAACAGTAGAGAAAGTTTCATGCAAACTGAATTCCCTATTCTTCATATCACATTTAGGGTTAAACCTTGGGTATTTTGGTGTCACAATTCTCTGAACATGATCATTATCCTCATCCTCACTTCCACTATCAGAATCAGGGGGATAATCTGCATCTCTTTCATCATCCAACATTTCAGAAGCATTCTCTTGATTTGAATCAAGTAACTGGTTGTCATTCTCACCTCTCATTCTAGATGTACCTTCACCAAAATTATAAGAAAACCCTCTCCTTTTAATCCCAATAGATTGTGATGTCACATTACCCTTTTTCTTTAAGGCAATCAAATTTTTCCTAGCATTAAGTAACTCCTCATCATCATTAACATTTTCTAGATCCTCATCATTCAAGCTGACTTCTGAGCCATCATCATCATTGCTAGATTCATCAGAAACTGCATACTCATTTTTTTATTTATTTATTTTTTTTTAGGAAACAGGGGCGGCACCCTGCAAAATTTTATTAAAATAGAAAAAAGATACAAACATGAGGGGGACAACCAGCCTTGCCCTTATAACCGGGAGGACAAAGGAGCCTAACCTCGAAAAAGAAATACAAGTACAATAAAAACAAGGGAAAGCATTACTTTCTAAAGCTATATAAACCTAATTCATCATGCCCTAAAGCCTGCCAAACAGTTATAGGGAGAAAACCTTTGTTAAGAAACGTGGTAGAGGATTTATGAGAATAAGCATGAGCTGCCAGCCTATCAGCCACATGATTTGCCTCTCGAAAAACATGCTGAAGCCGAAAACTTCCCAGCAAGGACTTACAAAGCCGAAGATCATAAGCATAAGACCATGGAAGGAGAGACTTCGCAGAGATACCCATAACTGCCACTAAAGAATCTGATTCAACTTCAACCAAATCCAGATGAAGATGTCGACAAAGAAGTAAACCATCCCGAAGAGCCAAAATCTCAGCACGAGTGTTTGTGCCAGGACCATAGTAATTAGAAAAAGCACGAATCATTTTACCATCTTTATCCTGAATAATACCTCCCCCCGCACAATTACCATCAACCGCAGAGCCGTCAGTGTTTAACTTATACAAGGCAGACAAAGGAGGGTTCCACCGCAGCCAAGACCCCCGTCAAATAGGAACATCTAGGATCGGTAATCCCAAAAGCTGCAAAGGAAGGGGGCTAAAACGATCCATAGGAACTTTGGGCTGATAAATCATAAGCATATCTTGTAATCCATGAATAACGTTGTTAAAAATCAGGGTCGGGTTCATCGGAATGTTTTCAAAAACCGCTTTGCACCTTGCCTTCCACAACTCCCAACAGGTAAAAAACAAAATACCAATTTGACATGCTCCAATCTGAGAACGAATCGAAGCTCGATCAGCCCAAGTCTCAAAAAGATGTTGTAATGAAACATACCTATTAACTTTGTTGAAGGCAGACGCAAACTTGCTCCAAACATGTAAGGCAGATTCCGAGTGTAAAAATAGATGAGCCAATGACTCACATGAAGGGCGTGTAACACAACAAACACACTTCGAAACTATAAAGATCTTCCAACGCTGCAGACAAGTCCACCGAAAGCTCCATGGAACAACTTCCACATGAACCCACTAACTTTCAAAGGAATCCATCGCCGATTTTTTGAGCCCAACGAAGTTTGGGACTACGGCCGAGAATTATTCCAAAATGCCGCGTGAACTCCCGGATGGCGTCAAAGTGCAAACCAGCTTTGTCCTCCAAATCGGATCGAGTGAAACCGAAGCAATCCATCCATGCAACTGTCGGGATGAAAGGCGAAAAAGGAAGGCGTTCGGCCTCCCTCACGCTTAACTTAATGTCAATCGGCCGAGGACCATGCAGAATCTCGCCACACCAATTCTCCTTCCAAAAAGACACATTTCCCGCCCAAGAATCCATTGGCTACTTTCTTGAACTTTTGGCATAATATTCATGACTGTCTTCCAAATATGAGAGACGAAAAGGAGTAGCAAAACCACTAATCGACCATACTTAGCACGTGCATAAGATGCCCACAAACTTTTACCTTGAAGAACACTCCATGCGAGCTTAGCATGTAAGGAGTCCATAACTTGAGAAAGGGATCGCAAACCAAGACCTCCTTCGTCTAGAGGCCTACATACCACCTCCCAGGCTAACCAATGAGCTCTATGAGTGCCAGCCACATCCCATAAAAAATTAGCCATAGCCCTTTCAATATTTCGAAGAACCACTTTCGAAACTTTAACCGCCGCAAGAGTATAGATCGGAATGCTGGCAAGGACTGATTTCAATAAAACTATCTTAGCCCCAAAAGAAAGAAGTTTAGATTTTCATCCGCTAATCTTATTAATCACCTTCTTCTCTATATCCTCAAAATAACTCCTTTTGATCCTCCCTTTAAATAAAGGAAGACCCAAGTATTTCATTGGGAGAGAACTCTGAGAGCATCCAGTCCAAGAGGCTATGTTACGAGCTTTGCTGCGAGAGCACCGATCAGAAAGATAAAAACCACTCTTGGCCATATTAATAAGTTGACCCGAAGCCTCTTCATAACTAGCCAGAACCTTTTTCAGAGCCATAATCGATCGACGACTAGCATTACAGAAAATGAGCATATCATCAGCATATAACAAATGAGAAATCACAATCCTATCCCGACCATGCAAATAAGGCTAAATTTTTCCGTCCGTAATAGCCCTCTTAATATTGAAAGATAAAACCTCCTGGGCAATAATAAACAGAAGCGGAGACAAAGGATCACCCTGCCGGACACCTCGAGATGATTTAAAAAAACCATATCCTTCACCGTTAATCCGAAAAGAATACCAAATATTACTAATCAGCCTGTATATTAAATCACAGCTAAAATCATTCAGCCCAACTGCCTTTAAAGCTCGCAATAAAAAACTCCATTCAAGACGATCATATGCTTTTGACATGTCCAGCTTGAAAAGCACATTACCACCCCTGACTTTCATATCAATTCGATGCACTAATTCGTGCGCTAGAATGATATTTTCTTGAATACTTCTACCTTTAATAAACCCCGATTGTTGGAGATGATTCTAGGTAAAAACTTCAAGCCGAGTAGTCATAATTCGAGAAAGAATCTTGCATGAAAAGTTACATAAACTGATAGGCCGCAGATCCCCTAACGACTCAGGATTAGTCACATTAGGAATAAGCACAACAGTAGTAGCCGACATCCCCCTTGGAATCATACTACCCCGAAAAAAATCTTGCACTGTTGCCACGACATCTCCTTTTATAATATCCCAGAATCCTTGAAAAACCACCACAGTAAATCCATCACTCCCTGCACCGTTGGGGTTCAAATCTTTTATACTTTCGTAAATTTCATCCTCATCTGGAATGTTATGTAAAGATGCATTATCAAGACTATCCAAATAGCAAGGGAAACCCTGAAATAAATCATCATTAATAGGGGGCCTAGAAGAAGAGAATAAAGCAGAGAAAAAATCCACAGCCTTGTCCCCAATTTGCTTGTTATCCGTACACCAAGATCCATCCGAAAGACGTAATTTCACAGAGTTGGAAATAAGTTGTATTGCGCTCCCCATCAGCCAACCATAACTGACGCGATTTTTGTTGAAGCATCTCCGCATTCCATTTCAAAGATTGGGCCAATTCTTTGCGAACACAAAAAAGCTCCCTAGCAAGAATATCATCCCATCCATGCCGCAAAGCCATCTCTAAATGTAAAATAATATCCTGAACAATGCTACACTGGACATGGCCAAATACATCCCAATTCCACCGACGCAGCTTACCACGTAAATACAAGCTTTCTATACAAAACTTCCATGGGATTGCCCAAAACCGGATCTCGCCGGTGATCCTCACAAAAGTAGAAATTCGGATGATCCAACCACATACGCCGAAAACGAAAAGTGCTTTTAGGTTTGTCAAAGCACGAGAATTCAACAAGGAGAGGAGAATGATCCAAGAGAACACGACATAAATGCTGAACACGAAGCCCAGGAAAAGCCGCTTTATAAAAACCATTCACCAAAACTCTGTCCAGACGCTGCCAGATACGATCCATACCATCCTGATTATTACACCAAGTAAAAATGCTCCCATCATAGCCAGCATCATCTAAACCTGCCTGCTGTATAAAATCATTAAAATCTCCAATGGCTGGAAAATCACACGGAGCACCACCCAATTTCTCAGTAGAATGAGAGATAATGTTAAAATCCCTCAACCAACCAAGGTTCTGTAAGAGATCTTGAAAAATCAAGGAGATCCCTCCATAAATCCTGATGCTCCCACCTAGTACACTTAGCATAAACAAACGAGAAGACCACAGAAAAGACATTAGCAAAAGTAATACGAGCAAGTAAACCGAGTCGTAGCGAAGAACATCAACATCTACCCTCTCTCCCAAAACAACCATATATGCATGTTGTTAGGGTTTTGATGTAACACTACTATATCGCAACTTTTTAGCTATTTTAGTAATACGAGACCCCGGAATTTTTGGTTCCAAGATAACACATAAAAGAGGATTATGTTGTACCTTAAGTAACTTAAGATACTCCACCGTCTCCTTATTTCCCAATCCTCTAGCATTCCAAAGAATTGCAGCCATAAAAACCAAAATTAAAGATCGACGATGGGCTTTTGAAGCGGCCCTAGTGAGACGTTTATTCTTTGCCAGATACGTTGTTTTTTTCTTCCGCGCAAACAGAGTACGACAATGTTTTTGAAAGCCCAAATAGTTTACCGAGGCCATAGCAAGCTGATCAATATCATCTACAGAAGGGGAGCGCTTCAAAAAACCCAATGTTGCAGCAGGTTTGTTGCCTTCCAGTTTGGGCCTAGCACTGTGTGAAATAGGTTGGTGCAAACGATCCGCCTCACTCATATCTTGTAAGTCCTCCAAAGCAGCAAAGGAATTAGACAGATGAGTACTCTTAGCAAGCGGTTTTGTGTTAATCCCGCAGACATTAGCAGCAGAATAATTATTTCCATTAATCTGTTCAGCATCAGGTCCGTCATTTGTCACACACCCAACAGAAAGTTTAAAATCCATAGTACCCCCATTACAATTAGGAGCACTAGTATCAACAGTGTCATTCTGACTGATCTTAGGATTGTTAGGATTGTTGTCCATAGCATCATCCGTACGCACTGGGGTAGAAATAATGTCAATAATCTCAGTTTCCTTAGGGCAGCCTTCGAGATCCTTAGAGTTTGAGCCTGACCCCTTCTCATTCAACACCCCTGTCTGAATGGGAACCCATTGCATATTGATTGGAGCCTTAATAGAACCCGTAATTCCATCCATATCACGGTCAGTAAGAACTTCTTTAGCCTTAGCCAGTGTAGACGGTTTCGTAATGTTATCACCAGACACCATACGTCTATCTTCACCGCTCATTAATAATGACCTTGGGTTTTCCTTTTGCGGTCTTTAGACTAGTAAGTCTTCTCTTCTTTCGACAATCATCTTCAACATGGCCTAACAATCCACAACCTTCGCAATACGAAATATTCCCTTCAAACTCGATTGATTGCCAAAAACCACATTCTTTACTCGTACCAATCCAAATTCTAGACGGAAGAACAAGGGAGACATCAACCTCTATACAGACTCGGGCAAACATTAGATGAGATAATGTTAAAGTACGATCATCAGCCCGTAAAAAACGTCCAATAGAATTACCAATTCGCCGTAAACTTGCAGGGTTAAAGAAAGGCAAAGGGAGATAGTGTAATCTTACCCACACCGCCACCACTGAACTATCTTTCTTGAACTCAAAATCCTTAGACCACCGGAAGAGACGATACATACATGTCTCAATCATGCGAGACTCTTTCGATAAAGCCCGAATCGTGTCTTCTTCCGAGGATAGATGCACCATAACGTGTCGCGGGTCAAGGAGTCCAACAACATAGGAACTCGTCAGCCTCCAGTTTTTCGATATATGATCTCGAATCGCATGCACCGAAGGACGACCAATTGAGAACTTCATAATCAAAGTATTACCAAATTGCTTTTCAAGCAAATCCATCTCCACCGAAGAGAACAAACACCCTAGTTCATCCTGAATCGAGACAGGCTGTCTCGGAGCCAAGGCAATCTCAGTAAGGGTAGGTTTGGCAGTAGGGTTTGCACACAGTTGTCCCGTTTGTTGAGCAAGAGCCGCCGCATAGGTTAGGGTAGGGCGCAACTGGTTGGAAGCCTGTTGAAGGGAGGGAGTAATGGTGGTTGTGACCACCGGAGGAAGATCCTCAAGAGAAGGATCCGGCGGCATAGCCAGCCGGCCGGGCAAGAGAGCCCTAGGGCACGCTCAAAAATTTTAGAGAGAAAATTTTTTAGAGAGAGAAAATTTTGTCAATAGAGTATCTCCCCTGCATACTCATAGTCACTATCTAATTCAAGTTCTTCTACTCCATCCTCATGTAAGATAAATAGCTCAACCTGACCTAAATGATTAGCTATTTGCAAGAGTCTATCCCAATCTTTAAGGGTATACAATGCCCTAATCCCAGTGTCTCCAGGAGTGTCAATTGCTACACTATAGCATATTTCAATCACATGAGGGTGTCCTAGTTCATTTACTACTCAACCCTTCAAGTTACCAAATGACAGGTCTGATTGGTCTAACTCCCAGTATATTACCTTTCCCATATATCTATGTGGCTTTTCGTGGGCAAATTCACCCCCATAATGACACTTCACAGCTACTTTCAACATTTTCTGCATTTTAATAAGAAAAAAAGGGGTGGGGGACCATTATCGACAAACAAAGATAGTGGGGAAGGGGGACAACTAATTTATTGAAAACAAAGCAATGGAAGGTCAAACGGAATATTAAATTACTAGTGCGGGGACCATATCACAGAAGAACTTAAATAAAAACTTCACATAATCAATACAAAGATGAAAACATGCATGCAAGCACGTATATAGACACCTCTGTGTTAATAAAGGAGGATAATTTTTAAAGGGTTAATTACAACGTTAGTCCCTTGACTATTAACGACTCCACGATTAGTCCCTTAAGTAATTGTTTTCAAATTTCAATTCTTAGAGTACCAAAAAGTCACGCGGTTAGTCATTTTGATGGATGTCGTTAGTAAAATTCCGTTAAGTCACCCATGTGCATTGCACATGCCATTTTTCAAGGGTATTATGAGAAATTCATACTAAATAATTAAATAATAAAAAAATTAATACCTCTCTTTCTTTCTCTCTACTAACTTTATCTTTAACATTCCAAACCCAGAAGATCTACTAACTTCATCTTCAACATTCCAAACCGAGAAGAAAAAATGCTTCAACTCGATAAGTTTCCACTGAAAAATCAAACCAAATTCATACTTCCACTGAAGATCGAAAATCGAAAACCTCCAATACCCTACCACCATTGAAGATCGAAAATCAAACCAAATCAAAAATCCTTAACAACATTAATCACAAACCTCCAAATAAACCTTTTGCAAACTTGCGAGCTTCACACGCACTGCAGCCATGACAAACTCCGTCGGGTTCGTCGAATTTCGAAAACCCTAGAATCTGATCCAGATCTGTCCATGATTGGCCCAAAAATTGAATAACAATTAAGTCCTAGCCGAGATTTATCACTGTCCTCAAAAACCCAAACACTGTAAATGATGCCTCCTCCTCAATTCATTCAACAATCCCTATTCAAACCCCAGCCCCAATTCAAGAATAACAAGAAAATTGAGGATCTTTATTGTGTTTTACTCAATGTATGGGCACATATTGGGGCTTGCAAGAAGAATGAAGAAATGTGTTGATGAAGTAGAAAGGGCTCTATTTCGGGTTTCGAAAACTTTGTCGTTAGATATTTTGGAAGAAATGAAGGTGCCGAGGAAAGATGATGTGGTTTCGAAGATATCTGTGGAGGAATTGGTGGAGGCTGATGGGGTTTCGTTTGGGTTTTCAACGAGGTATAGATCTATGGCGGCTCAAATGAAGGCATTTTTTTATTCTACAAGGAGTTTGTGGAGGGAGTAGAAGCTTGCTAGTGTGCCTGCTAGGTTCTTTGTGAGTACTGGCACTCAAAGAGGCGGCCAAGTAGTTTATTTGTTTCATTGGGTTTAAAGAATTATGTGTTTGTGTTTAGTTTTGGAGTAATAGGCTAATAGCTCCTAGTCTGACCACCGACCAAATTGGGGAAGATTGTTTGAAGAAGGTGAAATGAAGAAGATGATAAGTGAAATTTCAATTTTTCCCTTACTCAAATGCACGTGGGAGACATATGGGCCACTCAACGTAATTTTACTAACGTCATCCATCAAAAGGACTAGTTGCGTGACTTTTTGATACTCTAGGGACTGAAATTTGAAAAAAAATTGTTAAGCAACTATTGGTGGAATAGTCCATAGTCAAGGGACTAATAGTGTAATTAACCTTTTTTTTTAAAAAGAAGCGAGGGGTAGTATAGTAAATGAGCACTTAATGGCGTAATTAAAAAAAATCTCACTCTCCCTAATCAACCCACAATCATTTTCCCTCTTTCAACCAAGCACAAACCCACACACTCACAGCTAGGGTGTAAATGATTCGGTTTATGACAAAACCATGAACCGAACTGCCTCCTAACAGTTTCATTTTTTTCAAATCGAACCGAACCGCCTGAGGCTTGAAACCGAACCGAACCGAACCATTCGATTTGGTTTGGTTCGGTTTTATGGTTCAAAGTAATTTATTTTTCAAATATTGAAAAAGAAGAAGACAAAGTCAATTTTCAAATATTGAAAAAGAAAAATAAAGTTGAAACTAATTTTGTAAGTTCAAGAGAGATCTTACGATGGTTGAGAGAAAATTTTAGTTCTATGAGGTTTGAGAAAGAAAGCCGAGAGGTGAAAGGGAGAGCGCCGACGAGGTGAGAGGGACAATGGCGGACTAATGGTGAGACGCGACATTGCGTTGATGTGAGAGAAAAAGAGAGAGAGTTGAGAGACCAAGGCGTGCGATTACGATCTTTACTCTTAGATTTTCTAGATCTCGGTACAAAATTTTCAAGACAAATCAATGACTATTAATAACAAGAATATTATATATATATATATATATATAATGGTTTGGTTTGGTTCGATTTGACCCCTAAAACCACAAACTGAACCGAACTGATCAGTTTATAAAATTTTCAAGCCGTGACCGAACCACCTTAATCTAAAACCAAACCAAACCACTCGGTTTGGTTTGGTTTGGTTCGATTTCGCGGTTCGGCGGTTCAAATTTACACCCCTACTCACAGCAACTCCCCCTCTCATTTCTCTCTCTCTCTCTCTCTCTCCACTCCCTCCATCCTCCACTAATTGCTACTCACGTAACTCTCTCTCATTCCATCAGCCGAACACTCTCCCTCTCCATCCAAAACACTCTCTCATCTCACTCCTTTTATTTGTTTTCTTTGAAAAACAACTCTCATCCTCTCAATTACCAAAAAAAAATCTCTTACTTAACACAAACTCTCACAACTTCTCTCTCGGTCCCGACCCATTTTGAAGAACATCTCTGTAAAATCGTCTAACGGATCCTAATTCATAAAACGGAGCCTCACTCTTTCATAACTCAACCTATAAATACACGATGAGTCGGGTCAAGGAGATCCATCTTATAAAAAATACCCGTAATACCGTATTTTCTAAGTTTTTGCCTTCAACACATCAACAAGAACAACAACAAACTCTTGCAGATCAAGAGGACAAACAATCCAAGAAAGAAATCAAGAAAAGGAGATAAAAAACAAACAATATCTTTCTCTCTTGCTCTACACTTTTCTTGGAATAGGTATATTTTCTAGCTCTTTCTAGGGGTGAAAGTGGTTCGGTTTAAGCCAAAACTGTAAACCGAACCACCCCTTAACGATTCCATATTTTTCAAACTGAACTGAACCACCACAAACTTCAAATCGAACCGAACCGAATAGATCGGTTTGGTTCGGTTCGGCGGTTTAATTATTTAAATATTAAAAAAATAAAATTTTTAAATAAAAAAAACAAAACTTTTAAATAGGAAAAAAAAAACTTTTAACACAAACTAAATAATTTAAAGTCAAAAGATTAACTTCAAAATTACAATAATTCAATCAAAATGTAGGCAAACAACAACAATTTTCTTGTTAAATTCAATTACTAATTACTAATTACTAAGTAATATATATATATATATATATGCTTATAACTTAAAAAAATAAAAATTAAATGGTGGTGGTTCGGTTTGGTTGGCACCAAAATTACCGCAAACCAAACCGAACCGAACCGCTTGGTTTATAAAATTTTCAAACCTAAACCAAACCGTCCTAACCCAAAACCGAACTGAATTGACCAATTCGGTTCGATTCGATTCGGCGGTTCGGGCTTACACCCTAGCTCTTTCAACTCTTTAAGTTTACTTAGCTTTATACTCCCTCCGTTCCAGACAAAGAGTCGAGTACTATACTATTTGGGGATGTTTCACTTAAAATGTCCACTTTTAGAAAGTTATGTTTACAATTTTCATAATTTTTCATCTTTACCCTCCACTTGGGTTGTAATCATTTTGGTTGTGCTTAAGTATTTTTGTAATTATGACCAACTTCAATATTAGTTATATAACTCTTAATAATTAGACTTTTCAAACGTGGACTTTTGGGTGGAACGGAGGGAGTATTTGGTAATAGTGTAGTTTCTTTTGAGGTTTTGATTATGATAAAAATGTGATAATATTGTATGCTAAGTGTGTAGTAACTTTTGTTTTTAGTAGATTTTTATACTTTTGTGTTTATTTTAGTTTACATAAACATGTAATTGTTTAGTTGTTATCTTTTACATATTTCAAAATGTAGTTTTTTGGTTTGTTTTGTGTAGTTGTATATAATTTTATTTCTTTGAGTTGATTTAGTTAATATTTGTCTTTAATTTTTATTTAAAGTTGAAGTTTGTTTCTTTTTTAAATGTTGTAACTTTGTAATTTTTATTATAAATGATGATTTGTACGTAAATTCGTCCATGTAATTTAGTATGCTCTTGTTCATAACTTTGTTATTTCGAGTTTTTTAAATATTGTTTAACATGCTCTATTTTTTTATAACAATATCCAGTTAACTCACTTTTTTTTATGCTAATAACGTTTAGTTTTATTTTCTTAAATTTGCTAGTGTATTATTCCATGTTTGTAGAATTTTAGTTGTGTTGACTCTAGTTGACTAGAGTTGACCAAATTTGACTTAAGACATTTTTTTGGCAATTTTATATGTTTGTTTTATTATTTTTCGCTTGACTCGAATAAAATTCTTTGTGTTAGGAATATGGCCTATGAAATAGCTGATACATATGTTTGCATATTCCAACACAGTGATTTGCTTGTTCTCATTACAACGCATGTTTCACAAGTGGCTAAAAGGGCTGCATACCGGTTAGTGTGGCAGCTTGATGAAACAATGCATAGGTCATTAGACTAGGAAGTCTTTGTACATGTCCAAGTCTTTGTCCTACCGAGAAAAGATGACTCTTCATATGGATTAGCTCTATCAGCGCCAACAGACATCTCTACCAACAATGTCTCACCAGCAGACATTCCTATCAGCCATGTCTTATCAGCAATCTTATATCGGCAGATCTCAGTATCAGCAATGCTCTTCATTAGACAACTGCAGAGAAGCTGATTATTCACAAGAGGAACATCGGTCGTTGCTCAATGCTACAAGTCAAAATAGATCCGTTACAAGATCTTCCTGACAACTCAAGATACGCATCGATGTCTGTGCTTTGACCATTATTCAGAAGACATTTTCTCTTTCGTGTATTGGTCCCAGTCTCCAAGGCTACATTCCATAAAAGGCCAAACACAGTGCGCTACATCCCAGGCATGCTTGACAAGTCCTATTCTGTCAGCCTGATTCACGGACCAACTTCAAGACAAAAGCTTAAACGGAAGGTCTTTGCCCAACAGTTTGAACAATGCACTCTGATGCATTAATGATCCAGATTTTCAACGTGCAAAAACTCATCAAAGCCTCAACGACTCCTTCATCTTCTCCAGCCAATAAAAGAAACCTCTCATTCTCTCATTCGTAAGGTGTTAGTGGTTGATATTGTTCTTAGTTCTTTCAATCTGAAACCACACCAAAAGTGAGAAAAACACAAGTGTAAGAACAAACACTTTGTGGGAGAGAAAACAGAAATTCCAAAGGCTAAGAAGTTCTGCTTGATCAAAAACTTTGTTCTTGATTTGAGTTCTTTCTTTCTTCGAAAGACTCAGTCTCTTCAGTTGCTACACTTCAAATCCACAGCTAGAGACCAAGCTCCCTGCAAGTCGTTGAAGACTGATCAAGCTTGAAGATGTCCGATGAAGAACCAGAGCATAATAATCCATATTGCATTCATATCGGCAGACTTATACTACATTATAAGGGCTGTCGATTGTGCAATGAATTGTCATCACTCTTGGCCGAGTGCTTAGCACTCAGTTGTTCAAATACTTGTTATTTGAACAACGCCTAATATTCTCTTTTCACATTACACTAACTCTAGCACTACTCTTGGCCACCTTCCTAGGGGATTAGGAACTCCTAAGGTTAGAGTTCTAGTTATGAGTCTTCCCGGCATCCTAATTGACTATCCTTCTACCTCGGGGAGATTGCTAGGATAAAGAGTCTAGGTTGATGTACTAAGCATGTTTGTCTTTGAGAAAATCTCTGCTGAATTTTAATATAAATCATATTTTATTACACTCGGCCTTTACTTATCTTTCCTGTAATTTATGATATAAAACTTATGCAATCTGGTTGTGGAAAGTAATTGATGCATCTAATACAACATTTTAGCTTGTTGTTATGATAAACATGTACCTATTTGTTTACAGTTGCTTTAATCTTGTCTGCTATACTTATCTTGCTTATTCTTCCGCTGCTTAAACTCTTCTATACCAGCTAAGTATAACAATATCTTCCTATCAGCTATTCTTCTAATCTGCTAATGCATCGGCTGATTCCACTATACCGGTTGTGTTGCTTGAACTAGGAAGATGACCTATTCATGTTAATCATTCCATCCATGTTTCTCAACTTAAATTTTTAAAATAGGATGAAATTTTTAATAAATATCATATAGGCTATTCACCCCCCTCTAGCCTATATTCTGAGCACAACCTTATGGACCTAACAATTGGTATCAGAACAGGTTCTCTGAAAATTTTATTCCAGGCTTGACAAGCTAAGAGTTTAGCTCCAGTCGCTCAGATTAGATGCATAGTCAAAAAGATTTGTTTTCAAAATTCTCATTTCTGAAAATCTTTTGACTGAGAGACCTGGAAGCTATTTTGAAAATACTGTTACAAATCAAAATTAATTTTGTTTTCAAAAACTTGTGAGAAAAGATTATTATGATGACTGTGTGATTACTATAGGAAAATCTTTCATATAACAAAAATATATTTATCAATTGATATTATGAAGAGAAGTACTATAGTCAAATAGAGTTTGACTTTCTAAGGATAATGTTCGTTTTAAAAAAACGTCCATTTTCAAATTCATGTCATATCCTCTAGCCAATGTATCAATTTCATACTTGATGGATGAATTACTCTGATATACTTCTGAAAAATTGCCATCTTGATATAAGGCTAACGATTGTCTCAATCTAACACCTTTTCGAAAAAGCTTCTTATGAAAGTTTAAAGCAAATAAAATCAAAAGATCTTCAAAGGTAATTCAAGGGAAATCAAATTTATGTCATCTCTAAATCACTGTGATTATTAGCTCTTGGTCTAAGGACATCTATGATGAAATTGTTCTTCTTCAACGAAAAGCTTCTACCTAAAAGATACACTCAATGAACTTATGCTTAACATCATGCTCAACATTAGAACAAGCTCTTCAACTACTATGAGCAGAAATGTTCAAAGGGTATAGTGAGAAAGTAACCCCAGTTCTTAAATTCGTGATTGTTTAAGGTTACACTTATAAGCTATATTTTGAGTAATTATTCAATTATTGCGCTTATTAAGTCTCACTTGTATTATTGAATTTCTAGAGCTATTTTTATCTCACAAATGTTGCTAATGATTTTCTATGAGTATTTAAAGCAGGAACCCATATGACTAAACTCAAAGATGCAACATATCTCTCCATCAGCAGATATCAACCTAACTGCTGATTTATGAAGGACTGCTGATCAATTATGAATAACTTTCTATGTCCTTCATTCACTAAATGTCAAATCAATATCTACTTGACTACGGCGCTATCTTATAGAAGTCTACTAATGAGTCCAAGATGTTAAGAAAGACCACCTCTCCAGCATATACAAAACAGGTCAGCAACTGCCTTGTTATATGCTTATACCCATGTCTGCTGAATCGCTTGACAACTTGTTATCAGACATGCTGCATAAATAAAAGTCTCATCATACTATGCTCTTCATGATATATCTAGGTGTTTGTTTGATTTGCTTTATGATAATGTTTTTCAAAGAATTGGTCAGCACTTTCCATATTAGCTGATCTAATATGTTTTCAAAACGTAGTTGGCTGAACTTCCATATCTGCCAACGAACACTTCATAAGTTCAGTTATATGTGCTGACTTATAGGAGTAAAACCTTTAAATGACTTGTCTTCTTCCTAAGTCTATTAAAGGTGGAGGCACACTTTACGAAGACTAACTACTTCGTTTAAAGTAAAGACTGTTCTCAAAAGCTTTTGGAAAATGACAAGTTTGTTTGATTAAAACAAAATACTTTCGCTTTGAAAAATCCTTTTCAAAATTACTGAGACAGTCAAGACATCACATTTACAGCCTGATTCTGCAAAGGCATGTAAAAAGGACAATTCAACAATAAATCTCTATTATTGTAAGTCCTGAGCCTCCATGAGTATAAGTAGAGCCCCTCCTTCGTTCAAACTCAACTATAAAGAAACTCACAAACTGCTTACAGATTCCACAAGATGTTAAACATTGATTCAAAATTTTCTCAAAATGTTACTAAGTACAAATCCTAGAAATCGATCAAGTCAACACTTCAACAACTGGGTATGACTCTCTCATATTCATTCAAAGTTGTTTTGGTTTATTTTTGTTACTCATGATGAGTTGATTTAAAATTCTCAAAGATGCATTCACAAAATCTAAAATCTTCATAACTGTGAAAAACTTCTTTTCAATCACTTTTAAAGACACAGTTATAATATCTGAGAGAAATTTTATTAACTCATTTGTTCCAGAAATCATTCATTATTAATTTTCAATCTTGCTTCTTGAAATTATTTGATAAAAGAAATTTTCTTTTGTCTCGTCTGGTAATCTTAAAAGTTTGTAGGCAAAAGATGAACTGTATGCTACAGACCTTTGATTATCAGAACACTTAAGAATATCTTTAAAATCATTTATATTAAAAGGTAAGATAGAAGATTATTGATTTATGTTCTTAAGTGATTTCACTCCATTCCTAACATTTGGTTATCAATCTTATTGATACACTAAATTGATTTCAGATGGATCACTATGAAAACCACTTAGCATATACTTATCTGACCATCGTAACTCTGCATGTATACATGAGCATCACAGAGAAGATCCCAGATAAGATTTATCAAATGTTCAGAAAACATCTGGTAAATTGTTGTTTCAAACAACTCTTTTGGTCATATGTAAGTATACCAGCCATCACCCCAACGATGGCTGATGTAGATAATTCAGCTTGATTGAATAAAGTAGCTAAGGAAGTGTTGTCAAAGATTATAAACTGCCAATGACTATTGTCCATTTCTGCGCTCTTCCATGAGGAATCGTAGTCCAAGCAGTAAATCCTTGATGGCTATCACCCTGAGGTTCTTCCTGAGTAACCTCTAGGTGTGAACGTGTTCTTCCTCCCCCCAGAGTTGGAGGAGATCAAAACGGACACAGACAAATTGATCCATTCCGAACTCCATGACTAATGACCTCTCAATATGTCCTCTAGATTAGGATATCTTGGATAAAACTTTGTAACAAATTTTCTATTCAAAATTGAATCATTGTCTATCTTTATCCTGTAATCTGCAGTATAGTCAACTCTGTGTTGTATTGTTCTTGTAATCAGCTGATCCCTAATGAGACTTATTCAAAACTGTTTAGATTATTGAATACAAGTTCTGCAACATTCCTTCATGTCTATCTACTTATCTGAATTCTTCTGATAGCATGAATTAATGTGTTTTAATTGTATTGATCTAATATGTTGTTCTTCTTCATAATATTATCTACATTCTTCTGATGATTGGAGAAATTGACTACATTGAGACGATCACACAATTCCTACACAAACTCTGCAGAGACCCCATCAGCAAACCCGTCCTATAAAATCTGCTATATTGAGTACTAGTCTATTACTGAAGTATACCTCTTTTCTTTAATCATTCTGATAATTGCCTTTCTAAAATAGATCATCTCACCCTGATCAAAATCAAGGTATGATGAATGCTCTAATTGTTCAATATAGGTAGACTACAGTTACTTAAAGGATGACTTATTATGTCTACATCTCACCTTCAAGTAAAGGAAATTGCATATTCATTACTTAATCTCTGACTCTCCTGTTCAACCTACAAGATTACTAGTAAATCTACTTTGAACCAAATTGTCTGTTGTGTCAACCTAAAGACTGCTAAAAGCTTTTGAATCTATAAAGGATTATGTCATCAGAGTATATGAAAAAAATTTTAAATACAAAATCCTAGTTTTTTTTTAATCTTAAAAACAGACGCTTTTACTTTCTTTTAAACAGCTCAACAGCAATTTGTACTCTCAGTCATGACAACTACGAAATCTTGTATGACCTTTGAGATTATAGTAATAAAAGGCAAGGTTAGCTGTTTTTCATAATGATGTATTAACAATTGCTATGTCTATACATAACAATTGGTATCATCTTGACTAACAACTAATTAGCAAACCGACTGAATTCTAAACACTCTGTTATACTTTATCATGTGCTTAATTGTCAAAAGGATGATGGTAAACTTTACGAAACTTGACCTATCTTAGAAAATAGCTAGAAATTTTAGGATTCATAGGAAGATTGTCATTTCTAAAAACTAGTCTTTTCTCAGGGGTGAATGGCTGATATAACCCCTGTTGTATATAGTTTATGCATCACTCTCGTCAGACATCAAAGAACAGGTCAGTATGAAAATACACTTCAGCAGAATCCCTTCCCTGCTAATGAATGATATGACCTGTTGCAAAGAAAGAAGCTCGGACATCACTCTAGGTATGTCTCCAATATCCCACTTGTTTGTCTTCTCTCATCAAAAACAAAAAGGTGTTCAATAAATTTCATCTTTAGTAGAACTTTGCCTCTCATAAAAATGTCTTTCCACTATTTACAATAAACATCTGCCAAAGGCACTTCACTAATGTTTCAAAATTTAAATATATTTTCTAATAGTAATGGTTGTCCTATATCTGTACTAATATATGATTAGTCTGATATTAAAATCACTAACCAAACTTATCAATATCCCCAAAAATTAGTCAAACATTTCTCAAGGTAAAAACCAAACACACTCCTTATCAGCAGATTCTCACTTCAGCAGAGACACAACACTCATTGCTGATAATGTTCTAATCCTTGCAGTCTCATCCAATCCTCCATACATCTATATATATATATAATTTTTTTTTTAATTGGTATAAGACTTAACCTAAATTCAATGCACATTGTTCTTCAAAGCTAATCATTATAAGTGTATCTAAATATTGATAACAAATTGATATTCTATTATTCTTCTCTAACAATTGGTATATGACAAAATTCCGTGAGAAATTTTTTTTTTACTCTTAAAGCTGAACTCGCAATACTCAAAACGGCTGATAGCTCAAGACAAATGTTACAAACTTCAACTCAGCTGATATAACCATTCTTGTCACTTCCTTGGTAAATCAATTACTTTGACGAAATATTGTTTTAAACTTCTTGTTTAAACATTCAATGCATATCTTTTCTAGACTTCCTATATCATAGCTATATCCACTCTCTTCACATCTACATAATCCTTAATTAATAACAGTGCATCATTACTATGTCATTAAATACATTCTTTCTCTTAAGCCTCAATTATGTCTTATCAAATTTCTTCACCCGAGAAATCTCTTCAAATTCTCAAAACTTGTTATCAGATCCATTAAAACTACTCTTAATCTTCATCTCCTACTACTTCAACATTTCACTACCATTGCATACTCATCTTCCAACATAATGAGTAACACAAATTTGTCAAGACCCGCGTCTCGTCCTACCTCTTACGACGAATGGCTAACCCGTATAATGACTCTCTTGGCATCACAGCCTCAAATAATTTGAAGGCCTCGTCGAATCAGTCGTCGGCTGAGAAATCGTCTTCAAGATCCCAGGAACGATATTTCAAACTTCATCCCCTGGATTCCCACAAGAAATCTTGTATCAGCTACAGAGTCTGATTCTTTCCCAGCTCCTTCCTCCATTTCCTCAAATGTTCAACTCGAGCAATCTCAAATTCAGGAGGAACATCAACTCATGAATGAAAATTCTGTACAAAACTCAGCGGTTAACATTCCCAACGATTAGGACAGTAGACCTACTCCCCTTAACCTGCTTTATTAGGAAATCTCGCATGTTCTTGTTTTGCTAAACAAACACCTCTGATATCTACTTGTTATCTATGTAATATATTCTTTTTATGTTTTATTTCTATTATTATGACTGATCTTTTCTATTTTAATCTGTCTTACTTATCCTAACTTGTCTTACTAAGTAATCACTCATGCTTGCCATCAATATTCATGATATATGTATATATTCTTGCTTATAACCATTAATATGTATATCTTATACATTCTGAGATTTATATAAAGAAAACAATATTCAGGACTTAACAATTGCCTTATACATTAAAGAAGAAATATATTCTATATATCGTTCTTAGATGTATGTCTCGTACATCCGATCAATTTTGACATATTAAAATCTCAATAACATTGTCCGATCAAAAAGAAAAAGTACTGTATATATCCCAGGAGGAGAATACTTTGACTAATAACACTTTGACATAGCATACTTTGAAGTATATTTTTTATGTATATCTTATACATTAAAGGAAAGCTATAAAATGATCATTAAAGAGAAACACATGCATATGTCTCATATCAAATGTATATCTTATATATTCAAAAGGTGACATACTCTAGAGAGCCATCTAGATAAAATATGTTCAAAAAGGTCAACTCAGTTGGTATCACACTTGGGTATATATCTTGACAAGAAGTCTGAATAAACCGTTGTAACAATAAGCAACTTCTAGTAATACTATTTTCTCAAACACAGCTGTTCTTCAAAGCGCATTCTTGTAAAATCTCTTTATTAGCAATGGAACAACATCCTCAAGATTACAACTTGCTTGTGTACTTTACTTCCTACTTTTGATATGAATATCTTATACATTATGACTCTGCACTATAACATATACGCATACTCATGTTTATAACAAAATGCCTATGTCCTTAAGGAGGTGAATTTATAATCACAATTTCGCTTGTGACCATTAAGGAGGAGAGTGTATAAAAAAAATCGACATATACATATAAGTTTAAGAAGGAGAGCTCGACATAATAGACATATACATAAGGAGGAGGAGGAGAGTTAGTAAGTTAGTCAACATGACCGATACATCCTGAAAATAGGAGGAGAGTTTTTCTTATACAAAAAATTGAATTGACAGATACATCCTAGAAATATGATCAACATGACTAATCAAGTTGTCCGATCATCAAGAGAAAATTCTTCAACAGCAATATCTAAATGACTATTCTTTTATACGACGCTGTTATTTAAACTATCTCTGCATCTTTATATCATCAGCATTTCTCGTAAAATTACTTTCTTGTAAAAAGTCTACACAAGAAAGGAACTGTTTTTAAAATTATCTGATACTTAATCAATTCAATTAAGTATGCTGATTCAAAATTCTTTCTTGCTTAAAATGCTTCAACTTATACACATTATATTGCAAGAAAAACATCTTTACGGCCTACTCATCAATTATATCTCATAATTGCCTAAAAATGTTTTTGTTCTTGCTTCGTATTTGTACCTTTATTTAATGAGTCTGTAAATTCGTAGCAATAGGTGACTATACATACGCTATCGCTTGTAAGTTCAACCTAGGGCATGCCTTGATATAAAATGATCATTCATTAGAAGGCATGTTATTACTAAGGATTGAACATCTGCTTTAAAGAGCTGTATGTATATGTCAATTGTAGTAATGGTCCCAAGAAAATAGGAGGAGATTGTTAGGAATATGGCCTATGAAATAGCTGATACATATGTTTTCATATTCCAACACAGTGATTTGCTTGTTCCCATTACAACGCATGTTTCACAAGTGGCTAAAAGGGCTACATACCAGTTAGTGTGGCAGTGTTGAATATTACATAGATTTGCTTGTATCCATAACTTAAGTCTAAATCAAGGTGACTAATGGGTCTGCGTGTCTGTTAGTGTGGCAACTTGTATTTAGACAAGTGCTTGTAATAGCTTAGGATTGCTTTTTGTACTTAGCCTAGCTAGTCTTCTGTAGTTAGCCTATCATGGATAAGACATGTACAAGATCAGCTATCTTTGAAATAGCCGAATCTCTTAAAGATATCGGACAAGCTTGTTCCATCCAAGATTCATCAGCAATGAAGAAAAACTGAAGATCGTCCGATCAAGACTTTACTAGTGACATGTCTCAAGACCATCTGCAGCATTTATTGTCAACGGTGATACAACGATAACCTGCAAAGAGCATTGAATGATCCATGCCATATTAGGCAATCATCTCAGAAGAGGACAGTCCGTCTGCTCTTATCATCTACCTGTTTTTGGCAATATTTCAGAAGTAAGTCTGAAGTGTCCAGAATATCCTATCAAAGATCAACAGCAAGATCAGAGCATTAATTACATTCAAATTCAAATTCTCAAAAGCTAAAAATCTCCAACGGCTACCAAAACCTCCCTGGGTATAAATAGAAGACTTCATGACAGCATTGAAGAAGAAGCTAGCAATCAATCAAAAATAAGTCTCAACTAACATTTTTCATCTTCAACTGCTAGTTCATAAAAGCTTAAAAGAAAAATCTGTACAACATTCTTTGAACAGCACCAACCTTAGACGATCAAGTCTTTAATGCTCTTCATTGATTGCAATCCTTGCATTCATAGCACACGCGAATTATATCTCTATAGATATTAATTCTCCCACAAACACTTGGTCAACTATTTTATGTACACGATCCATTAGTGATCTACATTGTAAAGATACTAGTGGATAAACTTAGTACACATTTTCAAATCCAAAGTTGACCACGTTGGTTGTGGACGTAGCACTTATTTATAAGTGTGAACCATATCAAATCTCCTGTCTATATCTTTTATGTGCTTGTGATTTGCTACTGTTTATTTCCAGAATTCCAACTAGTTTGAAGAACAGCTGATCTTGTCCTATCAAGATCAGCCATTTTGAACTTGACCTAGACTTCACTCATTTCCGCTGCAATATCTTTTCAACTTAAGTGAAGTAATTTTTAAAATTTTCAAAAGTATAAATAGGCTATTCAACCCCCCCTTCTAGCCTATTTGAGCACCTTGGGCCCTAACAATTGGTATCAGAGCCAAACTCTTTGAAAACAAGATTTTCCAAGATTAAACTCTTGAGAGATTAAAGATCAAATGGCTGCTCATCAAATGTTGGAAACTTCAAATGTGAATCATTGTCCTGTATTGGATGAAGTTCACTTTGATATCTGGAAAGACAAGGTTAAAAGACACATGAATTCTATTGACAAACGTTTATGGAAATGTGTTACAGATGGACCAAGAATTCCTATGAAGCCAAACACTATAGCTACGCTTGATCCTACTGCTGATCCTGAAATTCCTAAACCTGAAGAAGAATGGGATGAAGAAGATAGAAAGAATGATGCTCTGGATGGAAAAGCTATCAACATCATCACGAGCTGTGTAGATATAAGCACCTACCAGCAGATCATAAATCTAGATACAGCAAAAGAGATGTGGGAGGCTATATTGGAATATCTAGAAGGTGATAGAGAAACAAGGAACAACAAGCTATACACTTGCATCCAAAAGTTCGATTCATTCAAAAAGGATCCTAAAGAGACTCTCCGAAGTGCCTACGACAGATTTTACGAGGTAGTTAATTCCTGCTATTCTTTAGGAAAGAAATATGAAAAGAAAGAAATAAACATGATATTTCTTAATGCACTAGGCAGTTTATGGCATGTAAAAATCACTGCCATGAAAGAATCAAAAGACTTGAATAAATTGTTTCTTAGAAATCTTTATGCAAGTCTTTCAGTTTATGAGCTTGAAATCCAGCAAGCTCAAAAAATGGAAAAGAGTTTTAAAAATCTATCTTTACCAGCCATGTCTGTTGAACCTTCTTGTTCTACACCTGATGAAACCCCATCTACATCTAGTGATGGTGATGATATTCTTTCTGATGAAGCTTTTTCCATGTTTGTAAAGAAATATCAACATTTCAAAAGGTTTAACAAGTCATCCTACAAGCAGTCTCCTTACAAGACTGCTGCTCCTACAAAAACAACTGCTCATAATAAGTCTGTTGTTAACCAAAAAGAAAATGAGATTGTTTGTTTTAATTGTAGGAAGCCAGGTCATTTTGCTTCAAAATGCCCTAAGCCAAAATATGAATTTTACAAAAAACGTCCCGATTCTAAATTTCAAAAACAAAAAGGGATGGTGGCTGAGGACATTGATGAAAGCAACTTGCCCACTTGGTGTGATAAAGATTCTGATGAGGATGATTCCTGTGACTTTGCTGAGGAGGCAAATATATGTCTTATGGCCAGGGAAACACCCCATGACTCAGTTAGATCATTACCATTTCAACAGAATGATAGCAATGATGATGAGATCAATGAACCCTCAAGGGGAGAACTCATTAAAGCTAACAAAGACATGCTGGAAGAATTCTCCAAATTTAAAACTGCCTATGTAAAATTAGCCAAAAAGCATGAGTTGGTTGTCTCTGAGAAATCTACCTTGATGTCTGAGATCAAAGATCTCAATAGACAACAAGCAGAGAATATCAAGACTCAAAAGGAAAGCAAAGCATTAACTGAAAAGGTGGAATTCTTACTTGAACACATAAAGAAAATTAATGCTGAGAAAGATAATCTTCAAAAGGTTGTTGATTATTGGAATAATTCAAAAGGAAATTTTGATACCATTCTTTAAAAAAAAAAATCTCTTGATGACAAAACTGGTATCGGTTTCCAAAATGAGTTCAATGTAGGAAGTTCATCTGGTTCTCAAGGAAATGAGACAGCTGAAGTGATTGCAAAAGAAATGGCTAAAGAAGTTGTCTATAATCAGCACTTTTCTCAAAAGGGAAAGCAAGGACTTGGTTTTAACAAAGTTTCATATATTTATTCTAAAAACAAACCACACAAGTCCAAGGGTAAGAAATCTGTCAACTCCTATGACACTGTTAATAGGGAGATTGAGCATCATAGATCTGCTATCAGACATCCCGTGAAAACAGTGATGACTGATAACAAGTCAAAGAACTCTCAACTCAAGCCTATTAAATTTGTCAAAGGGAAGACTGCTAACTTCAACCCTGCTGATAAAAAGCTTAAAGGAATTTTGTATGAAAATGTAAAATCTTTTGATAAAAGGTCTACTATTATGAAGACCAATATCACCAAAAAGTTACATTATCAACCTAAATCCAATAAAACTATAAGACCCTGATGAGCTCAAGATTTCCATGAATTTTCCCCTTTATTTCCTTTTATTTTGTGCTATTTTTGAGTTAAATATTCTTGGAAATATTATTATTTGTGTATTTGTGCTTCATTGTAGGTTTCCAAGGTATTTACGAACATTCAAGGATTTTAGCACAAGGTTTGAGGCAATTTCGGGCTTTAAAGTTGAGTTACAAATCATTCCGTTAAAGTCCGTTAAGTATTCCAAGGCAAAATGAGCTAACGGTGGGCTAACGGAGCTAACGGAGGACTAAAATGAGAGAGCTGGAGGGGGAAGGACCTCGGCAGCTTGTTCTGAAGACCCAGGGGCACCGGAGCAAATAGGCAAACATCTCATTAATGTGCTGTCCACTCTCCCTTGCTGCCACATGTCCCACCTTTTGCCCAGCAGCCCTTCTCCTCTCCGTTTGGTCCCTTTAGCCCCTGAAACTTCATGTTTAATGTCCATTTTGTCCTTGGCTTCCCCAACACACTTTGCCCTTCACTTTTAATCCCAAAGGCAGCTCCAAAAACACACCAGACAGTCCCAGGCGGGCTTAGCCCCTTTGGGGCTGTAGCTTTCCCCCATTTTCTCTCCATTTTCTCCATTGATTGATCAACTTTGAAGGTTTGGAGCACCAAATCAAGTGCCAAAGAAGCAATTTCAAGTGATTTCAACCTCGGATCCACACTTTAATCGGTTTATTCTCTCTAATTTTTATATCTTAAGATTATTGTGTAATTTTCTTGGGTTGAATAAATTTGTAAATTGTGAAATTGGCTTTGTGCTTAATAATTTATGAAATGCAATTATTTTTTCTATGTCGTTGTAGTGATTTAATTTTATCTCTCTCTATTTAGTATACAAGCATGCTAGGTTATTAATTTGTGGGCTTAATGCTTTTAATTAATTGGCCACTAATTAAATGATTTTAGAAATGTTTGGATCCGCGAGAGCTACCTTGCATTTCGGACCGAACAAATTAATAGTTGGTGTTTGACACACACCGATAGCCATGGGAGTACTTGTTTTGTGAAGCGATCACTCCACCGAGAGGTAGGAAATTAGGGTTTTTAACCACTTTCAATGTCCCGGCTACCGGCATGCCTTGTAGAAAAATAGAGAGATTATCTCTCTACCCATTATTACCCATTATCTTGGTTATTATTGTGTGCTCTTAATGCTTCCGATGGGTTCGCTACCCATTAGATGATCACTAGAATTATAGGATAGTTAGCAAGAGCCCTTCCTATTAATTCCGAAAACACAATAATTGTCTATGTGACGCCAGACCGAGAGGTAACGAGTGTTCGTAGATAGCCAATTGAGGACTTGTTTTGACACGCGATCAATCCACCTTAGCCATTCGCGAGGTTGGGGAGATTCGGGTTGCTATTGGGGCGAGAGCCCGTAGTTAACCAATTTAGTGTTCTCGGCTACCAAGACTTGGGTTAAAGAAAAGTAGAGAGGATTAAATTAATCACGAGTTAGACTAGAAAATATTGCATTCCTAAAATCCTATCTTTTATCTTGATTTGTTGTTGCCAAACCATTTTGCGACGTTGTATATATTAATTGCTTTATTTTATTTTTAGTTTTTATTCTGAATTTATTTTCGCTCAAATATAATTAGCTAGCTCAATTTCGGTACTTAGTTGGAGTGAAAATTACGTACATTCCCTGTGGGATCGATACTTGTGCTTACGCACTATATTACTTGATACGGCAGGGTACTCTTGCCCTTGTTGCGTTTTACGCACATCAAGTTTTTGGCGCCGTTGCCGGGGAATGATTTAATTTTCACTCCTATATGCTAATATCGATACTAAGCGAAGCTAATTGTAATTTGAGCATTTTTTTTTAGTTTACTTGCTTTTGTATTTATATGCTTGTGTCGCTTTTCGAAGCCTTCCCGAGTTTTGTGGGTTTGTAGGGAGGTGTAAATAGTGTCCCCACACAAAAATATTTTCTTTTTATTTTGTATATATTTATTTCCATAATTGCTTTCATGCCTTTTTTCTTTTGAGCTTGATTTCATACAGGGGTTGAGCATTCAGAGTCGGGGTTGCTTGAAGAAAATCATGGAGTAGGCCTATCTCAGGCCCGGACTTCTTTAGATATCATCTTTGAGGGAGTTTTCTTTCCTTCCCTTCTCCATTTACTTTAAGTTTGGGGGTTGGGTTTGTTTTGGTAAACTTTGAAAATTCTGAAAGTCTTGAGCTTGAAATTCCTCATTTTTAATGCTTTGAATTTTGGGTGCTTGTTAGAGTTATATGTGCATTATTTTCTTGGATTCTTGCTTGAGTTTATTATATGCATAGTTGAGGATATGTGTGTGCTTTTTATGCTATCTCCACCTCATTCATAATTAATAATGCCCATGTTTGGATTTTGAGTTGAATTGTTATGCTAAGCTCTAGCTTTGATAGTGCATGTCGGATGAGTATCATATTCTTGAGTTTTGATGACCGTTAGATGATCTTGAAAATTGTTAATTAAAGTAGCTTGGTTTGGATTTGTATGCATGACAAGAGCATGATTTAGGTCATCTTTGGATCGTTAGTGCCATATTATCCTACCCATTATACATTAATCCCTTGTGTCCCCGTTGAGCTTATTTATAGAATGGCGTGTGCCTAGAGCACACAATGACCCCCATTCGACTTCTTTTTCTTGTACCCACATCATCCTATCCCATGAGCCTATACACTTTTGCCGGCACCTTTCAAGAGAGCATGATTTGGAATGAATTGTTGTATTTATGAATTCTTGTTGGGAAGTGTTGCTTCATGGATGTATTGTGCTTTATTGTTGATGATATTGGTGTTTAAAAAGTGTTGAATGGTGGAAAAAGAGCCCCCTTGGCAAGCAAAAGAAAATGAAAAGAAAAAATCAAAAGAAAAGAAAAAGTCAAGGGAGGCAAGAAAAAAAAAAGAAAAAAAAGAAAAGAAATTGCCATTGTTCTTCACTTGCTCAAGGAGATATAAGGGTGGAGCTTAATTGTTGTGGTGGTAGTGATACACTTTATTCAACCCAATGTTTAAAGTTTAAGGGGTTGTTAAAGTGAGGTAGTGGTAATTTGAAGAGTGGTACTTTCATGAAGCAAGTTAGTGTGTGAAGACTTCAAATTCTTTGCTCTCTTGACTTGTTATCCTATCCTTCAATTGTAGCCCAAACCTTGGCCTAACATTACAAGCTTAATAAAGTCCTATTGATAATGTCATGTCATGCGAGTCCTTGCCTTGTGAAACTTAAAACTCTTTCGGTTTGATTGCTCAATTTTTGATATCTCATTGACCGTTCTATCTTTGCTAGAGCTAAGCTACTTTTTGATGGGCATATGTTTTGTAATGTGGGTAAAATGTTTGAGGAAAATGTGAGCTAGCACTAAAATCACGCCATACCTTATCTATGCATGTTTATAAACTTGAGTTTGATTTCCATCATGGTAATGTGCATATGATCTTGAGCGAGTGCCATGTTCCACTGTGAAGTCCTTGAGCTCATTTTAAATGTTTTATTTCTTTGCTCGGGACGATCAAAGCTTAAGTTTGGGGGTGTGATGAGCTCAAGATTTCCATGAATTTTCCCCTTTATTTCCTTTTATTTTGTGCTATTTTTGAGTTAAATATTCTTGGAAATATTATTATTTGTGTATTTGTGCTTCATTGTAGGTTTCCAAGGTATTTACGAACATTCAAGGATTTTAGCACAAGGTTTGAGGCAATTTCGGGCTTTAAAGTTGAGTTACAAATCATTCCGTTAAAGTCCGTTAAGTATTCCAAGGCAAAATGAGCTAACGGTGGGCTAACGGAGCTAACGGAGGACTAAAATGAGAGAGCTGGAGGGGGAAGGACCTCGGCAGCTTGTTCTGAAGACCCAGGGGCACTGGAGCAAATAGGCAAACTTCTCATTAATGTGTTGTCCACTCTCCCTTGCTGCCACGTGTCCCACCTTTTGCCCAGCAGCCCTTCTCCTCTCCGTTTGGTCCCTTTAGCCCCTGAAACTTCATGTTTAATGTCCATTTTGTCCTTGGCTTCCCCAACACACTTTGCCCTTCACTTTTAATCCCAAAGGCAGCTCCAAAAACACACCAGACAGTCCTAGGCGAGCTTAGCCCCTTTGGGGCTGTAGCTTTCCCCCATTTTCTCTCCATTTTCTCCATTGATTGATCAACTTTGAAGGTTTGGAGCACTAAATCAAGTGCCAAAGAAGCAATTTCAAGTGATTTCAACCTCGAATCCACACTTTAATCGGTTTATTCTCTCTAATTTTTATATCTTAAGATTATTGTGTAATTTTCTTGGGTTGAATAAATTTGTAAATTGTGAAATTGGCTTTGTGCTTAATGATTTATGAAATGCAATTATTTTTCTATGTCGTTGTAGTGATTTAATTTTATCTCTCTCTATTTAGTATACAAGCATGCTAGGTTATTAATTTGTGGGCTTAATGCTTTTAATTAATTGGCCACTAATTAAATGATTTTAGAAATGTTTGGATCCGCGAGAGCTACCTTGCATTTCGGACCGAACAAATTAATAGTTGGTGTTTGACACACACCGATAGCCATGGGAGTACTTGTTTTGTGAAGCGATCACTCCACCGAGAGGTAGGAAATTAGGGTTTTAACCACTTTCAATGTCCCGCTACGGCATGCCTTGTAGAAAAATAGAGAGATTATCTCTCTACCCATTATTACCCATTATCTTGGTTATTATTGTGTGCTCTTAATGCTTCCGATGGGTTCGCTACCCATTAGATGATCACTAGAATTATAGGATAGTTAGCAAGAGCCTTTCCTATTAATTCCGAAAACACAATAATTGTCTATGTGACGCCAGACCGAGAGGTAACGAGTGTTCGTAGATAGCCAATTGAGGACTTGTTTTGACACGCGATCAATCCACCTTAGCCATTCACGAGGTAGGGGAGATTTGGGTTGCTATTGGGGCGAGAGCCCGTAGTTAACCAATTTAGTGTTCTCGGCTACCAAGACTTGGGTTAAAGAAAAGTAGAGAGAGGATTAAATTAATCACGAGCTAGACTAGAAAATATTGCATTCCTAAAATCCTATCTTTTATCTTGATTTGTTGTTGCCAAACCATTTTGCGACGTTGTATATATTAATTGCTTTATTTTATTTTTAGTTTTTATTCTGAATTTATTTTCGCTCAAATATAATTAGCTAGCTCAATTTCGGTACTTAGTTGGAGTGAAAATTACGTGCATTCCCTGTGGGATCGATACTTGTGCTTACGCACTATATTACTTGATACGGCAGGGTACTCTTGCCCTTGTTGCGTTTTACGCACATCAGACCCCGATGAACCCAACATTCTTAGTATCGTCATATTCATTCCTCGTCTGATTATCTTAGGATTGAGAACCCTTAATGTTCCTATAATTTGTCCATAATCCTAGCGATGAGTCTAACAAGTTGAACCTTACCGTAG
Organism: Platycodon grandiflorus; assembly: GCA_016624345.1. Classification (NCBI taxonomy): domain Eukaryota; kingdom Viridiplantae; phylum Streptophyta; class Magnoliopsida; order Asterales; family Campanulaceae; genus Platycodon; species Platycodon grandiflorus. The sequence goes on from CM028361.1 coordinate 69,953,698, forward strand.
TTGTGAGGCCTAGTGCTTATTTCCTTCTCATTTAATCCATAGTCACTTCGGCTTGGGAGACCTTGTATTGTGGTGAGTGGACTTACCTGATTAGACCGGGAGAGATGTCATTCTTGTTAGCGTGACGTGATGAGACTCGACATATGTTGGACTTGTGGTTTGTACGTGGGAACTGTGTAATGGTTCTCGACATTGTTTAAAGGTTAGTATATGTTGCATTCCCTCTTTGGTTAGTTGATCTGGCCTTGGCTTAAAATCGTTCGCAAATGACTAGCACGTTTTTTCTTGACGTAACTCGTAAGCTGAGTTGTTTTGAGCACCGCTTCACGTGTTTACCTTCGTGTATGATTGAGACTTATGTTCTCTATCCTTCGTGCATCAATACGGGATGATTCAGGTGAGTTTTAGGTGTGTCTTGACCATGATTGGATGATAGGATCAACCTAGGATCATTTCGGGACATTTCGGGATTAAACATAGACATTTTTTTGAAATTTCAACATTCTGGAAGAAGGACGGCCGCCCAGGCGGCCGCTCAAGTGACAGATCCAGAGAGGCCGCGCGACTCGATGCCCTGTTTTCGTTTTGTTCGTTCTCTCTCGTTTTTTAACATTTTTGAGTGATTTAAAATACTCAAACAAGTCGGGAATTGGACCTATCACTTACCCATGGAATAAATACAAAAACACAACCCTCTCTCCCTCATATTTTCGTCCACAAACCAGATTAGGAGAGAGAGTGTGTAGAGAGAGAGAAGAGAGAGAGTAGAGAATGAAATCGCGATATCTTGAGCATCCGATGTCAGAATGATGATCCGTCTTCACCGTAGCGTAGAGGGAAAAGAGGGGAACATTTCTAGCCAAAGATATCATTCGATCTATTGGTATATCACGAAACCCATCTCATCTCCCACCTTATAGAGAGAGAAAGTGAAGTTTGAAGAGAGTAAAGCTTGATTCGAGAATAGATCGGGCGTGGGTTCGACGTTTGGACTCCATAGTGGTGTAGATATCATTGAGGAGATTATTTTCAACTTGAGTCAACTTTGTTTCCTTGGTTATTTGCGGTATTTTGTAAGTTACTACTCTTTATTCTTGTATTAGCAACTATTCATGCTGTAGAACTCACGTTCCATGTCAATATGTAGATAATTGTGATATTTGATGAATATAATGAGATGATACTATGAGGGTGTGTTAGATGATATTGGTACATCTTACCTACTTGTTTAGTAACTAAAATTATTGTGATACATGCTATAATGGAGTTTAAATCAAAGTAGTATTGTAAAATGTTCATTACAAGAATGTGACTCATGTCTCTACATGTGTAGTAGCTAAAGGAATATGAGCATAATGTTGCATACATGAAATATGTGTTGGTTACTAAATAAGAATTTTACTTGATACTCTACATAACTTGAAATTGGACATGAGACATGTGTAAATGGTTAAATGGTTTAGGTCTTACCTACTTGTTTAGTAACTAAAATTATTGTGATACATGCTATAATGGAGTTTAAATCAAAGTAGTATTGTAAAATGTTCATTACAAGAATGTGACTCATGTCTCTACATGTGTAGTAGCTAAAGGAATATGAGCATAATGTTGCATACATGAAATATGTGTTGGTTACTAAATAAGAATTTTACTTGATACTCTACATAACTTGAAATTGGACATGAGACATGTGTAAATGGTTAAATGGTTTAGTTCCTTGATTTTGAAAATTGTGGTAGAGTATCTCTACGAATATTGAACATGTGTATAAGAGTAAAAGAATTGGTTCCATGATATTGAACTTGATGGTATGATGAAATGGTTGGTTCCTTGGTATTGAAATGGATCGAGTACCTTGTTGAAATAATGAACATCGTGGACTTGTAATAATGAGTAAAAGGAACTAATCTAGGCCGGGGATCATAGCATCACCGACGTTTCATGAGGGCAGAGAGCTAGTGAAACGTCGTAGTTGAGTTACGATCCGGCCTTTCCCCCGCTACTGGCCATAGTGGGGCTTGGCGCATCTCTTGCTAGCCGAGATGTGACCGGACCGATTGACTTCCCAGGTCGTAGGGGACTGGCTCATGATGGTCCAGTGCGCGCGCTCTATTGGTAAAAGACCCGGGTATTGTTTATATGATGGCGTAATAAGGATGGTTGTTGGTCGGAGGTGTACCTCGACCCCGTATTCTCGTATTCTTGACGAAAGGTAATGAAACATGATGATGAGTTATAAATTGTTGTTTATACCGTATGACATGCGATATTCAATGATATGCTTAGTCATTGCATTATTAAAGATTAATCCATGATTTATGTTTTATATCGCCATGTCATGAAAGCTGCATAAGTAATAACTTACTGGGTCTTCGACTCACCCCCTTCCACATTGTTTTCCCCCCCTTAGTTCGCAGGTACACGAATAGTAGTGGGCGGTGAGGCTAACAAGGCGTTTGTACGTGGTAGTTGGGTATTGTGGCTCGTTAGTAACCCTTTTAGTATTTACCTGTACTTAGATTTGAACGGTTGTAAGATGTTATAATTCTACTTTTGGACTTGTATCATTATATAGTTAGTTGTGGTATTTGGTTCCGACACATGTTGTCGAGGTACTTGGAATTGTTAAGACTAGGTTTTGTATATTTGTATATTTTGTATGTGATGGTTGAGGTTGTGTGCCAGTTTGATTATATGGTGGACACCGAGCAGTGTAGCTCGGTGATGTAATTGTGTATGGTAGTTGTATTCTGGTTCTCCGGCTTGTGTTTTAGCCGTCGAGATGGTTATATAAGTTGTGGTGGTTGATGATTTTTGTAAATTGGGGTTTTAAAGAGCTAGCTAGCTCATTATATTACAAGATTGTATTTGTGATATGAAGGTTTAATGTCCTAATTTGGGGCTCCGTGTAGTGAGTCCGGGTTGGGGCGTTACAAAGACAGCTATCAGTAAATTGGTCACTCTCAAGACTGCTGATAGTAAGAAAACTTCTAAAGAAATTATCGAACATGTTCAAGGTTTTCATAACTGCTTATTTTGCAAAGGTCATGGTCACAAGATTCATGAATGCCTTCTGAGATTCATACCTAAACCCAAAGGGTTCACACCTCCTAAGGTTAAACAGGTATGGGTTCCAAAAGGTCACTAACCCTCAGGACCCAAAAATAAACTGGGGACCATGTTCTTAAATGATTAAGTTTCAGGAATGCTTCATGGCTGTTAATGAGGAGGAGAAAGATTTATGGTATCTGGATAGTGGCTGCTCAAAGCACATGACTGGAAATCAGAATCTTCTCTCCAGCATTGTTGAAGCTAAAGGTCCCTCAGTAATCTTTGGTGATAACTCCAAAGGGAAGACAGTTGGCTATGGAAACATCGTTCGAGGAAATCTTTCCATAAGCAAAGTATCTCTGGTTGAAGGCTTGAAGCATAATCTTCTAAGTATATCACAATTCTGTGACAAGGGATTAATATGTCAATTCACTGCAAGTCATTACATCATTAAGGATGGGGAGACCTGTGCAACTATCTTGACTGGTTTCAGAAAAGGAAATGTGTATGTGGTTGACTTAAACGCTGTCGAAAGAAAATCAAGCTTATGCTTAATCGCAAAGACATCAAATGATAACAGTTGGCTGTGGCACAAAAGACTTAGCCATCTAAACTTCAAGTACTTATCTAAGCTATCAAAAGACAACTTGGTCGTTGGTCTGCCGAAGATATCTGCAGAACATGATAAGCTTTGTAAAGCATATCAGCTGGGAAAGTTAACTAAATCTGCCTTCAAAAGCAAGCCATGCTTATCAACTACCAGACCACTCCAGCTCCTCCACATGGACTTATTTGGTCCAGTCACTACAACTAGTCTTGGTGGTAGCAAATACACACTAGTTGTTGTTGATGATTATTCAAGATTTACATGGGTTGAAATGTTGTCTTCTAAAGATGAAGCCTATGACATCATACAACACTCTTCAGAAGACTGCAGACTCAAAAGCTGGATGACATTGCTGATATCAGATCAGACAATGGAACAGAATTCAAGAATAATGGTATAGCCAAATATTGTGATGACCATGGAATTGGTCACAACTTCTCGGCTGCTGGTACACCTCAACAAAATGGAGTCGCTGAAAGAAAGAACAGAACACTTATTGAAGCTGCTAAGACCATGATTGCTGAAGCAAGGCTGCCTATGTACTTCTGGGCTGAAGCTGTAAACACAGCCTGCTTCACTCAAAACAGGTCTATTATCAACAAGTTTCATAACAAAACTCCATATGAAATATGGAGAGGTAGGGCACCCAATATTAGTTTCTTCAAAATATTTGGATGTAAATGCTATGTTCTTTACAATGGAAGAGAACATAGAGGTAAGTTTGAATCCAAAAGTGATAAAGGAATATTTCTGGGATATGCCAAATTTTCAAAAGCATACAGAGTTTGTAATAAAATCTCTCTTAAAGCTGTTGAATCGGTTCATGTTTCTTTTGATGAATTTGATTTTATTTGGCCACATATAGCTCCTAAGGTGTCTAATGATTCCGATGAGTATGAAACAGGTACAGATCAGCCAAGTTCAAATCCTTCTGAAGCCACATCTTCACAAATTCATCCAAGGATTAACTTGATAAAACCTCCAAGAAGCGATAGTGGACAAGCTAATGTTGACTCAGAAAATACAGAATCTACTATTCCTTCTACACCAGAAGAGTTTCAGCCTGCATTGGAATTAACCTATCCACCTGAAAATCAAGCTTCAGACACTTCAACTTTTCAAGAATCACACTCTGCTAATAATATCAGACAAGATCTACCTGCTGAAGTTAGAGAAGTTAAAGATCATCCTATCAGTCAAATCATTGGTAATCTTAATGTTGGTGTTCAAACCAGACAAGCTTCAAGAAACGAATGCATGTACTCGACTGCATTTGTCTCTAATATTGAACCCAAGAAAATAGATGAAGCTCTGAAAGATCCAAGCTGGGTGGAAGCTATGCAAGAAGAACTAAACCGATTCGACAGATGCCAAGTTTGGTCACTTGTTCCTAGACCCAAAGGACAAACAGTGATTGGAACAAAGTGGGTATTCAGAAACAAGATGGATGAAAATGGAAATATCACCAGAAATAAGGCAAGACTGGTAGCCCAAGGATACAGACAGGAGGAGGGAATTGATTATGATGAAACATTTTCTCCTGTAGCAAGATTAGAAGCTATTAGATTATTTCTGGCCTATGCATCTTTCAAAGAATTCAAGGTATATCAAATGGATGTCAAGAGTGCATTTCTAAATGGCGAGCTACAAGAAGAAGTCTATGTGGAACAACCACCTGGTTTCATTGACAATTCAAGAAGAGAAGATGTATACAAATTGAGAAAAGCGCTATATGGACTCAAGCAAGCTCCAAAGGCTTGGTATGAGACCCTTTCAAAGTTCTTGATCACCCAAGGCTTTGTGAGAGGTCAAATTGATACTACTCTTTTTATTATGAAGCATAAAGATCATTCATTACTTGTGCAGATTTATGTTGATGATATTATATTTGATTCTACTAATGAAAATCTATGCAAAAGGTTTGAGAAGCTTATGCAGAGTAAATTTGAAATGAGCATGATGGGAGAAATCAATTTCTTCCTAGGACTTCAAATTCAACAAAGCTTAACCGGTATCTTTATCAATCAAGCCAAATATGCAAAGGATCTTATCAAGAAATTTGGACTTAAAAAAGCAAAAAGTTTCAGCACACCTATGGCCACTAACTGTCATCTTGACAAAGATGAAAAGGGCAAGAAAGTGGACATGACTCTTTATAGAGGCATGATCGGCTCACTTCTATATTTAACTGCTAGTAGACCTGACATTACATTTGCAATTTGTGTATGTGCTAGGTTTCAAGCAGATCCAAAGGAGTCTCACTTACAAGCTGTTAAAAGAATCATCAGATATTTAATTGATACATCCAATTTGGGTATTTGGTATCCAAGGGATTCATCCTTTGACCTTATAGGCTATTCTGATGCTGACTTTGCTGCTTGTAAGGTTGACAGGAAAAGTACTAGTGGAACATGTCAATTCATAGGGAATAGACTTGTCTCATGGGCTAGCAAAAAGCAAACATCTGTCTCAACTTCAACAACTGAAGCAGAATACATAGCTGCTGGTAGCTGTTGCTCACAACTGTTGTGGATTAAACAGCAACTGGTAGATTATGAGATCAAGACTGTTGATTGTCCTATTATGTGTGATAATACATCAGCTATCTCAGTCTCTCAAAATCCTGTTATGCACTCCAAAACAAAGCACATAGACGTGAGATATCATTTCTTAAAAGATCATGTGGAAAAAGGTAACATCAGCATGAAGTATGTATCCACTGATCAACAATTAGCTGATATCTTCACTGTACCACTTGACTCAACCAGGTTTGCATATTTAAGAGGAGAGCTTGGTATGCTCGATCTCAATCCTTAACCTTTCGAAGAATATTCTAATTTATTACACTTTATCTACTTATAAAGCTGCCTATCTTATCAGACAAGTGTAACATTACCGATATTATAAGACAACCATAAGTAAGTACCTTTCTTATCGGTCATCTTCAATATAATAAGTTACAAACAAACGCTATATGAACAGTCACGTTTCACAACATTAAATGTGGACTTCAAAATTTATTAAATATCCTTTATTGAGAATTGTCAAAAGTATAAAATTCGAATTCACAAATCAACTGTTCACAATTTGCAAAAACCGCCTTTCGTCTTTTCAAAAGTCTGTGATAACTTCAAAAAGTTTAAGAGAATCAAAATCTTCGATCTTTCATCTCGTCTGCATAATATCTTCAATGGTGAGTAACATTAATTCCTTAATTTCGTTCAATTTTGATTTTCTTATGTTCGAAATTTTAATATTCATATGAACTGTTTTATTCTTGCGCCATTGATGAACTGCATATGCTTGACTTCAAGATTTTCTTGCTTATAATCATTACATTATGAAAATCAAATGTACGTCATGATATTCTTGAAGATGATTCTTATTAAATTTCCAAAGACCGGTATCTTTGCAATTGTATTAAAACCCTGGAAATAAACCATATCGATAAAAACCTATATTTTAGGTTTTGATTTGAACAGTGTTTGTTTCTCCTATAGCATTGCTAATTTTATTTTTGCTTAACTTTGCTGATTATGCATATAGGAAAACATGCAAACCCCCATCTCAGAACGAATTGCTAATCAACTAGGAAAGCTTTCCAGAGCTCTTAAAGCTTTTGAAATTCCCATTAAAAATCTTCCTAGGACCAGCTATCACCCTGGAATGACTATTGATGCTGAATATAAAGCCGGAAATATTAGCCCAGTCCAATGGGCTGGCCCAACCAACCCGATATTATGGGGGGCTTGGGCTTCAATTTATAAGGCCCGAAAATTTTTGGGCATTTTTGGCCCGGTCCAATAGGCCCGTGGGCTAATTGGGCTCGGGCCAAAAAAGCCCGATTTTTTCGGGCCAGCCCAGCCCGATACATTTTTATTAAGTTTTCAATCAAACAATTTTTGCTGCTTTAAGTGATCTTTTAGTGTTGTACATGCTGTGTACAAAACAAGTTTATGTGCAATGCTTTTAAAAATAAAGGGAACAGACAGGAGTGTAAATAAAGTGAATGGACAAAAGTGTAAATTATTTGGAACGGACAGGAGTGTATCTTCGAAGTCCAAGACTTGGTTATTTGAATTCATGAAGTTTATGTTCAATGTTTCCAAGATTAATAAAGGGAACGGACAGGAGTGTAATTTATTTATTTTTAATTAATATGAAAATATCTCTTATGTTTATGTGCAATGCTTTTAAAAATAATTAGAAAAATGTTTGATTGAGGTTAATGTAAATTTTTAGTCAATTGTTTCTTATGTTTTTAATGTATTTTACACTACTCCTGTCTACAAACAATTTATATAGTTGTATTTTAATCATCAAGATACGACTTATTATTTAATGATTTTATTTGATAAATTGTAGACTTGTAATGAGTTGTGAATTTTTTTTTTATGTGATAACTTGTAAATTTTGTAAAAAATATGTTTTGGTAGAAATTTGGGCCAATTTGGCCCGAAAGCCCGATGACTTATAACTAGGTTGGGCTGGGCTAGAGGTTTGAGGCCCGATGTAATTTTTGCCAGCCCAGCCCGATTTTATGTGCTAGCCCGATGGCCAGCCCAGCCCAGCCCATTGACAGCTCTAGCTGAATATATCCAAAGATATCCTTCTGGAGACGCTTTATTGAAAGACTTAGAAGGATGTGGTCTTCTTCCGCTCTTTTAACTGAATGATATTCACTACAGCACTGCTATTGCTGAGGAGTTCTATACAAGAATGACTCTTCCTCCTCCTCCTACCTCCAAAGATGAGAAAGTAAACATGAGCTATCTGCAAGGATATATTCGCGGCTTTTTAATCAATAGACCTACAAGGATGTTGGCAATATCGTAGGACTGCCTATAGAAGGAAAACTGGACTTAACTATTGAAGAATCTGCTCAGGCATGGGAAATGATGAGAGGATTTGTTCAGCCTGAGCCTTATGCTGAAATGTTCAGAAATTTATTTCCTGAAGGTCCTTATCACATAAGTCATCTACTTGACAAAAGCATCCTGTTTAAAAATGGATTAAGGGACATCTTCACCTCTCAACAGCTGATGTGGACAAAAGCTGTTGTTCTTCGCAAACAGCTGAATTGGGCAAAGATAGTATTCTCCATGTTATTTCAAAGCGTTACAGAAGTTCAAGCCAATTCAGCAATGAAGAGACCTTTTGTTCGGGTAATCAATATTCTCATGCACGGTTTTGAGAAAATTGAAGCGAAAATGGCCAGTGATGATCTCATCAAGGTGACTAACACCTATGTATTCACAGTAAATAACATTTCAAGATATAGAGAGGATCTTGTCAAAAGGGCTGCTGCTGCTGCTGTCGCTGGTACTCCTACTCAACCCAAGAAAGGAAAAAGAAAAGTAACTTACTCTTCTAAGGGACTTTCTACTCAGGAGGAGCCAAAGCCTCTGGGTGCCGAACTCCCAGAAGATTTTGATCTGACAAGGCTCGATCATGATCCCTATGAACCAGATGAGCCACATTCTAAGAAATCCAAACAATCATCTCCAACTCTTCCTTCTCCTAAACACAAAAAGAAGCCAACCAAATCCAAGAAGGCTGTTGAACGAGATACCACAACCTTTCAACCAGCCATTCTCAAATCCACCAGCCAACCATCTAATTTACCTCCAAATCTTAGTTCCAAATCCACAAAGCCCAAAATCAAACAAACACTTTTACCAACGGACGAATCTTTTGGCCTTCCCAAGACCTCTTTATCTGCAATTCCTCTTGCATCGGACATTCCTGTATCAGACGTTCCTCAACCTGCTACAATCCCTTCAACTCCCACAAAGTCAAGACATGGCAAACGACTTAAGAAAAGTGCTAAAAATCTCAAGTTCATACCTTCTGCCGATCACTCATCCTCTCCTGCATCCTCACAAACTCAACCTGAGCAACCTATTTCAAAACCTTCTCAATTGCCTACTCCTTCTGCCCCTGTTGATCAATCAGCTCTACTTACTCTCATTCCCTCAATGGAACCTTCTGATTCTGATGAACTACAAGGATCACCTGATGTTCACTCCCTGACTAGACGCAAACGACTCCCAACTTCTTCCTCTGAACAACTTACTCCAAAATGACCCAAACTCAACCCATACAGCCATCTTCACCCTGATGTCCAAGAACTGCCCTTCTTCAAAGAGAGTCGTCCTACACTAAACCCTGCCGACACAGATGCTTTTCTCTCTACACAAATGCTTTTCTCTCTACTCTGGATTATCCAAAATGAATCCCTTGCCAGCCAATGTCTGCCGGCAAAATCATTTTCAAATGGGGTGCTTTCTATGACCCTCTTCCTCCCTTCTAGTCTCAACAATTCTTCATTCATAACTCTGCCGTTTAGGATCTTATGATCGTTCAACGATGGACTGTTATTCACAAAGATCTTGGCCTACCTCCTCCAACTGAATCAGACATCACTCCATTTCTCTCTCTTTCGAAACTTCCCATCTATACCATTATCAGTCACCCTTCTATTTTCACCAAGCCGATAGTCTATGACTTCTTTGATGTTGTCTCTACTTATATCGGATTTAACCCTCATTTTCACATTCTTTTCAAATCCATTCGTATTCCCATTCCCTTCTATCCTCCCATCTTCATTCCTTGCCAATCTTATGAGGCTTATATTGAAAAACTCTTCCCTGTACCCCGCATCTGGCTCTACCTGCCTGGTACTTCACCTCCCTCTCTTCCAAGCCATCCTCGAACTTCCCCTACCATCCCCATATCCCCCTCCAGCCGTTCTTCATCTCCTGATCCTTTCAGTCCTTATCATATGGAGGACGTTGTGCAAAATTACAACACTCTTTGCGATGGACTCTACACCTCTCTGCAACATCTTTCGGCCAAGCAGTCTCATACGACTGAAACCACCACTACGTATACGGCCAATATTGTCTTTATTGTTCGCGAGGCTAAGATTGCTGCCACATCATGCCAAGTCGCAATTGTTGCATGTTAGTCAGCTTTACTCAGTCAGCTCTCCAGCTCTTCCACTTCATCTATCAATCTACTCAATACCAAATGTAATGCTTTTGGTCAAAGTCTGGAATATGTGTTTAAGGCTTTCAACATTGGCTTCAAACGGATACTTCATGCTTAGCGAGGAACAGATCGCTCGGTGAACACCTCTGCTCGGGCTACTCGGCTGCTCACCGTCCAACAGTTCACTCTTCTTCGCCAAAATCTTCAGGATTCTGCACTCAAGCTCTCCAACATGGACCTCTCGCTTGCGTCCATGAAGGAGGAGATTAGTCGCATAAGTGATCTTCACAATGATCAGCTGACCGATCTTCGTACAACGAACACCGATCTTCGTGAGATGAACGCCATGTTGAAGCTTCAAAACAATACTCTATCTAAAGAACTAGAAGAAGCAAAAGCTGAAATTGCAAAACTCAAGGCATCCGCTTCAGGACAAAAAGGACAAGCCTCACTCTAACTGGTATATCTACTCTTGTCCTATGTTTGAAAATTTCCTTTCAAAACATTGTAATTAAACTTCTTGTTTAATGAACAATGACTATCCTTAATCTATCATGCTTTATACTTAATTTGTTTATTTTGCTTGCATGAAATTCTAAACCACTGGTTTAAAGATATATCCCATAAAGCACTTTATCTATTTGTCTTTAAACACAGTCTTATTACAAGAGTTCTTATTTCATATCTCTTTATCTGTAAACACTATGTAATTTGTGAATACACTGACCTCTATGTAAGTCTATCTAGGACATGCTCACTTAATATAATATCTCTTCAGCATGTCATTACTAGAATCAGATATGGTCAGCTTCCATTGTACTCATAAGGTCATGGACTCAAGCAAATAGGAGGAGATTGTTGAATATTACATAGATTTGCTTGTATCCATAACTTAAGTCTAAATCAAGGTGACTAATGGGCCTGCGTGTCTGTTAGTATGGCAACTTGTATTTAGACAAGTGCTTGTAATAGCTTTGGATTGCTTTTTGTACTTAGCCTAGTCTTCTGTAGTTAGCCTATCATGGATAAGACATGTAAAAGATTAGCTATCTTTGAAATAGCCGAATCTCTTAAAGATATCGGACAAGCTTGTTCCAGCCAAGATTCATCAGCAATAAAGAAAAACTGAAGATCGTCCGATCAAGACTTTACTGGTGATATGTCTTAAGACCATCTGCAGCATTTATTGTCAATGGTGATACAACGATAACCTGCAAAGAGCATTGAATGATCCATGCCATATTAGGCAATCATCTCAGAAGAGGACAGTCCGTCTGCTCTTATCATCTACCTGTTTTTGGCAATATTTTAGAAGTTAGTCTGAAGTGTGCAGAATATCCTATCAAAGATCAACAGCAAGATCAGAGCATTAATTACATTCAAATTCAAATTCTCGAAAGCTGAAAATCTCCAACGGCTACCAAAACCTCCCTGGGTATAAATAGAAGACTTCATGACAGCATTGAAGAAGAAGCTAGCGATCAATCAAAAACAAGTCTCAACTAACATTCTTCATCTTCAACTGCTAGTTCATAAAAGCTTAAAAGAAAAATCTATACAACATTCTTTGAACAGCACCTACCTTAGACGATCAAGTCTTTAATGTTCTTCATTGATTGCAATCCTTGCATTCATAGCACACGAGAATTATATCTCTATAGATATTAATTCTCCCATAAACACTTGGTCAACTATTTTATGTACACGATCCATTAGTGATCTACATTGTAAAGATACTAGTGGATAAACTTAGTACACGTTTTCAAATCCAAAGTTGACCACTTTGATTGTGGACGTAGCACTTATTTATAAGTGTGAACCATATCAAATCTCCTGTTTATATCTTTTATGTGCTTGTGATTTGCTACTGTTTATTTCCAGAATTCCAACTAGTTTGAAGAACAGCTGATCTTGTCCTATCAAGATTAGCCATTTTGAACTTGACCTAGACTTCACTCATTTTCGCTGCAATATCTTTTCAACTTAAGTGAAGTAATTTTCAAAATTTTCAAAAGTATAAATAGGCTATTCAACCCCCCCTTCTAGCCTATTTGAGCACCTTGGGTCCTAACAGGCAGCTTGATGAAACAATGCATAGGTCATTAGACTAGGAAGTCTTTGTACATGGCTAAGTCTTTGTCCTACCGAGAAAAGATGACTCTTCATATGGATTAGCTCTATCAGCAGACATCTCTACCAGCAATGTCTCACCAGCAGACATTCCTACTAGCCATGTCTTATCAGCAATCTTTACTTCAGCAATCTTATATCGGTAGATCTCAGTATTAGCCATGCTCTTCATTAGACAACTGCAGAGAAGCTGATTATTCACAAGAGGAACATCGGTTGTTGCTCAATGCTACAAGTCAAAATAGATCCGTTACAAGATCTTCCTGACAACTCAAGATACGCATCGATGTCTGTGCTTTGACCATTATTCAGAAGACATTTCCTCTTTCGTGTATTGGTCCCAGTCTCCAAGGCTACATTCCATAAAAGGCCAAACACAGTGCGCTACATCCCAGGCATGCTTGACAAGTCCTATTCTGTCAGCCTGATTCACAGACCAACTTCAAGACAAAAGCTTAAACGGAAGGTCTTTGCCCAACAATTTGAACAATGCACTCTGATGCATTAATGATCCAGATCTTCAACGGACAAAAACTCATCAAAGCCTCAACGATTCCTTCATCTTCTCCAGCCTATAAAAGAAACTTCTCATTCTCTCATTCGTAAGGTGTTGGTGGTTGATATTGTTCTTAGTTCTTTCAATCTGAAACCACACCAAAAGTGAGAAAAACACAAGTGTTAGAACAAACACTTTGTGGGAGAGAAAACAGAAATTCCAAAGGCTATAAAGTTCTGCTTGATCAAAAACTTTGTTCTTGATTTGAGTTCTTTCTTTCTTCGAAAGACTCAGTCTCTTCAGTTGCTGCACTTCAAATCCACAGCTAGAGACCAAGCTCCCTGCAAGTGGTTGAAGACTGATCAAGCTTGAAGATGTCCGATGAAGAACCAGAGCATAATAATCCATATTGCATTTATATCGGCAGACTTATACTACATTATAAGGGCTGTCGATTGTGCAATGAATTGTCATCACTCTTGGCCGAGTGCTCAGCACTCAGTTGTTCAAATACTTGTTATTTGAACAACGCCTAATATTCTCTTCTCATTTTAATCTAACTCTAGCACTTCTCTTGTCCGCCTTCCTAGGGGATTAGGAACTGCTAAGGTTAGAGTTCTAGTTATGAGTCTTCCCGGCATCCCAATTGACTTTCCTTCTACCCCGGGGAGATTACTAGGATAGAGAGTCTAGGTTGATGTACTAAGCATGTTTGTCTTTGAGCAAACCTCTGCTGAATTTTAATATAAATTATATTTTATTACACTCAGCCTTTACTTATCTTTCCTGTAATTTATGATATAAATCTTATGCAATCTGGTTGTGGAAAGTAATTGATGCATCTAATACAAGATTTTAGCTTGCTGTTATGATAAACTTGTACGTATTTGTTTACAGTTGCTTTAATCTTGTCTGCTATACTTATGTTGCTTATTCTTCCGCTGCTTAAACTCTTCTATACCAGCTAAGTATAACAATATCTTCCTATCGGCTATTCTTCAAGTCTGCTGATGCATATCAGCTGATTCCACTATATCGGCTGTGTTGCTTGAACTAGGAAGATGACATATTCATGTTAATCATTTCATCCATGTTTCTCAACTTAAATTTTAAAAATAGGATGAAATTTTTAATAAATATCATATAGGCTATTCACCCCATCTAGCCTATATTCTGAGCACAACCTTATGAACCTAACACTTTGTTCCCTACCATTTGATCGAGCATGCCAATTTTTGACTGACCTTTAAGAATTCAAGAATAATTAGCAACTTTGAGACCGAAAAAAAGAGTTTGATGCCTTCACTTCCCCAACTCGTGACATGGCCACCAGACCTTAGAAATTACCTACAATTTACTTGTTTTGTAATTTTGAAAAAAATAAAAAATATACGTAAAATTTTACTCCCTCCGTCCCTAAATTATTGTCTTGTTTGACTCGGCGTACAGGTTAAGAAATAACAATTGACTTGATTATTAATATTGATATAGTGTGCTGTTTTCTTTAATGTCTATGTGTATGTGGCCCATAATTAAAGTAGAAAGAAAAAAATAAGGGTAAAATGGTAAAAATGATGTTTTAAAAAGAAAAATTTCAAAACAAAATAATTATTTAGAGATGAACGAAAAAAAAGAAAGAAAAACAATAATTTAAGTACGGATGGAGTAATTTTAAAAACCATTTAATCAAAAAAGTAAGGACAATAATTTAAGGAAGGGAGGGAGTACTTAATAGTCTTCAAAAACAATCTGAATTTGAATTCTTTTTAAAAATTTACAATTCCGCGCTCTTTGAAGAAGAGAGAGCGAGAGAGAGAGAGAGAGAGAGAGAGAGAGAGAGAGAGAGAGAGAGAGAGAGAGAGAGAGAGAGGTGAAATGGCCGTCATTTCTAGAGCTCCGGCGAACAACAATACCTCCGACGATCCCCTCTCACCATGGCTCCGGTAATTTCATCTCTTTCTCCCTCTTTCTCTACGCACACTATTTCACGGTTTTTCCCTAACCCAAAATTCCATCCGAAGGTCAATCGAGACAGCACTTGCCGACCTAGATTCGGCCAACAGCACTGGCGCACATTTCACCGAGCTTCTATCTCACTGTGTCAAAATCTTCATGAAGGACCCTCGTTACCGAGATGATGTCCGATTTCTCAAGATTTGCTTTTTTTATGTACTAAATCTTCAACTCCCTCCTCTCTCTCTCTCTCTCTCTATATATATATATATATATATATATATATATATATATACACACACACACACGCACACATATATCTTGACATTGTCGTTTGCTGATGTTTTCGATTTGTTCAATAACAGATTGATTATGGTCCAGATTTTGAGAGTATTTTTAGTGAAATGGAGCAGAATAAGATTTGTTTCCATAATTCGTTGCGTTATGAAGCGTATGCCTTGTTTCTGGAAGCAAAAGGGATGCTAATTGAGGCACATTCCGTTTATCAATTGGGTATTTCAAGGTTCTTACTCTATTTCCTCTCTAATCTCTCTCTCTCTCTCTCTCTCTCTCTATATATATATATATATATATATATATATATATATATATATATATTCATCATTGTAGAAGACAGGATTTTGTTGAAAGGGATTGATATTATATGGTAATATCTGAATTTGGTTCAAATGGGGGCCCAGAATTGTATTATAGTGCAGTTTTTTTTCTAAATTAAGGGGGTCAAAATTGATAAAGTTGTTGTTTTTAGTAGTAAAGAGTAATTTTTCCCAACATTTCAGAGTACTAAAATAACATACTAGTTTCAACGCTGAAGGGGGTCAAATACCCCCTTTGGATGGTTGTGGCTTTGACACTGATATACATGTCTGTAAATGTATTTTCTCTGAGGCTATACCAATTTTGAATGGGTATAATTTCAGGAATGCTTTGCCGTTAGAGAGGTTGAAGAGGGCGCATGCCTTGTTTATTGAGAGAATGTCTGATATAGTGAATGCGTGTTCACTACAAATGGTATCCTTCACTTGATTTTAGCTCGAGCATTTTCACTCCTATATGCCTTCATTCTCAATCCTGCTATTACCGGTTAAGAAATTTTTGGTGATAGAGCAATTAATCACCTAACAAAGTCAGTTACTTGCCTCGAACATGATATTGAAATATGACATGGGAAACCGGTTGAACTGTGGAAGGTATCATGTCTGGTTAGTCAAACTGGATTAGCATCTACTCCACTGTGTAAATAGTAATAATATTAAGAAAAATGCTAGGTTTACAACTCTTTCTACAACAATTACTACAACTAAGCCATGAGTGCAGTGGATTAGCAAACTGGATTAGCAAAGTTGTAATATTAAACTGGGTTCTTGTGTTCATAACTTCATGGGATCATTGCTTATATTTACTATTTCACATTCCTAATGAGTGCAGTGGTCACTCTCAGTACACTCACGTTAAATAAACTGTTTTAATCCATGACCTAACATATTTTGACTCTTTAGCTGTGGTCTTGTCCCTGTATATGTTCATATGATATGTACATGTATTTTGATAGTCGTTGTAGTTAGTTTACCATTATATCTGAGATTCACCTTCTTTTATTAGTAGAATCCACCCAAGTAATTTGTATAGATGAAAATGGGTAAACTGAGAGTGATTTTGCAAGATCTATCATGTATTCAAAATCTACAACCGTAGCAACCCTAATACCAAGGTATTCTCTATACGATATGCGAAAGCGAATAGGACCAAGGATACCGGGGCTTACCGGCTCTCCACTGCCACCCAGCCGTGTCCTGTCATATCCTTGCCTGACTAGTCTCATTAACATCATAACAGATTATTATGATCACAAATGTAAAACCAAGTAAAGTACCACATGAGCCAATATTCAAGAATATTAAAAATCAAGTACTGGTTGGTTAAAGAGCACGAATCAAATGTTGAACCCAAGACAAAAATATTAGTCAAATGCCAATAATATGGTAGTCACCAGGCAAGATGCCAAATGCTGTAACAAACTGAGCAGGCCGACCGGTTGGCTACACATTGAGTGCAATTTCAAGGTGAATAACAATCTATCTGAAGTAACATAACAAGACTTGGTCAATAAATTTTCATATTAGTATAAATTCCCAAAATCATGAGAAACACTACTAATTAGTCTTAGCTATGAGTAACAAAGGTACTCACTTTTATTGCAAGCTAAGCTTCCAACTTCAAGTGCCCAACCCAGCAATTTTACCATAATCAAATTATACTTTCAACTCTTCAATTTCCTTCATTTTTTCACTGATTTCTTTTCTTCTTCTTCTTCTTCTTCTTCTCCTCTCTCTCTCTCTCTTCCTTTTCCTGCAAAATTCTCGGTTGCCTGTCAGTCAATTATGATATTTCCTCTCTTCTCCTCTTTTTCTACTTTCTCCTTACATCTCTCTCTCTCTCTCTCTCTCTCTCTCTCTCTCTCTCTCTCTCTCTCTCTCTCTCTCTCTCCCAGCTTCGTCTCTCTTCTCCTTCTCTGTTTCTACTGCTTCCACGTACTGAGGCCAATTGGAAAATTTGAGCTGGAGGTGGAAGTCCCATCTGGTAAGGATCCTTTCCTCACCTAATTAGTGTCTCAAAGGTGAAATACCTATCATGTCACTAGACCATTTGTATTATTGAAGTTACCTTTCATCCTCAAAATGAAACATTTCTTGATTATATTTTCCAAATTCTTACTACACTTCCACTTTCTCCCATTGTGGAGTAATACTTATTTATTTGTTATTTTTATCATTTTTGTTATTATTACAATTGGGTTTTCTTTTCTTTATTTATTTTCTTAATGTTTGAATGTTTACATGAAAAATTACGGGATCTCACACATTTTGGCTGTTTCCCTTGAACAGCCTCTACATCTCAACTTTCACCAATATATCAACAAAAAGAGTTGCATTTTCGCCAATAAATGGTGACACGAGGTTGTTAAAGGCGTTAATTATTGGGATAAGTTATTTGGTAACCGGAGCACTCATAACTATTGGGCCAATACTAACAATTTTTATAAAGATGGATCACATTGGCTCTTAACTATTGTTGACTCCATTGAACACTTAATTTTCACTACTATGCTCCACAATTGCTAGTCCATCCGATTTCTGATTTATTGGTTAGACAATTCTTGATGCATTAAATGAGCTAATGAGCTCTTATTTTTATCTACAAGTTCATGAATTTTCCAAATACTGCATCCTTTAATAACATATCATTTCTTGGACCTGCTGGTTTGATATCTCTAAGAGTGAATATTATTGGTAAATGGTATTTCCTTCTGTAGGTGGATGGTGAAAGTTGTATCAATCCATGGTTAATCGCTACTGTTAAAGATCTGTTGCGAAAGATGAATGCTCAGATATCAAGATATGAAGTGAGAAAGCTTACTCATCATAATTAAATGTTTGAAATTGAACACTAATAACTATAGTCTCACAAGCAGTGTGCAACTTGTATTAGGGATACCATTCAAGTACGAAAGGTTACTCCGGAAAAGTGGCGTTATCTTCTTTGCAGAAATCAGCTAGGAATAAGGTCATTGAGATAGGTAATTTTGTAGCTCATTCCATGATCTGCTTCTAATAATTTTCACTTCAGACTTGCTCATTGTACTGATTTGTTTCTTTTCCCCATTGTTCTAGCTTAAGTATGGGGGCAGTTATTTCCCATAGTTAATTTGATTTTTTCTCTCTCTGCACTCGTTTCTATATTTACATGTGTCAGAGTGATTTTAGATTTTCTTCCTGAAGAATGTTTAGTTTCTTGTACCAAACAATAGGTGCTATTTTCTATACAAAATAGCTCATAATGGGTTTAGGTGCAAGGGAATCATTCTCTCAATTGCCAATGATGTAGGAGTAGGAACAACTTTCCTACATTAGCGCACAACAGAGTGGATTGTGCCCATGCATGCGAGCAATCTGCAACTTGCAGTCCTTGTATGCTTCTCCTTCACAAGGCATAGGCAGTTTCCTTGGTACAACTTCATTGAATAATGTTTAACTCTACTCATTTGATTAGATTCCCTCCTGCTAAGGCAACCATCACTTGTTTCTGCCACGTGTGGCGACGCTTGGACAAGCATTTATGGGGTTACCATGCTCTCTTAAAATGTTTGTTTACCCACAAAAGAAACTTATAAATACCTAAAAGACCATAATAATGCTACTATATTACAATTCCCTAAAACAACACAATTATTTGCAATTACATTAAATAGCGCAAATATTCTTTTAAACCAAGATTGGTATAACGACACCAATACGCTTCAAGCATGTTCCAACTTATTCCATGCATGAAGTTTTTTGATTAGTTCGTTCATTAGATATGTTGCAGCACACTGAAGGCACGATCTATATGTTGTGAGGCTAAGGACTAAAGGTAACAATGGGGTGATGTGTGGTGAAAGATCTGTTCATGTAGCATTCTCAAAGTCTTGGCCTTTCTCTTTCTGGAAGAAGAATTAATGCAATTTATTTAATATATATCAACCAACTAGTTCCCTATTACTTAGACATGCCATAGCAATCTCTTTTTTGAAGGCAAAAGAGAGTGGGCCTCATAGCTTGAGCAAGTTGTTTCCTCAGAGAGGGAGGGGGAGAGGGAGAGGATAAGGGAAAGGGACAAGGAGAGCAAGTGTGTATGGATGACCCAAAAATTTTAGGAGTATTTAGTAGATCACTGCAACTAAAAAATAAATTATCTACAGGGCTTGGAATGGGTTACTCTTATAGGATAAACTTGATGGACTTTGGGTTTTGACTCCAAACCAACTCTTGGTCTAAGAAAAGTGCTTCATGGGCCTTCCCTATTTCCATGGTTGTTACACTACTAAGGACAAATGTTTTTCTTCCTCCCCATGAAGCCCTCAAAATCGTATTTCATCTCCCATTACCTTATGATCTGTGTCACTAAGGAAACCCTTTTCCTTGCCACCTTTCATCTCTGTGCCTCGTAACCACAATCCAACCTTATGCAACCTTGTGTATGTACAGTGTTGCGTGTGTGTGTGCGCCAGTTTGTGTGTACTATGTCTGGGTGTGGATTGGGGTAAGTTTGGTCAACCACTAGTATAAGGATGGAAGTTAGTGTTATTGTACTACATTAAACTAGTAATATTTTACCCAATTATATTTAATGGTATGATTATATATATATATATATATATATATATATATATTTGTATATTTGTATATTTTCTTAAGAGATTTTAAATAGTATTTGACTTTTAGTATAACTTTAATATTTATTAGGGCTGTATTTTATCTAGTATGATTTTAGTTTAGTAATTAGTGTGTACGTTTTAATTTAGATTTGGACAAGCGAATTTAGGACGACCGTACGTGTTTCGGATTTATCTTTGCTACCAACATCAAGTAAGGGATTATACCTCGTTTAGGTTATATGAATTCTTTGTTCTAAATCGTTAGGCTTCCACTTTTTCTTTGTTAATTATATTCCTTTGCAACGTTGTGCTGTGTCAGAAGTTGTATTTGAATTCCATCGTGACTGTATTGTTATACATATATCATTCTTTTGAAATTCCGAATAATCATTTGATATTGTGAATTTTGATAACCGTTCCTCTTGACATTTGAATATTTGGCATTCTTTCTGGTCAACTTCTCCTTAGAAATTGGAAGGGTTGTGTATGAACTTACTGAGCAATGTTTACTCACCCTTTTCCTATTCTTTCCTTCCAGTCGTATGTAGACTTGGATCTTGATTTAGTTCGGTGGACACCGTTGGGGACAACATAAGAATTGAAATTTTTATATTCTTCATTTGCTTTAGTTAGTTTAATTAGTCTTTTGAGATTGTTAGTTGGAGAATTTGCACTAAGACCTTTGTGGGATCTTATTTTAGTTGATGTTTTGGGTTTATCGTTTGCTTCTAAGGTTTTTTACATTATTGTAATTATTAGAAGTTTTGTTAAGCATTTGTTAGTGACGTGGCTGAAGTGTGGGACCGCGGTGTGGGACCGAGTTTGGGGCATTACAGAATGAAATATGGTTCGAAAGTAACTTTAAAAGTTAAAATTGTCGAATCCTCGAATTACAATATGCCAGTTCACACGAAGTTATGATTTTCTTTTTCTTGGTACTCTCCATATAAGATTTCTCATCTTAAATGTTCACTTTCCTAGCAGATTGTGTATCTTTGTAATTTTCACGAAGATAAAGAGATCGTAGTGTAATTCAAAAGAATCAAAACAGAAATTAGCAACTATTTGCTTTTGATAGCGTAAGGATGTGTATGGTACACCTTTTTATGGACCTTGTGTACTAGACCACCTTTTGGTGCGAGTGAAATGAAAAACAAAAAACCATTATGGAAATTGAGTAAAAAGTCTCTCATAAAGATTACCTTCTTTTAGTCCCCCTTAGGAAATAGGCACAAGCAAGAGCAAAGAAACTTGAACAAAAAGTGAACTACTCTTCCATGACACTACATGTCCTACCATTTTGATTTTGTGCTATTTTACTTTTGTATGCAGTGGTGAGTTACCCTTCCATGGCATTACTATGTCATAAGCTTTTTGATATGAAAGCTGTTTATTACTCCCTCAGTTTCAAAATATTTGTCGTTTTAGCTCTAAGAATTTGTTTCAAAATGATTGTCGTTTTAGCTTTAAGAATTTGTTTCAAAATGATTGTCGTTTTAGGTTTCCAATGCATGTTTTGCCTAATTTACCCTTGTCTTCTCACAAGTTCCAACAATTAATCATCTCTTCATTAAATATTTTATCTTCTCCCAATGGTTATCTCCTTCTAATTTATCTTTTCAACTACTTCTAGCACAAAAATTAAAGATATTTAATAAGGGTATATTTGTCAACCTATAAAATTTCTTAATACGTGTGCACAACTCTAAAACGACAATCTTTTTGAAACAGAGGGAGTTTAATGTATATCATTTGACTTGCATCAATTTGTCATGCGCTTTGGCTCAACTGGCCTTTTACCTGTGATCTTCCTAGGTGGAAAGAAGTACCAAATCAAAGGCTGTGCAGGGCAAGGTGGATTTGCACAAGTGTTCAAGGCATATGTCAACAGTAATCCTGATGATGTTGTTGCATTAAAGGTAATCAGAACCTTGATATCCTATGTTTTCATCTAGTATTTCTGTATAGATATACGTTGTTAGATGTCTCATAATCTTAAAAAAATTCTGGCAGATACAAAAACCACCCTTCCCTTGGGAGTTCTACTTGTATCGTCAACTTGACGTGAGGATCCCAGAGAAGGAAGTATGCGATCTAGTTATCATAAGTATTTCCTTGTATTTTTTGCTTAAAGGAGCTGCTGCTTATTTTTTTCAATTCTTTCTCCCCAGAGGTTGAGCTTTGGTTTTGCTCATAGATTGCATCTTTATTCTGACTATAGCATCCTTGTATCAGATTTTTTAGCTGATGGGACACTTCAGGTGCATATAACAATCGCAAATATGCTCCTATTTCCTAGACTACATCTTTGATTACACTTGCCCTCACATGAGAATTTGTGCAGGATGCCATAAATTCCTATGTGTTCACAGGTGGATCAATGGAGGAAGTTCTATGCATTTATTACACCATTGAGATGCTCTCAATGCTGGAAACCCTACATTGTGCTGGCATTATTCATGGTGATTTCAAGCCTGATAATCTCTTGATTCGCTATGCTAGGTAACAGAAGCTTTGCCACTTTAGAAATAGATATCTTTTAGTCTATTTTTATCATCCTAAACTGGTTTCAGGTACTTTCCAATGGTGGAAAATGGCATCGTAATTGTCATAGACAGGCCAAAATGGCAAAGTCAACATCCAACTTTCCGCCTTTTTTCAATGGGCTCACTGATTTAGTTTTTCTTTTTTCCATTTTTCAGCCGTTAACATGTTTAATTGTCCATCCCAAATGTGCATACATTGCAAAAGTTTGGCCAGATCAGTGAAAGAAAATATATTAGGGCACATGTTGAAAAAAGGTAGATAGTTGGATGAGGACTTCACTATTTTGGCCTTTTGAAATCTAATATCCATGTAGTGCGTACCTCGGATGAGTGTACGTCACATTATAGTCCTTTCAAAGTTTAACTTGAAGGGGATTATAACCTCTCATTTTATGGCAGGAGTGACCTGATAGAAGATGGTTTTCGTGACCGTAGTGGTCCTTGGCGTGATCAGGTTATCTCTAGTTGCTTTAATGATCAATTTCTTGTAAAAAAGACACATTTCTCAGACTTTCATTGGGCAGGGGCTTTGCCTTGTTGACTGGGGTAGAGGAATAGACCTGAGTCTCTTTCCTGAAAATATAAAGTTCACTGGAGATTGTCGAACGTCTGGTTTTCGCTGCGTTGAAATGCAAGAGAAAAAGCCCTGGACATATCAGGCAAGTTTGCAGTCAAAGAATATTGTATATCATATTATTATTTTTATACTATTCCCTCCGTCCCAAAGAAATAGTCCCACTTTGACTTTTTTTGATCAACTTGATCAAACATTGACCAAAAATATATAACAATTTAGTTATACATTTTTTTGTACAAAAGATTTAGTTGTCCTTATGAAATTCTAAAATTTGTTATTGATAGTATTCTTTATGTTGCATCAATGATTGAAATTTCATTAAATGTTTATTAAATAGTGATTTATATTGTGCTAGGTTGACTTTCCAAAGAGGAAATGAGAATATATATTTCTTTTGGACGGAGGAGTATCTTTTTTTAGCTAGATTGGATCATGCTTCTGTTGAATTTTCACAGGTAGACACTTACGGACTCTGTGTTATTGTTCATATGATGCTTCACAATACGTATATGGAGATCGAAAAGGAACCCTCTAACGGTAGCTACATATATCAGCCCAAGTTACGTTATAAGCGGTATGTGATCCCTTGCTCCGGGAATTTTTTTGTTGAGAAATATTTTTGTTCTCAATTACTAATACTGTGGTTGGCCACTCCGTTTTGCAACAAAATTGTGTTCTTCCATACTGAAAAAAAATCAACCATGTTTGCTAATTGAAGAGAATGATTTCTCTGTTTTTACTTCATTTGACTTGCTCTCTATTCGTTCCTTTTGTTTTTATTCATTTTTGTTTTTTGATGTCCAGATATTGGAAAGTTGACCTCTGGAAGAATCTCTTTACAACGTTGCTTAACCATAGTCCTGGTGATGATCACATCAAAGAGTTGACGAACTTAAGGGAGTCGTTCCAGGATTATATGTGTTCAAATCCTGAGCAGATTAGAAAACTTAAACAATTATTTACGAAGCAAAGAACTTCCTTCTGTTCTTCCCGGTAAGCCCCTTGATCGTGTTTTCCAAGACTTGTACTTTAGCCTTGCAATGGTTGATATTATGGAAAATGTGAGAAGGAAGCATTTCTATTTGTGTACATAAATTCTGTATTATTCATCAACTTGAAGCTATCTACAAAACACGATTTGAATGTGGACAGTCTAATTTGTTTCAAGATGTCCACTGTCTAACTCAGTATGATATTTTATGAAGAATTTAGCCATGGAGTCTTGCTTGATAGTTTCCTCATTATCTGTTTCAGTTGTTCTCCTACCCAGCTTACTTCTCCCTCCACCCCCTCCCCCCACCCCCACACACAATCCCCCCAAAAAAAGGGCTTGCATTTTGACTTTTCAAAGTCAACTTGGCTTTCTCTCAAATGAATATGGATTTACTTGTTTTCTCAAAAATTATAGACCATGAGAATCATACTCTCTCTGTCTCTAAACGAGTGTTAATTTTTATTTGTTTGCTGAAATTAAGGTAGTTGACTTTTGGGTCCTTTTAGTAGCACATGTACATTAATGCCCTTAATGTCCACATACATAGAAGTCCACACTAGGAAGCGCCTCCCCCCCATTTTTTGTGATAATATATACTGAATCTAACGTGTATTCTCTTCAACAGACTATTTGTTTCTTATATAAACTTTGATTTGGGATAGTGTAGGGTGGAAAGAATGGGGTCAAAATTGGCAGGGTTGGGGGTAGGCCTGTTGTCCCTAAAGAACAATAGTTCTTGGACGTCTGGGTGTAGGTGGTCATAGGGGTTTAGTTTGGCTTTCTTGGGTTGGGGTTGACTGGAAGGTGTGACGACCCGAGTCCGAGATTCAATGTTGAACCCCAACTCGGAGCGCCAAACCCAAGAAGAACAAAATAAAGTGAGTCACAAAAGCTCGAAACTAAACCAATGCAGCAGAATACTAAAAACAAGGTAGCGGAATAACAAATGAACTTGAGTCTCAAAGCTCGAATAACAAGAATCCCAACATATAATAATAACCTCCACGGCTAAACAAGTGCCGGAGAACAACAACTAAAACGCCACGAGACAACACGCTCGGGAAAACCAATAGTAAAATACCAATGGGCACACGGCCACACCAACTATGAACACTGAAGTTCTAACAATAGTACAACCGGCACGACTTCACAAGTCGGCACCAAATACAAGTCTATAAAAGACAAGAATCTCTATTCGACATATTAAGTTTACATAACTCAGTTTAACCCACGATCTCACAAGTACAAGAAATAAATATAAAATACTAACTAGATACAACTAGAGGATCTTCGAACTAGAGCCTCACTATGCCAAAACGTATCCTGCAACTAAGGAAAACAAATATGGAAGGGATGAGTAGAATGACCCAGTAAGCTACTAATGAAACAATATGACATGGCATTATGCACATCAGAATAGCAGGATAATAAACTAGGTTGTAGCACATAAGACAACCAACCCTATATTCACGAGAGGCTCAGTAGCCGCCAACCGTCATGCACTGGTTGGAGACCACGACCAACATTCGTTCGTATAGGAAGTACATAAAGTGTAAATAAACACATAAAGGTGGATACGGTGGATTCGAGGTACACCTCCGAAATCCCTTGAAACTATTCCGACCTTATAGCTCCATGAAGCCGTAGAATACGATCACGCTGTTGCTTCACAGAACTATAAAAGATGCCTCTGCTGCTATTGAACAAGAAAATAATAATAATAATAATAAATTCCTGCGTTTCTGCTTCAGAGAACCATAATAAACAATTGTGTCGTTGATGCTGGACACATTTCCCAATATCAACCAACGAATAGAAATAGATGATTGTGCTGCTGCTGTTGTACATAAATCACAAAGGGACCGGTGCTCGTATCCCAAAACAAATAAATGTACCCGACCGCGTCACGCACGATCTACAAGTACCTATTGTGGACCATTTTCTGTATCCACGTCGACGTATCGCTCGATCTCCTACGACCCGAGACAATACGGCTCTAGCCACTTATAGGTATCACACGGGACTGGTGTCCGTATGTCAATGCATACAAAACAATGTCGACAATGCACAGTCGCCGTTTATTCCGTTCAATTGTGGGGCTAGAGAAAACCCATACCGTGGCCAACGGTAGGGAGAGGCCCAGTGTATTGGCTTTCGGCTATTACGAAGCCCTGCTCCCGCAATAACCGAGTGTCAATACACCTCCAATGCACATATGCCAGCTGGACTCGATGCAATGCATAAGTAGATGTTTACTCATGCTAAACTAATCAAAGCGTGTTCTATTGAATCACAACTTAATAAACCAAATCATGATGTGTTCTATTGAATCACATACCAAATCAACATAATGTGCTTGTAAATTCTAAACACACAATCAATTATCAAAGTAGGATGATTGTGCTATTGCTTACTAGAACAACCACTCGTACACCAAATCACTTAAGTCCGCGAATGCTAGACTTAACAATCACAACATGTGTAAGCCTACTCGTACTTACAATCATAATCCATACATAATGAATACTCTAAACTTAGGATCTCTACGGTAACCTATAACAACATAATACACTCCAATAATATGCCTCATAGTCCATCACATTCCAAACTCACTACGTAATACGTTCGTAGCAACTCAACACTAGTCCCCGCACCCTTATTGGGTGATAACTGGGGTATCTCAAAACTTTAACTCATAATAAACACGTCACTCAATGTGTAGTGACTAAGTCATTCCCAACGTACGTCATACATCATCGTACACAACTCATTAGTAACTTATATGAAGTCACGAGTACCTTTAGTAGTTAATCAAAGCTTAGACGTAGGGTGTATATATAATCATCCAACCCAATTCAAGTAGTCATGTGATCAACAACGTTGACTAAGTCAACCTAACTCAAGTTCGTTCTATCAAGATCTCATTAATTCGTCATCCCACATCGTAGGAGACTAAAGTACTACTAATACGTATTTATACCACTCATTAACTCATTACACGACGTATATTCTTAACGTCCTATTCGGCTCCTCTAGAGTGGGTCACGACTAGAGTCTAGTCCATACATTGTTATATACAATTCACAATATCCCAACGACTGCGCTCAAGTCTTACAAATATTCAAAACGTCGGGGCAAGCCATAGCATTATCCCTACATACCCATCTCAATCACCATATTCATTGTACCGAAATTCTATACTCATAACAATCTTGCGAGTTCAACGTGAGTTTATAAACAACAAAAGTCCCAATGATTCAGTATCATCAAGGTCTAAGAATAACGACTATAACGATTACAATAACCCTCGAGGCATTTATACTCTCGAAGACGTCAACAATAACGGTGACAATAATAACATCACCCCAATGAGTCTCTATTACTCGGAGACTAAAACTACAACAATAATAACAACAATGAACCACAACATCATTCACATGTCTCTAATATTCCCAGACCATAAAATTAACAACAATCATCAATACCCAACAAATAGCATGCTAACATTTCATATTGAAGAAGTATAGCATGTAGAAATTCCATATACAACATGTATAACATGTAATCATCGCGATATTATACTACGATGGTCAAAATCTAAGAAAGAGATTAGTAACTTACCATACAACGCAAATCCTCCACGAAATCCAAGGGGTTTCGGGTGGAAATATACTCCTCTGCGAACTCTACGCCGCTACGGAGTCCAATCTTCGATCCCAAGCTCGATCCAAGTCCGAATCAAGCTTTCTCTCTCTCAAAACTTCACTTTCTCTCTCTAAAACGTGGTAGAAGAGATGGGTTGGTGATTCCTCAACAGATCAGATGATCCCTTTGGTTAGAATCGTTCCCCTCGTCGCTAGCTACGCTCCAGCGAAGATGGCACGCGAATCTGACTTCAAATGCTCAAGATATCGCGAATTCTTCCTCTTCTCTCTCTCTCCGCTCTCTCTCTCAAAATCTGGGTTGAGGATGAAATGAGGGAGGAAAAATAGTGTTGTGATCTTTTATTAATACCATGGGTAAGTGTTTGGTCAAATTCTGGGCTTGTTTGAGCATTTTAAACCACTTTAAAATACGAAAAACCGAGAAATAACGAAACCGAATGAAACAGAGATCGGGGCTGGGCGGCCGCCCTCCTCCCAGGTTTTCCAATTTTTCCAAATTTGATCGAAACGCTCCCGAAATGTCCCGGAATGATCCTAGGTTGATCCTAACATCAAATCATGGTCAAACATACTCGAAACACACCCGAATCATCCCGCGATGGTGCACGAATGATAATAATCATAAGTCTCACACGTACAATAAGTCAAACACGTTGAGATGGATCTCAGACTAACTCAACTTACGAGTTAACGACAAAGCGAACGTGCGTGTAGTTTGCGAACGAATCTAAGTCAAGGCTAGGATAACCAACCAAAGAGGAATTGTAACGTATACGAACGCTAATCGACGTTGAGGATAGTCTCGAACGGGTATAGGAACAAAGTGTAACTCACCATGAGTTAAAGACGCAT
Organism: Platycodon grandiflorus; assembly: GCA_016624345.1. Lineage (NCBI taxonomy): Eukaryota > Viridiplantae > Streptophyta > Magnoliopsida > Asterales > Campanulaceae > Platycodon > Platycodon grandiflorus. Next base: position 69,982,777 of record CM028361.1, read on the forward strand.
CAACTATGGTTCTCGACTCAACACGTCACGCTTAACAAGCATGACACCTCACTCTTTGAGGGTTTCAAGGTCAACAACGAGTGACTATAATCGAATCAGGAAAGAATTTGGGTCGGGGTGTTACAGAAGGAATGGTTGACTGGCGTTTGGTTTGTACAAGAGGTTGAGTCTCAGTCGAAGCCTCGAGCTCTTCAGGGTCGAATGGTGGGGGTGAGGGAGAGGATGGCTGAGCAGCAGAGGGTACATACTTGGATTTCTTGTCACTCTTCTTAAGGCGTTTGCCTTGCTTGGTTTTGGTTGGGGTAGAAGTGGTTGAGGAATGGCTGGTGTGGGTTCAGCTGGTGTGGAAGTGGGAGAAGTAGTTAGGTTTGATTTGGAGGTGGTGGTGGGGGTAGGCCAAAGTTTTCGTTAGTGGATTTGAGGGAGGTTTTGTAGTGGGTTTAGGAGGTAGAGAGGAGGGATGGTGGTAGGCTTAAGGGTGGCTGGTTCGAATGTTTGGACATCCCTCTCAGTAGCCTTTTTGCTGACATGCTTCCTTGAGGGTTTTGGTGTAGGTGGATGTGAAGGAGGGGGGTTGTTTGTTTAGGCCTTTTGGTCTGGGGCTCAAAAGGGTCGTGGTCAATGCGGGAAAGGTCGAAGTCTTCTGGCAAGGTGGCAGCCAAAAGGGTTGGAAGCTCTTCTTGAGCTAGTAGACCCTCAGCTGTATAGGTCACCTTCCTTTTACCTTTCTTGGCCTGTGTGGATGGCCCAGCAGCAGCAACATCAATAGTTCTCTTCGCTGCATCTTCTTTATACCTCTTAATGTTGTTGAGGGTGAACATATAGGTGTTTGTCACCTTAATAAGCTCATCATTAGCCATGGGCTCCTTAATTTCCTGAAAACCCCTCAGCAAAGCATTTATCACCCTTACAAAGGGCATCCTTATCCTTGGAATTGGACCTCCTGGACGCTATCGAACAACAGAGAGTAAACAGTCTTCGCCGGTTCAGCTGCTTCCTCAGAATGATAACACTGGTCATCATCAGTTGGTAAGTAGTGAAACAATCCCTGGAGCCATTCTTAAAACACATGCCCTTGTCAACCAGATGGCTGATATGGTAAGGGACCTCAGGAAAAAGGTTCCTGTACATCTCTGAAATTGGTTCTGGCTTAACATCACCACGCATCATGGTCCATGCAGCCTTTGACTCTTCATTAGTCAACTCTAACTTGCCCTCAACTGGCAATCCCAAAATTTGTCCCAGCACCTTGTAATCTAGCTTGATGAATTGGCCTCAGACGTATCCCTTGATATAGCTTTTGTTGACAAGATCCTCTTGTTCTTTGGTGGAGAAGGAACAATCATCCTTGTGTAGAATTCCTTAGCAAGCTTGTTTCAGTATTTTTCATCACCCAGTTGAAATAAAGGGCGAAGTCCACATTCCTCTAAATCTTTGACTAGAGTTACTCCAGATGAGTACTCTTGAACACATGCAGCATTGATTGTCCCCCCAGGTGGTACTTGTTATTCGGTAGAACAGGGATAGGCCTTAGGGCAGCCTCAGTAGCCCTGGTGGACTTAGCTGGTTGCATTGCAGTACCAGCAGAAATGGTCGCAGTAGAAGTGGAAGTTTTAGCCTATACAACAACATCAAAGTTAGGATTGGCTGGTACCTGTAAAAATAGTAGTAGTTTAAGAGAAACATGTACTGTAGTAATTAAAACATAATATATGTCAGTAACTTAGACTTTTAAAAAGAAAAAGTTTACCAGCTACGACAGTTCATCTTCAGGGTTTTAGCCAAACACAAAATCAACAGTTTCCAAGAAATCTAAAGTGCAATGTAGTAAATATGCATAATCTGAGTACGATAAACACAATAAATACCTAGAAATTACCAACAAACAACCATAAAACAACAAAATTTAACATCCACTGCACATAAAAAGACGCCAAATGCAACAGATCATAAATCTTGAAATACTAGCAAATAATTGTTAAAATTGACTGTAACATGAATTAAATGAAAGAGGATGTTAAGAAAAACTAACCATTGTAGATTATGAGCAGAAAATTCGAAGAATTGGAGATTTGAAGGAGCTCAGAAAAGCTTGAAAGAGCAACAATGGCGAGAACTTGAAAAGGTTTTTGGCGGTCGGATGAGAGAGAATAGTAAAAAGTTACAAGTGAAATGATTTCGTCCTTTTATATGACAAAGAATGTCCGGTATTTAATGAAGTTTTGAAGTCCGCATTAAATGAGGGGTAAAAGTGACGGTTTATAAAAGATACTTTAAAAAAATGAAGATTTGGTCCCTACTATTTGAAATTGCCAGTAGGGTATAAGAGAAGGTTCGCGAATACTTACCTGAGGATGTCGATAACACTAGCAATGCTTAACACTTGGCTGACAAGATATATTAGTAGTTCTATACATAAACAACAAATGTATTTTAACATAGAAATTGACAAATGTTAAGGATTGAGGTGAAGTATACCAAGCTCTCCTCTGAGATAGGCAAACCTGGTAGAATCAAGTGGCTTGGTGAAAATATCAGCTAACTGTTGATCAGTTGGACAAATTTCATGCTGATATTACCTTTTTCCACATGAACCTTTAAGAAGTGATATCTCACATCAATGTGCTTAGTCTTGGAGTGCATGACCGGATTCTGAGAGATTGATATAGTTGATGTGTTGTCACACATGATTGGGCGATTGGCAGTCTTGATCTCATATTCAACAAGATACTGTTTGATCCACAGCAGTTCTGAGCAGCAGCTACCAACAGCTATGTATTTTGCCTCAGTTGTTGAAGTTGAAACAGAAGATTGCTTTTTGCAGGCCCATGATATTAGTCGATTGCCTAAGAACTGACATGTCCCACTTGTGCTTTTCCTGTCAACCTTATAAGTAGCAAAATTAGCATCAAAATAGCCAAGAAGTGTGAATGACGAATCCCTTGGATACCAAATACCCAAGTTGAATGTGTCAATGAGATATCTGATGATCCTTTTGATAACTTGCAAATGTGACTGAAAGGATTATAGCCACGGTAAACCAAAATAAACAGAAACAGATACGAAAACAAATACTTGTAAAAATAGTAAATACCAATAAACTGACCAAAGAGCTTAATGAAGCGAACACATTGGAGAGCACATTGATATAAATGGTAGCGGAATAATAAAACAAGTAAATGGAAGAAGTACGAGATGAACACAGAGGAGTAAACAATTTTAATCAACAAGTAACAACTTGTTGATTTGCCAATATGGCGAAAGTTTCACTAGGTAAAAACTTGTAGTTTAATACAAATACAAAAACCTACTAACTAGTGAAAATCATATGTAAAGCTCTACTTGTAGCTGATATAATCATTGTAAAATAGCTTAGCCAAAAATACGAAAGATATATCTTATCAGATCTAATAAACAAAGGATGGGTGAAAACAAAAAGAGCAGGAAACACTATGAATGAGTCCTTGGATGAAGGCACATTGAATGGCTCATTTGTAAAAGCAGCAGCAGTCTTTTAAAAACTCTCTCGTAAAAACTCTATGTATTCTCTCATATTGTTTTGTACTTCGTTGGTCTTCAAGTCTGAGTCCTCCAGTATATATAGCCTTTGAGTACGACCTAGAAACCATGTAGAATAGGAAAACAACTTGCCATATAAAATGTTAATAGGTTAGTGCAATAAGGACACAAATATAAGGAAAAATAGACTTACCATTTAATAAGGATTCCTAACCAAAATATACCAAGGCAGTCGTGATTTTCATAAAGCAATACGGCAACACACAAAGTGTAAACTATAAGTATTGAAAAATTTCATAAACCCTAATAAAATAATTTCTTTTTAAAATATCCTTTCTTTAAAAGGATTTAAAACATATAAATAAATAATTAACAGTTAGTAAAAACCAAGAAAGGCAAAACCAATAATTAATTAAACTAAACAATTGAATAATTATAATCTCAATAAATCAATATCCAACAATCTCCCCCTTTTTACCTTTCGGACAAAAGCAAAAAATATTAAAACAAACTAAGCATTATTAATGATAACATTTCCCCCTAAATTCAAAAACCAAACTAACCAATTTAAAGAGATAAAATTGAAGAAAGCATTAAGCTTTAAAGAAAGATCTAAAACGCTCTTCATGAGCAGCAAAGATCTCTAAGGGATAACGCCTAGGATTGTCCATAGAATTAGGAGTAGGAGTATCATCAAATCCCCCAGAATTGTCACCACGGGACACATGAAGCATCCCCTAAGCAGCTGCAGCATTAGCCACGACTTCTACATCTTTAGTACCATCTTCATCACCACTATCTGGATCAACCTTAGCTTTCGCCTTAGCAGCTCCCCGTAAATCACGTATGGGCACAACCTCTTCTCCCCCTTTGATTTTGCCAGAAAAAAGCAAATCATTAAACAACTCTCGGGAATTACGAAGATGACGGAGTTGTTCTTTTGCTAAATCATAAAGCTCTAACATATTGGCAATTCGCACATCAATGTGCTTAATCCGATCACGAAGGACACAAAAACAGTGTAAGTTGGAGGAGAACGAATGAAGCGTTTGAATGAGGCTTCATTGGATGGCACATTCATCATAGCAGGCCCAGAAACACGGGGAACGCAGTCAACACATTCACAGAGAATGGAAGACACAAAGGAATCAGGAACATCCACAGGATGCAACACAGTGTTCTCTGGGAAGGAGCAAACATATTTTAAAGACATGGTAGAGAGAAAACAAGAAAACTTTCGAGGAGAAACGTTGAGATATATAAGAAAAACATTTATGAGACGATGTATTTATATAGGAGAAGTAACTGTGTAGGGTTAAGAAAGAAACCTAAACCAGGGGTAAAAAGGAAACCAAAACACGTAAGGAATGTGAAACAGAATAGGGAAATAAAGTAGTCGAAGTCCAAAATAACTAAGGATTCATAAATATTTAAAGAAATATGGTTTCACAATACACTTACAAAACATGGATAATCATTATGCAAAGATTAATCAAGAATTCCTATTTAAAATTCTGTATTTCAGCCCACTTTGCATAACCGTCAAACATTATAAATCAAAAATATAAAATAGCAAACAAGAGCATACACATAAACTGTTTGTTAAGGAGCATACATATTTACCTAGAATGCATGTCTTAAGATATGTCTAAAAAGTATGAAAGTGTATAATAGAAAAGACAGACACGTGAGAGAGTTAGAGACTGTTTTACTTCCAATGTATTCATCAATGTCACCATATTTGTCACTACATTTTAAAAAAAACATAAGGAATTGAAAATCTGTTCCCAAAAAGTCTTGCATAATGAGATCTTGTTAGGTCCAAGGTTGCTCTATATAGGCTAGAAGGGGGGGTTGAATAGCCTATGTCCAATTTTTGAAATTGATTCAAAGATCTTACTTCACTAGGGTTTTAAAATTTTTGCGGCGGAAGTCTTGTGAAGCACGGGACAAGTTGAGAATGGCCGATCTTCACAGTCAAGATCGGCAGTTCTTACAGACTTGGAAATCTGGAAATTTAAAGCAACACTATCAATTCACAATCACACACAAATAGACAGAATATTTAATATGGTTCACACTTATAAATAAGTGCTACGTCCACAACCAAAGTGGTCAACTTTGGATTTGAAAAACGTGTACTAAGTTTTTCCACTAGATATTTTACAAACTAAATCTCTAATGGATTGTGTACAAAAATTTTGTTGACCAAGTGTTTGTGTGGGAGAATTGATATCAATAAGATACAATTCTCGTGAGCTATAAAAAGCTAGGTGTTGCAATCAATGAAGAGCTTTTAATGGACTAGACGTCTAAGAGTGAAGCTCTTCAAAGAAGGAAGTACGATAGGACGTTTAAGCTTTAATGCACTTGAAGAAGATGAAGAAGATTGAGTTGTAGTTGTTGAAGTATTTTGAATGCGGTAATGGAGTCTCCTTTTATATGTAGGAGGAAGCTTGGAGCCGTTGGTAGTCTTCTAATTTGAATTTAAGAGCAATTAATGCTCTAATCGGTTGTTGACTCGATAGGCGGCTGTAGCTTGCGATCGTCTCGACACTTTGCTAAAAATAGGCGGTGCATTGCTTGCGGGAGGAATGTCCTTTTCGAGTGTATGCTAAGAATGGAAACCTTCATTGAATGTGATTTGCGAGTTAACGTTGCATCGAAGTCAATGAAAGCCTCAAATCGGGACATGTCTTCGGCGGTTCTCTTATCGACGTTCTTGAGGTTCTTCAACATTGCGATGAGGCTTGGGCGATATGAGCTTGTCCGATATCCCAAGGAAGGCTGGCGATGCATAAATTGCCTATTGTGCGGAGGGCGTCCGATGTCCTATAGGCTATCTTCTTCAAGGCAATATATAATAAGCAACCCTAAACTATTCAAGCTATGCCTAAGTTCAAGTTGCCACTCTAATGACACGCAGGCCCATTAGTCACCTTGACTTAGACTTAGGTTATGGATTCAAGCAAATCTAGGCTAAGATGCAACAATCTCCTCCTATTTGCTTGAGTCCATGACCCTACGAATACAATATCGGTGACCATGTTCAAGTCTAGTAATAACATGCTTGTAAGATTGATATATTAAATAAGCATGCCCTAGATGAACTTACATAAAGGTCATTGTATTCAAGAATTACAAAGTGTTTACAAAAAGGAAATTAAGCAAGACACTTGTAATTAGACCGAATTTAAAGACATGCGAGATAGGCGAGAATAGGCAATATAGGACATGTCTTTAAACCAGTGGTTTAAATGTCATGCAATCACATAATAAGCAGTTCATAATTAACATGAAAGTTTTAAAACATAGTCATTGTTAATTAAACAAGTTGTTTAATTACAAAGTTTAGCAAAAAGATTATACAAAATATCATCGGCCGGTTCGAGAGGATGACCTAGATGATGCACGGCCTTTGCCTTTGCACGATGAAGATTGCCCATAGCCTCTTGATGCCCATTTAGAGTCAACAGAGCCTTAAGTCTTGCAATTTCTTCGTTTCTTCTTGCTAGCTCTTCTTTAGTATCGGCCAATTCGGAGGAGAGCTCTTTGTTCTTCGCTTGAGCGAGCATTATGCTCAATGAGCTTGGTCTGCTGATCATTGTTGAGTCTGGCCATCTCCTCCTTCATGGACGCAAGCGAGGCATCAATAAAGCCGAGGCGGTGCTCAGTAGTTCTGCGCTCCTTGCGATAGTAAGCCAAGTGCTTGGTCGTGAGATTACGCGTCGCCCGCACGGAGGAGTGAACAGAGCGATTTGCTGGCGTTGAGAGTGAAGCACAAGCTTGTAGCCAGCTTCAACCATGTCGACGACCTGCATCAGCTTAGTGGCTATGTTGTTCCAGTTGGTTTCGAAGATGGCAGATGTCTTGGAGGAAGAGGCGGAGATCCGGGCGCAAGGGCGGCTTGGCCGAGATGGATCGTGGCGGGCATCAGCGGCCTTTGCACCCTTTGAAATCTCCATCACTTGGGTCATACGGTCGGCTGCACATGGGTGATGTGAGGCGATCTGCGAGAGTTGGTGCGGGGGCCTTGGTCGGTCAACGAGATGACCTCAAAATCCTTCAAAAATTATGTACGCCTCGGCGGGATAGGTATCGACGAGTCGGGAGGACTCGATGGACTCGAGGGGAAGGATGGCTGGTGGCTTGGGTAGGTGAGGGTGGAGGATGGCTGGGGGAAGAGAGGGAGTGGCTGGAGGAAGAGGTAGAATGGCTGGAGGAGGAAATGGAAACATAGCTGGTAGAGGGGAAAGGAAGGCTAGGGAAAATGCGAGGCACAGGGAAGAGCCTTTCTATGTAGATGACATAGGAAAGGGGGTGAATAAAGAAGGGAGGAGGAGAAAAGAAAGGGGAAAGGCTAGGAGAAAGGAAGAGAAGAGGGATGAGAGGGTTGAAGCCAAGGAAAGTGGTGACTACATCAATGAAGCTGTAGACCACAGGGTGAAGAAGGATGGAAGGATGGCGAGATAATGGTGAATCGGGGGTTTAGGCAGAGAGAGGAATGGGGAGATGTCCGATTTGGTAGGAAGGGAAGGCCTAGGTCTTTATGGATTGCAACCCATTGGTTGAAGATCATAAGATCTTGAACCGCGAGTTGTGGGAGAAAAAGAGTTGGGACCGGGCGGGAGGAAGAGGGTCATAGTAGGCACCCCATTGAAAGATGATTTCACTGCGGACATAGGGCGACAGGAAATCTCTTGGGGTAGTCAAGGGTGGCCAAGAAGGGGTCGAGTCGGCGGGTTGGGTTTAGGCTGCTGTCTCGAAGGACAGCGAGCTGCACCTCGGGGTGTAGGTTGGCATAGGGGTTGGTTTTGAGGCGTTTGGGAGGAGGCGGATCGAGGGAGAGATAGGTCGTTTGGAGGATGGTGGTTGAGAAGAGGTGGCAGGTGAGATGGTAGTGGTAGTAGGCGGGTGGTGAAGGTGGAGAAGGTGGAGGAGAAGAGGTTTCATCGGCGGTTCCACAAAATGGACCTTCTTCTTTGCACTCTTTTTAAAACGTTTGCCATGCTTGGACTTAGTAGGAGTGGAAGAGGCGAAGTTGGGGATTGAGATGTTGTGGTGGGAGCTGCGGTGGAGGAACAGCCGATGGAGAAAGGTGGTGGGGAGACGGCGAGGTGTGGAGGAAGAAGTAGATGAGACCTTAGGAAGGCCAAAGGATTCGTGCGTGGGTAGGAGGGTTTGTTTGGTTTTGGGTTTGGAGGAATGGGAGGTAGGTTGAGAGGGTTTGGAGAGGTCGGTGGTTGGAAGGATGATGTGTCCTTCTCAGCAGTGCCTTGAGCGAGCGAGCTTCTGGATTGTTTGAGTTTAGGAGTGAGAGAGGGAGAGTGTTTGGGCTTTTGGTAGGAGGCTCGGCAGGCTCATAGGGATCGTGGTCTAGCTCGAGGTCAAAGTGTTCGGCGGTGCAGCCCCATGGGTGTAGGCTCCTCCTCCTCGGCGGGTAACCCGGCGGCGGTATAGGTGACCTTCCTCTTACCCTGGCTTGGGTAGAGGGCCACCGATAGATAGCAGCGGCGGCAGTGCGCAGCAGCGGCAGCACGAAGCGTGCAGCGGCAGCAGCAGCCTCACCGCGTTGGTTGTCCTTTGGCCATATCATCCCTATAGCGGGTGATGTTGTTGACCGTAAAGACGTAGGTGTTGGACACCTTGATGAGGTCGTCGAGCGACCACTCATCAATCTCCTCATAACGGCGGAGGATGACATTGATAACCCGACAAAGGGCCTCTTCATGGACGGGTGAGCTTGGACTTCACAACGCTCGGGACGGCATTGAGAAGATGATCTTTGCCCGGTTGAGTTGCTTGCGAAGGACCACGCCTTGGTCCACATCATTGTTGGGAGGTGAAGATGTCCCTCGAGCCATTTTTGAACAAAATGCTCTTGTCGAGCGGATGGCGATATGATAGGGGTTCTCGGGAAGAGGTTCCTAGACATCTCGGAAAACCTCTCTTGGGAGACAGGCAAGTGCCGATTCGGCATCGGTCAAGTCCAATTTGCCTTCAACAGGCGGTCAAGGATTTCTCCAACATCCTTGTAGGTCAACTTGATGTAGTGGCCTCGATGTAGCCCTTGATATAGCTTAAGTTGAGCGCTCGAGGCACTAGGCGGAGGAGGAGGCGAATCATCCTTGTATAGAATTCCTCGGCTAGATAGTTCTTTGTAGTGGGTGTCGTTGAGTTGGAACAGGGGAGGAGTCCACACTCGGCTAAATCTTTTAGCAAGGCATCACTAGCGGATGTGCAAATGATGGAGTCTATGTCGATAGTCATCCCTGGGTGATAGCTTGACACAGGAAGGGTCCTTATAGGGAGCTCGGCGGCCAATGCAGCCTGGTTGGCTTTGCGAGCGAGGATGAAGTGGTAGCGGCGGCCTTAGAGGATTTAGATTTTCCCTACATGATCGGCAGATGTGAGAATAGCATATATAGAAATCGGCGGATATGCAAGAAACAGATAATATGTAATCGCAGATATTCGAGCAATCGCAGATATTTATCAAAAACAAGTCTTAGGATCAAGACCCAAAACATAAACAATTTAAGAACAGTTCATGATGGGTTTTAAAATCTGTGATTTTGTCATTTTCAAGCAAACAAAGTAGCATAAACTGAATATATAGTGTCACATAAAGTATTAAAACACATTTTACACCACATAAACACGATTCAAGCAACAATTGTGAGAATCCAAAATTCTTCAATGGCGGACGGTTTGAACAACTCGAATTAGGTCAAAACAGACCGAAACATAGAATTTAAATGAATAGAAAAGATGTAGAAATTCTTACCATTGATGATTTTAGCTAGAAAACGTAAAGATTTTGGAAAGTTGAAGGCTTTTTGGAGAGATTGTAGATTGGAAGTCCGAGGTTTTTGAAAGTTGAAAATGGCGGTTGTTGAGAGTTGTGAAGAGTTCTTGTACATTTTACCCTTTTATACCTCGACAGGCCACTAAATGGAATTTGATAAAATTTGAAGTCCGCATTTATTACCGATGAGTCACTACGTATGGCGCCCTTAAGTCTTCCTATATTATCGAGTCGCCTATTTTATCGAAGACTGCCGATGTGGAGATAGACACTTACCCAAGGTTGTCTATTTACTCGGCAAGAGTTGAGATCGGCGATCACATAGGCAGTTTAATAACAGCAGTTTATGAAATAACTTAAAGAATTTAGCTAGAAAGGATTAAGGATCGAGGTCAAGCATACCAAGCTCTCCTCTTAAATATGCAAACCTGGTTGAATCAAGTGGTTTTGTGAAGATGTCGCTACGATTCTCTGTAGGCACATATTGCATGCGATGTTACCTTTTTCAACATGATCTTTAAGAAAGTGATATCTCACATCAATGTGCTTTGTTTTGGAGTGCATGACAGGATTTTGAGAGCGAAATTGCGATGTGTTATCACACATTATAGGACAATCATCGGTTTTGATCTCATAGTCCACTAGTTCTTGTTTGATCCACAGCGGTTGTGGCGGCGGCTACCGGCGGCTATGTATTACGCTTCGGTTGTTGAAGTTGAAACAGAGGTTTGCTTCTTCTGGCCCATGAGACAAGTCTATTTCCTAAGAATTGACATGTCCCACTTGTGCTTTTCTGTCAACTTTACATGCAGCAAAATCGGCATCGAATAGCCTATAAGATTAAAAGATGAATCTCTAGGATACCGATTCCCAAATTGGGAGTATCTATCGATATCGATGATTCTTTTATTGCTTGTAGGTGAGACTCCTTTGGATCGGCTTGAAACCTAGCACAAACACAAACGGCAAACATGATATCGGGCCTACTAGCGGTTAAGTATAAAAGTGAACCAATCATGCCTCGTAGAGTCATGTCCACTTTCTTGCCCTTCTCATCTTTGTCAAGATGGCGGTTAGTAGCCATAGGAGTCTTGTTGTTTGCATTCTCAAGACCAAATTTCTTGATGACATCCTTTGCATATTTGGCTTGATTGATGAAGATACCATTTGAACTTTGTTGAATTTGAAGACCAAGGAAAAATTGAGCTCTCCCATCATGCTCATCTCAAATTTACTCTGCATAAGCTTTTCAAACCTTTTGCAAAGATTTTCATTAGTAGAACCAAAGATAATATCATCAACATATATTTGAACAAGTAAGGAATGACCTTTATGTTTCATAATGAAAAGAGTAGTGTCAATTTGACCTCTTACAAAGCCTTGAGATATCAAGAACTTTGAAAGGGTCTCATACCAGGCTCTTGGAGCTTGTTTGAGTCCATAAAGGGCTTTCCTTAGCTTGTAGACATCCTCTCTTCTTGAACAGTCTATGAACCCAGGTGGTTGCTCAACATAGACTTCTTCTTGAAGTTCTCCATTCAGAAATGCACTCTTTACATCCATTTGATAAACTTTGAAGTCCTTGTAGGAGGCATAGGCCAAGAATAATCTGATAGCCTCTAATCTTGCAACAGGAGCAAATGTCTCATCATAGTCAATACCCTCCTCCTGTCTGTATCCTTGGGCTACCAGTCTTGCCTTGTTTCTTGTAATGTTGCCGTTTTCATCCATTTTGTTTCTGAAAACCCACTTTGTGCCAATAACTGCTTGTCCTTTAGGCCTAGGGACTAGTGACCAGACTTGGCATCTGTCAAATTGGTTTAGCTCTTCTTGCATAGCTTCCACCCAGCTTGGATCTTCCAGAGCTTCATCAATCTTTTTGGGTTCAATGTTAGATACAAATGCAGTAGAATACATGCATTCGTTTCTTGAAGCTTGTCTAGTTTGAACACCAGCATTAAGATCTCCAATGATTTGAGTGATAGGATGATCTTTTACTTCCCTAACTTCTGCAGGTTGAACTTGTCCTATTGTATCGGCAGAGTTGGATTCTTGAGAAGTAGAAGTAATTGAAGCTTGGTTTTCTAAAGGGTAGGTTAATTCCAAGGTAGGTTGTATGACTTCTGGTGTGGAAGGCAAAGGGGATTCAGGGTTTTCAGAGTGTTCATTTGTTGGTTCGTTTGAGGATTCTAACAGGTTGACTCTTGGAAGATCTTGTGAAGAAGGAGGATCAGCAGATCTGGGATTAGGCTGTTCTGCACCTGTCTCATATTCATCAGAATCATTAGTATCCTTGGGAGCCAAATGTGGCCCAATGAAATCAAATTCATCAAAAGAAACATGTACAGATTCAACAACTCTAAGTGAAGTTTTATTATAAACTCTGTATGCTTTTGAAAACTTGGCATATCCCAGAAAAATTCCTTCATCACTTTTGGATTCAAACTTACCTCTATGTTCTCTACCATTGTAAAGAACATAGCATTTACAACCAAATATTTTAAAGAATCCAATGTTGGGAGCTCTGCCTCTCCATATTTCATATGGAGTTTTGTTATGAAATTTATTTATGATGGACTGTTTTGTGTGAAGCGGCGGTGTTCACGCCTCGCCCGAAATACATAGGCGGTTTGGCTTCGGCAATCATTGTCTTTCTGCTTCAATGAGAGTTCGTTCTTCCTTTCAGCAACTCCATTTTGTTGAGGTGTGCCAACTGCAGAGAAATTGTGACCAATTCCATGGTCATCACAATATTTGGCAACACCATTGTTCTTGAACTCGTTCCATTGTCGATCGACATCGAGATATCATCCACTTCGAGTTTGTAGTCTTCGAAGAGTTCATAATGATGTCATATGCTTCATCTTTGGAGGACATCATTTCTACCCAAGTAAATCTTGAGTAATCATCAACTACCACAAGAGTATACTTGCGCCACCAAGACTTGTAGTAGTTACAGTCCAAACAGATCCATGTGCAAGAGCGTAGAGGTGCAGGTTGTTGATAGGCAAGGCTTGCTTTTGAAGGAAGATTTATGTAGTTTGCCCAGTTGACATGCTCTGCAGAGACTGTGTGATTCAGCTGATATTTTAGGCAAACCGACAACTAGATTGTCTTTTGATAGCTTCTCCAGGTATTTGAAATTGAGATGACTAAGCCTTTTGTGCCACAACCACTGTGTCGTTGATGACCTAGCAACCAAGCAAAGATTTGATTTTCTTCCAACGGCATTTAGGTCAACAAAGATAGACATTTCCTTTTCGAACCTGTCAGGATAGTTGAACATGTCTCATTGTCCTTTATGAGACATTGACTTGAGGAAAACGACATGTTAGCCCTTTATCACGAATTGTGATATGCTTAGCGGTGTGCTTTAAACCTTCAACTAGAGAGACTTTGTTGATGGAGAGATTGCCTCGATTATACTTCCATAACCAATGGTCTTCCCTTTTGAGTTATCTCCAAATATGACCGAGGGACCTTTGCTTCAACAATGCTTGAAAGAAGATTTGGATCACCGTCATATGCTTTGAGCATCCACTGTCTAGATACCATAGATCTTTCTCTTCTTCATTGACACCATAAAGCATTCTGAAATATAGACATTTAAGAATATGGTCCCCTTTTATTTTTGGGTCCTCAAGGTTAGCAACCTTTTGGGATCCACACTTGTTTAACCTTTGGAGGAGTAAATCCTCTAGATTTAGGTGTGAATCTCGAAGGCATTCATGAATCTCATGACCATGGCATTTGCGAAAGAGCATTTGTGAAATCCTTCAACATGAGTAATGATTTCTTTTGAGGCTTCTTAATATCGCAGCCTTTGGAATGATCTTTCTGCGATAATTGGCCTATAGGACTTAGGCGATAATGCCTTTTCTTGTTGATGTTAGGTTTACCATAGGTAGACCTCTTATCAAAAGATTTTGTATTTACAGCACATGTCCTTTAAGCCTTTTATCTGAGAATTCACTTCTTTTACCCTTTTATAGGCGTGTTGGGATCGCAGTCTTGCCTTTGACAAATTTAATAGGTTTGAGTGAGAATTTCTAGACTTGCTATTAGTCATCCTGTTTTCTTAGGGTGACTAATGGCAGGTTTTAGTTGCTCGACTCACTATTAGCAGTCATTCGTGCAGCTTTCTTTTGGACTTGTCTTTTGTGTTTTTGGGATAAACAAAAGGAACTTTGTTAAAGCCAAGTCCTTGCCTTTTGGGAGACTGCTGGTCATAAGAAACTCCTACAACCAATTCTTCAAAGAATCACTTCGATGTCTCATCCTTTTGAGAACCGAAGAACTACCTACTTTGAACTCACTTTGGAAACCAATACCGCTTTGTCATCTAAAGTTTTCGGTTTGAGAGAATGGTATCAAAGTTTCCTTTAGAGTTATTCCAAGTATTGACAACCTTTTGAAGGTCATCTTTCTCGAATTTATCTTCTTGATGTGTTCAAGTAGGAAGTCCACTTTTTCATCAAAGCTTTGTTCTCTTTTTGCAATTTGATACTTTCAACTTTGTCTATCAAGATCTTTGATCTTAGACATCAAGGTTGATTTCTCGAGACAGCTAGTTCATGCTTCTTGGCTAATTTCACATAGGCGGCTTTGAATTTTGAAAACTCTTCCAAAGATGTCTTTGTTAGCTTTGATGAGCTCTCCCTTTGATGGTTCATTGAGCTCATCATCATCATCACTGTCATCTTGTTGAAATGGTAGTGACCTCACCGAATCATGTGGTGACTCCCGGCCATAAGGCATATGTTGGCTTCTTCAAAGAAAGTCACAAGAGTCATCCTCATCGTTGTCGGTGTCACACCATGTAGGCGGTGCTTTCATCAATGTCTTCACCACCATCCCTTTTTGTTTTTGAAATTTAGTTTCGGGACGTTTCTTATAAAATTCATACTTTGGCTTTGGACATTTAGAGGCAAAATGGCCTGGTTTCCTACGCTTAAAACAAACTAGCTCATTATCCTTTTGATGGTCTGCGATTTATAAGGAGCGAATTTTTGGTTGAGCGGTTGTTTTATAAGGAACGGCGCTTTGTGAGAAGACTGCCTATGTGATGATGGTTTATTAAACCTTTTGAAACGTTGATATTTCTTTACAAACATAGCAAAGGCTTCGTCGAAAGAATATCATCATCTTCACTGGATGTAGAAGGTGTTTCATCGGGTTTTGAACAGAAGGTTCGAGACATGGTGGTAAGGACAAGTTTTTAAAACTCTTTTCCATTTCTTGAGCTTGTTGGATCTCAAGCTCATAAACGAAAGACTAGCATAAAGGTTTCTAAGAGTCAATTTGTTTAAATCTTTTGACTCTTTCATGGCGTGATTTTAACATGCCATAGACGCCTAGTGCATTTAGAAATCTCATGTTTATTTCTTTCTTTTCATACTTCTTTCCTAATGAATAGCAAGAGTTGACTACCTCATAGAATCTGTCATAGGCACTTCGCAGAGACTCTTTGGGATCCTTTTGAAGGAGTCAAACTTCGGATGCAGGTATATAATTTGTTGTTCTTTGTCTCGCCATCACCTTCAAGATATTCAAGGATGGCTTCCCACATCTCCTTTCTTTGTGTCCAAGTTGATAATCTGGCGATAAGTACTTATATCAACACAGGTAATGATGTTGATGGCCTTTCCATCCGAGCATCATTCTTTCGTCTTCATCATCCCACTCTTCTTCGGCTTTGGTACTTCAGGTGCAGCTTGGATCTACCGCGGCCGGTGTATTAGGCTTCATTGGAATTACGGGTCCATCGTGACACATTTCCACAAACGTTTATCAATTGAATTCATATGTCTTTTGACTTTATCTTTCCAGATGTCAAAGTGAACTTCATCCAAGACAGGACAATGGTTCACGTTTGAGGTTTCCAACATTTGGTGAGCAGCCATGATCTTTAATCTCTCAAGAGGTTAATCTCGGAAAAACTAGTTTTCAAAGAGTTAAGCTCGATACCAATTGTTAGGTCCAAGGTTGCTCTATATAGGCTAGAAGGGGGTTGAATAGCCTATGTCCAATTTTTGAAATTGATTCAAAAATCTTACTTCACTAGGGTTTTAAAAATTTTGCGGGCGGAAGTCTTGTGAAGCACGGACAAGTTGAGAATGGCGATCTTCACAGGTCAAGATCGCTTCTTAACTTGGAAATCTGAAATTTAAAGCAACACAATCAATTCACAATCACACACAAATAGACAGAATATTTAATATGGTTCACACTTATAAATAAGTGCTACGTCCACAACCAAAGTGGTCAACTTTGGATTTGAAAATCGTGTACTAAGTTTTTCCACTAGATATTTTACAAACTAAATCTCTAATGGATTGTGTACAAAAATTTTGTTGACCAAGTGTTTGTGTGGGAGAATTGATATCAATAAGATACAATTCTCGTGAGCTATAAAAGCTAGGTGTTGCAATCAATGAAGAGCTTTTAATGGACTAGACGTCTAAGAGTGAAGCTCTTCAAAGAAGGAAGTACGATAGGACGTTTAAGCTTTAATGCACTTGAAGAAGATGAAGAAGATTCGAGTTGTAGTTGTTGAAGTATTTTGAATGCAGAATGGAGTCTCCTTTTATATGTAGGAGGAAGCTTGGAGCCGTTGGTAGTCTTCTAATTTGAATTTAAGAGCAATTAATGCTCTAATCGGTTGTTGACTCGATAGGCGGCTGTAGCTTGATCTGTCTCGACACTTTGCTAAAAATAGGCGGTGCATTGCAGGAGGAATGTCCTTTTCGAGTGTATGCTAAGAATGGAAACCTTCATTGAATGTGATTTGCGGGTTAACGTTGCATCGAAGTCAATGAAAGCCTCAAATCAGGACATGTCTTCGGCAGTTCTCTTATCGACGTTCTTGAGGTTCTTCAACATTGCGATGAGGCTTGGCGATATGAGCTTGTCCGATATCCCAAGGAAGGCTGGCGATGCATAAATTGCCTATTGTGCGAAGGACGTCCGATGTCCTATAGGCTATCTTCTTCAAGGCAATATACAATAAGCAACCCTAAACTATTCAAGCTATGCCTAAGTTCAAGTTGCCACTCTAACAGACACGCAGGCCCATTAGTCACCTTGACTTAGACTTAGGTTATGGATTCAAGCAAATCTAGGCTAAGATGCAACAGATCTATTGATACTCAAAATACTTAGGATGTATCCAGTGGGTAGCTTTCACTCTTTGTTATAGACAGCTGTTATTCACATGATCAGGACCAATGAAAAGAACTCACTCAATGGCAGATTTTTATCCATGTGATTAGCTTTCATCAAATAATTCAAAGGTAATTTTTCCCTTAAAGGACTCCATTATCACCAACTGAGATTAAACTTTTTGCAAGGAACATTAAGAGCAGTACCTGCTTTACAGAATAATCAATTCATATGTAGAAGAAAAAAGTTTCTTCTATGGTGAAATTTATAAACACATTAGGAAGAACATTCATGCTATGCAATCTCAGGAACAGATATGCTTAAAAAAATTGGAAAAGAAAGAAATAGAAAGAATTTACATTGTATACAATTAATGTTGTTACAAATGTAGCCACATTTAAACCAATGTCATAAAATGCACAAGCCAAGAGATTTCTGTAGGGTGGAAAATCTCTCAAAATCTAAAGACTTGGTAAATATGCCTGCTAACTGACTTTCAGTTCTTATGAATTCTATTCGAATGATATTTTTCTCTAATAGATCTCTAATGAAATGGTGTCACATGTCAATGTGCTTGGTACGAGAATGTTGCACATGATTTTTGATATATCAATAGCACTAGTATTATCACAATATATTAGTAAAGTGTCACTGTGCAAACCATAATCTTCTATCATTTCATTCATCCAAAGTAATTGAGTATTACAGCTCCCAATTGCCATGTATTCTGACTCAGCAGTAGAAAGAGACACAATTTTGCTTTTTACTATACCAAGACACAATGTTATTTCCAAGGTAAAAACAACCACCGAAAGTGCTTTTCTATCATATGTATCACCTGCCCAATCTGAGTCACTAAATCCTACTAGATTAGTATTGGTCTCTTTGGTGTACCAAATTCTTAACTCAAAAGTCCCTTTAACATATCTAAGAATACGTTTTACGGCCTTAATGTGTGATTCTTTTGGATTAGCTTAATATCTAGCACATACACACACACACACACACACACACTACATATGATCAGGACGACTGCCTGTTAAGTAAAGCAAACTTCCTATCATACTCCTATAAAGAGTGTTATCAACACTTTTTTCATTAGCATCTCTATTCAGTTTATCTTTTGTGTCCATAGGAGTATTTTTTAAAGTAGCATTCTTCAAGTTAAACTTTTTAACAAGATTTTTAGCATACTTGACTTGAGAGAAAAAAATACCATCTTTTGATTGTTTAATTTGCATACCTAAAAAGAAAGTCAACTCTCAACCCATACTCATTTCAAATGTAGATGTCATTCATTTACAAAATGTTTTAGCATAGAATCAGATGTGGAACCAAAGACAATATCATCTACATATATTTGAGCAATGTTCTATCAACTTCACCTCTTTTAAAACCATTTTAAGTAAGTAATCAGTCAACCTACCATACCAAGCTCTAGGAGCTTGTTTTAACCTATAAAGAGCCTTTTTGAGTCTATAAATATAATCAGGTTTAAAGGGATCTTTAAAGCCTTTAGGTTGCTCTACATAGACTTCCTCATTTAACACAACATTTAAAAAGGCACTCTTAACATCCATTAGTTGCAAAGAAATACCTAGGTAACATGCAATAGCAAGCAACAATCTTATTGATTATATTCTGGCAACAGGTGCAAAAGTCTCATCAAAGTCTATTCCTTCAACTTGTGTATATCCTTGAGCAACTAAATGAGCTTTATTCCTAATCACATTACCTAATTCATCTGATTTATTCTTGAATATCCATTTAGTGCCTATGACATTACTAGATTTAGGACGTGGAACTAAATACCAAACATCATTAATCACAAATTGTTCAAGTTCTTCTTCCATGACATTTATCCAAGATTCATCTTTTAAAGCTTCAACCACGTTTTTAGGTTCGATTTCAGAAACATAGCAGCATGTATGAGCTTTCAAACATTCAAGAGACATGCAAGCAAGTTTAACCATATCTTTATAGTTAACCTTATTCTTCCTTCTTGTTTGTACGCCCGCACTTACCTCTCTAATCACTAGAGTGGTGGGGTGATCCTTCTGTATCCTGCTTGGAATGTCTTTAGATCGATCTACAACGGTTTTGTCATCTTCAGAATCTGAATCAGTTTTAGCATTTCCCAATGAGCTCCCGGATGTAGGCACATTTGAGACCTCATTTGATTCTGTAGGTTTTTGAACTGGATTCATTGAGCATACTGCAGGGGTTACTTCTGATTCTGAAGTGGAAAGATCTTTAATAAGATCATCAACCCGATCTTCAACACTTTTTATTCCCAAGTTAGATAAATCATCAAAGATAATGTTCATGGATTCCATAATAGTTCTTGATCTAAGATTAAATACACGATAAGCAAGACTATTTGTAGCATATTCCATGAACACACATTTATCACTCTTAGAATCAAACTTAGCTAAATGTTCTCTATCATTTAACAAATAACAACTACTCCCAAATACATGAAAATACTTTAGAATATGTTTCTTGCTCATAAGAATTTCATAAGGAGTCATAACTCTGCCATGTTTTAAATACACACGATTAATTATATGACATGTAGTTTTAAGGCTTCAGCCCAAAATCTTTTAGAATTTTTTTTTGAATTAAGCATAACACGTGCCATTTCTTGAAGAGTTCTTATTTTTCTTTCTGCCACTACATTTTGTTGAGGAGTTTTTGGAGTAGAAAATTTATGTGTAATTCTCTTTTTATCACAATAAAAAGAAAAAGAAGAGTTATCATACTCGTACCATGATCAGTGAGCTTCACAATTGTAAGATTAAAACTATTTAACATTTTTTTATACCAAATTTTGAAAGCTTCAAATGTATCAGATTTTTCTCTAAGGAAGAATGCAAATGTAAAATGTGAAAAATCATCAACGCACACAAAAGTATATTTTTTTTTCACCTAAGCTTTCAACTTCAATGGGTCCCATGAGATTAGTATGTACTAACTCAAAACTTCTAGATGAGGCAGAATTTTGAACACTTTTATGAGAAGCTTTAGTTTGTTTACCTTTTTGACATGAACCACACTCTCATATTTTTGGTATCTAATTTAGGTAATCCTCTA
Organism: Platycodon grandiflorus; assembly: GCA_016624345.1. Classification (NCBI taxonomy): domain Eukaryota; kingdom Viridiplantae; phylum Streptophyta; class Magnoliopsida; order Asterales; family Campanulaceae; genus Platycodon; species Platycodon grandiflorus. The sequence continues at coordinate 70,003,358 of CM028361.1, forward strand.
AGAACTTTATGTCTTAATAACTCATCTAGTTTCTTAGTATTCATGTGACCAAGTTTTTGATGCCATAAGTCAGTTTCATTTATATTGGATGCATGACAAATAAGACCATTTTCTACTAGATAACAATTATCAGATGATCTAAAACCAGACAAGATGGACAAATTATTTTTGTCAAAAACTTCGCATGTTTCTTAATTAAACTTCACATGCATGTCCTCATCACATAACTGGCTTATGCTAATCAAATTTGCAGTTAACCCTTCAACATGGTACACATTTGTTAACTTAGGTAAACCTTGAACATTCAAATTACCTTTACCAAATCCTTGTGCACCACCTCCATATGTCACACACCTACTTGTGATATTTTTAAAATTTTTCAAAAGATCTTTGGAACTTGTCATATGTCGTGAGCATCCACTATCAAAATACCATGCACCTGCAAAATTAGTCTTGAGAGGTAAAAGTAACATGGTAAAGAATTTCAGATTTCTGGGTCCAAACAGTTTTGGAAGAACACGAAGAATGTGCTTCTGGATGAAGGGACATAGGAGACTTCATCCAACTAAGATTTTTGTGTTTGTCCAAATCTAATATTCTTTTATAGCAAAAAGGTTTTATATGCCCATAAACATAACAGTAGTGACATAAATATCTACGCTTCCTAGATTGATAATTCTTTTGAGGCATATATTTGACAATAGGTTTTAAAACGTTTGAAGGTTTAATGGAACAATGTCCGGATTCTTTAATAAACACAGGAGTTTTGGACACTTTGTACCCAATACCAGCTCCACCCTCATTACCTATTTCGAGAATTTTATCTAGCTTAGCCTTTCCAGTGTTCAACCTATGCAAAGTCCCGTTAGATTTATCAAGTTTAATTTTGACTTTTTCAAATTCCATATCACGTTTGGTGAGGAGAGATTCCAAACGTGCAAGGGCTCCTTTTTGGTCATCATTTTCAGCAGAGAAACATTCATTTTCAGTAGAGAGACATTCCTTTTCTTTCATAAGATCCTTTACCAAAATACATTTCTCTTTCCATCACAAAATAGATCCTTATAGTCTTTTTCAAAACCATAGATTTCTACATCAGAATTGTCCAAATCCTTAGGAGTAAAAATAGAACTGGAAGAAGTATTAAAACAAGTGAGGTATAAAACAGTAGGGCTGGGTTTTACCGATGTACTGTTGGTTGACCCACATTAATGACTACATTCTTACGTAGTCTTAAAGGATTCATAGGAAAAGGTCTTTCTCTTGCATGCAGACTATATAAGACATCATATTCTTCCTCTTCACTATCACTTAAAGAAGCAATAAGATTCATACCTTTCTTTCAAAGTGTGTTAGCACATTTATTGGTATAATGACCAAATCCTTTGCAAGCATGACATTGAACTGTATCAATGTTTCTTGGCTCATTTTGATTTCCATAACTTGTAGTAAGAGCTTCCTCAAACCTGCTAGGATTAGGTTTAAAGGCAGAATTCATAAAATTAGTGTTAGTATTTTGCATATTTCTTGAACCAAATTGACTTTTTTCCTTTATTCAAGAATTTTCCAAATTTTTTAACAAACAAAGACATTGCTTCATCACTTATATCAGATTTGCTCATTTCATTGCAAATCTCAAATAACTCATCCTCCTTTTCAGGAAGTGATCTCATGAGTTTGCTCACCAATCTACTATTAGAGATAGGATCTCCTAAAGATTGTGATCCATTAGATAACTCAATAATCTTGGTATTGTAAGAAGAGATGTCCTAAGTATAGTTTGCCTCACACTATTGGAACCTTCACAATGTCTTTGAAGGGCCTCCCATGCTTCCTTGACAGAACTAAAGTTAGAGATGATCTTCATGATATTAACATCAACAGCAGAATTTCTAGCATGCATAGCTTTAGAATTGTAGTTGGCCAAGACTAATTCTTCATTAGTCCAATCAATTTCAGACTTAGGCAAGTTATCACCTTCATCATCTGTCTCATTGGAGGAGACCAACCTGTAAGGATAGCACGCCATGCACGTTCATCAATTGATTTGATGTAAATACACATCTGGTTCTTCCAACTAGAATAGTTGTTACCATCAAGAATGGGAATCTTGCGATAGCCATTATTCTGAACATTCATCATGGCTACAATCAGTTAGGACCTTTACTTTTTGCATCAAGTGTTGGCTTTGATACCGATTGAAAGGATTATAGCCACAGTAAACCAAAATAAACAGAAACAGACACGAAAACAAATACTTGTAAAAATAGTAAATACCAATGAACTGACCAATGAGCTCAATGAAGTGAACACATTAGAGAGCACATTGATATAAATGTCAGCGAATAATAAAACAAGTAAATGGAAGAAGTATGAGATGGAACATAGAGGAGTAAACTATTTTAATCAACAAGTAACAATTTGTTGATTTGCCAATTTCGCAAAACTTTCACTAGGTAAAAACTTGTAGTTTAATACAAATACGAAAACCTACTAACTAGTGAAAATCATATGAAAAGCTCTACATGTAGTTGATATAATCATTGTAAACTAGTACACCCAAAAATACGAAAGATATATCTTATCAGATCTAATAAACAAAGGATGGGTGAAACAAAAAAAGCAGCGCTGAAAACACTATGAATGAGTCCTTGGATGAAGGCACATTGAATGGCTCATTCGTAAAAGCAGCAGCAGTCTTTTAAAAACTCTCTCGTAAAAACTCTGTGTATTCTCTCTTATTGTTTTGTACTTCATTGGTCTTTAAGTCTGAGTCCTCCATTATATATAGCATTTGAGTACGACCTAGAAACCTTGTAGAATAGGAAAACAACTTGCCATAAAAATATTAATAGGTTAGTGCAATAAGGACTCAAATATAAGGAAAAATAGACTTACCATTTAATAAGGATTCCTAACCAAAATATACCAAGGCAGCCGTGATTTCCATTCAAGCAATACGGCAACACACAAAGTATAAACCCTAAGTATTAAAAACTTTCCCTAATAAATAATTTCTCTCTAAAATATCTTTTCTTTAAAAGGATTTAAAACATATAAATAAATAATTAACAATTAGTAAAAATAAAAAAGGCAAATCCAATAATTAATTAAACTAAACAATTGAATATTTATAATCTCAATAAATCAATATCCAATAGTGACTCCTTAGGATCAGCTAAAAATCTAGCACAAACATAAACAACAAACATAATATGAGGTCTACTAGGAGTTAAGTACATAAGTGAACCAATCATGCCTTTGTAAAAGTCACGTCCACTTTCTTGCCCTTCTTATCTTTGTCAAGATGACAGTTAGATGCCATTGGAATGCTGAAGCTGTTTGCATTCTCAAGCCAAATTTCTTGATTAGATCCTTTGCATATTTGGCTTGGCTGATGAAGATACCAGTTGAGCTTTGCTAAATTTGAAGTCATAGGAAGAAAGTGAGTTCTCCCATCATGCTCATCTCAAATTTGCTCTGTATAAGCTTCTCAAATCTTTTACACAGATTCTCGTTAGTAGAGCCAAATATAATATCATCAACATAAATTTGAACTAATAACGAATGACCTTTATGTTTCATGATAAATAAAGTAATATCAATTTGACCTCTCTCAAATCCTTGAGTAATCAAGAACTTTGAAAGGGTCTCATACCAGGCCCTTGGAGCTTGCTTTTGTAATAACCAAGCATATCATTAGCATGTTGATCATACAATTATGTGCATGCATTGTTAATGTGGTTATCGTGGTTCATGGTGTTGATTTGATGAGTCATAAACTCATGATTTCGTGTTTCGGTGCTTTACTTTCTTGCATTGTTTCGTAGCGTAAATTGATCCAAAATGAAAGAGATGAACCATGATACTTTATACCTAGATATACATGATGTTATAGAGGTCTCATGTTGTTAAATTAGACTTTGAAAAAGTAGTATACGTTGTGTTAACTTGAAGTTACAAAACGAAAAAATTGTTGAAATTGTGTTCTGTTTCGTGAACTTTCTCGTGACTTTAAATTGTTCTAAGATTGATATCGAACCCTTGGGGACATCCTTTGATGTGTTATAAGTGCTGTACAATTGTACCTAGGGGTGTACGAGCAATCGAATCGAGAAAACGGAGCAAAACGGAAAAACTGTGCAAAGCTGTGAACAGTGCGCGCCTTAGCACGCCTGGGCGCGCCCTAGCGCGCCGTGTACGGACAGCATGGGCAGATTTTGTGTTTTTTGGTTTTTCTTTGATTTCCACCTCATGCTTTGGCTTCCTTATCTGATAAAAAATGTGGTAAACCTTGGAAGAACATACTCTAACTCTCTAAACTTAGAAAACCCTCAAATTCATCTCTCAAATTCTCTAAAAATCCTCACAAAACTCCACCTTTTGACCTAGGGTTTGTGTGTTCTTGTAAGTGTTATGTTCTTTCAACCAAGTCAGTAACAAGGGATCAACCTAGGCGACTTCAAGGCTGGTTGTAGCACTAAAATACAGGGGAGAAACAAGGGTTTAGCTCTTTGATTTGGTAAAGGACCATTAACTTGTTCATGTTTGTGATTAATCGGTTTATTTCGGCTATTATCAATTGCTAAGTTGTTATTATGGAAAGTTAGTGATTTTCAGCCATGCTATGATGTTTATTAGGCTTTTATGACTATGGGTATGTGTTAATAAAGTGTGTTGATGTTCATATGAGCCTTGAAAGTGTTGTTAATCACATGTATACTTCGAATTGGCGAAACCGGCAAGAATTAGACTTGAACAAAGTATGTGACATGGCTGAGATTTAGGGTTTGTGACTTGATATTGAATGATTTGAGATGGTTAAAGTGTTTATTATGTTGATTGATGAATCTAGAACTCGAATTGATCCTTGGAGGATAACCGAAATGCCGAATTTGTAACCGAATATGGAATAAAGTGTGAACGTGAACTTGACTAACCGGATGTGCGCATTTGAATACTAATTTTTAGGAGGTTTTGGTTGACTATCGATTGTCACGGGGCGGAGTGCAGTGATAGTCAGGTTGTGGCAACCTTGATCCGGCTGTCTCCCTATTTCTGGCCAAAGTAGGGTTTACACCACATAGATGTTGGACACGAGTGGTGTTGTCACATGGATGCCAAGGTTGTAGGGACTTGGGGCATGTTGACTTGTTCTATCTGCGGAATATCTGATATATGAATTACATGATTACAATGATTTGAGTTGAACTTCAAAGCTGAATGGTGTATAAGGGGTGTCGGTGAGTCGGAGGTGTACCTCGACTCTTATATCCTGTTACATGTGATCTTTACTTGTCAAGTACGTTATATGAACTGTTGTTAGCTCATTACTTTGTAGGTTGGTCATTATTTCCAACTGGTATGGGACAGTTGGCAATCGTGATCCTTCTTACGCTGATAATGGGACTTAGTTGGTTATTGAGTATGCTGATTACTTGTGACTTAATCTGTTATTACTTATGCTGAGTATATGCTGCTTGTGTTAGCATCCTATTACTGTTGCATACATGCATAACATGCATAAGTTTAGTGGAATCTTTCTGGGTCATAGGTGACTCACCCTTTCATTATTGTTTTCCCTAGATCGGAGCGAGGCGAAGGGTTCACGTATGTGAGGCTGTGCAGCTCGCAAGATTAGAAGGTTGCTATTCTTTTGGAGTAGACTTTTTTTGTGTATATGTTAGACAGTGGTTATATGCTGTCTAAGTTTTAAACACTGTTTATGTTGTTTTGTATATAAAGACTGGATGCCTTATATGTTGGTATGTATATCAGTTGGTTGAGTTGTGAACACTCAGTTGTGTATTTCCAGTTTATGAGGTTGGATGGCTTATCGCCATACTTTTATTTCTGCTGTTATATTGTTTATCAGGTGGTTAATTTAATTATGTTAAGCCAAGTCATGCCCGAATTTAGGCTACGTGTAGTGGCTTGAATTGGGGTGTGACAGAGTTAGTATCAGAGCTTTCGTTTAAGCAAGAAGCCAGGAGAAGATGCTTGGCCTAGAGGTTTTGTATATATGTCTAATATTGGGTGGTTGTGTGTAGATGAGTGATGGTGGGATCGTGAGGAAAGGGTCGTGGTTCAAATAGAGCCGGCATGAGTGCGGCAGGGCTCCAGGAAGGAGCTGAAAGTCATGCTAATATTCTTCCTGTTCATCTAGTAAGTGGAGCACAAATTGAAGGGCTTGGTGGTGTATATCAAGCTATTTAGAGATTGACTGATGTGATAGACCAGCAGAATACTAATAATCAGACTGCAGTACTTGAGAGGTTGACTGCGTTATTGGCTCAGAATCAACAGATGGTGAATCAGAATGCAGGTAACCAGAATCCTCATCCAGTTCCTGTTAGGATTATATAGGGTATTACTCCACTTGAGAGATTTCTGAAATTGAATCCCAAGAGCTATGATGGTGAACCTGATGCGTTGAAGGTAGAAAGATGGCTTGAGGGAATGGAAAAAGTTTTTAAGACACTCGGGTGTTCTGAAGAAGAAAAAGTGATCTTTGCAACTTTTAAAATGGAGGGTATAGCAGATAATTGGTGGATGTTGATCAAAGATAAATGGGAGACTGATGTAACTCCTCAAACATGGGCTAATTTTGTACCAGAATTCAAGAGGAACTTTATTCCAGCTGTAGTTCAAGAGCAGAGAGAAATGGAGTTCATGACACTGGAGCAGGGAAATTTGACTGTGGCACAGTATGAAGCAAAATTTACTCAGTTGGCTAGGTATAACACTCATTTACTTTCTACTGAGGATAGAAAAGTAAGGAAGTTTGTGAAGGGGCTTTGGGCAGAGCTTCGCAACAAGTTGTTTCCACTTGAGCTGACTTCTTGTGCAGTAGCAGTGGATCGAGCCTTATTAGTTGAGAATGATTTGGAGGAACAAAAAGTAAAGAGAGCTGCAGTGTTTGGGCAGCAGACTAGTCAACAAGGTGACAGAGGCCAGGGTAACAGCAATAGAGGAGGATTTAATTCACAAGGTGGGAGAGGACAGGGAAATTTCACCAATAGAGGAGGATAGGGTAGCTGGGATGGTCATTCCCAGAGACCACCTCGAGGGTCACAGCAAACACAACAGACACAACAACAAGGGAACCAGAAGGGTAACAGGCAGACAGGACAGCAATCAAAGAATAATACTGGTGGTTCTATGGCATCGGGACAACAAGCTGTTACCAGTTGGTGTACATTTTGTGGAAAGGGAAATCATATGGTGGACAGATGTTGGGCAAAGCAGGGCAAGTGTACTATTTATGGTGAATTTGGGCATTTCTGCAGCCATTGCCCAAAATAGAGTAATACTCAGTCACCAAATCAGCAGCCACAAAATCAAAATCAACAGACCTCAGGGGTCAAGAGAGGGAGTGATGGGAAACCGAAGGTCTAGGGGTGTATGTTTGCCTTAGACCAGAAAGATGTTCTGGAGTCTACGTCGGTTGTAGAGGTACTCTTACTATTTTCTAGTCTAGAGCCCGCATATTGATAGACCCAAGATCATCTCATTCTTATGTGGCATCGCATTTTGTTATGAATTTGCATGTGCAACCGCATGTATTGCCTTATATGTTGGAGGTGTCGACCCCGATATGGGAATGTGTTGTTGCTAGTGTGATTTATAAGGATTATGATGTATTTGTGGGTAGTTGTAATTTGCCTGTTGACTTGATTGTTTTACCTATTCGGGATTTCGACATTATATTGGGTGTGGATTGGTTGTGTGCATACCATGCTCATGTAGACTGTTATTATAACTTGGTCACTTTTAAAATCCCGAATTAGCCTGAATTATAATTTTTGGGGGAAAAAGGGGGTAGTAGGTTGTATATTATTTCTGCATTACAAGCTGGTAAATTGATGGCTAGTGGATGTATAGGGTATCTGGCATATGTGTATGACAAGAAGAAGGCCACTCTTAAGTTTGAAGAGGTACCAGTGGTATGTGAATATCCTGATGTGTTTCCTGATGATTTCTCGTTGCCACCTAAACGAGAAATAGAGTTCTGTATTGAATTATTTCCTGGTACTGCTCTAATTTCGAAAGCACCTTACAGAATGGCACCTGCTGAATTAAAGGAGTTGAAGATTCAGTTGCAAGAATTGCTTGATAGAGGGTTCATTAAACAAAGTGTTTCACCTTGTGGTGGACCAGTTCTATTTGTAAAGAAGAAGGATGGGACTCTAAGGTTGTGTATTGACTATTGACAACTGAATCAGGTGACTGTGAAGAATAAATATCCATTGCCTCTTATTGATGATTTGTTTAATCAGTTGCATGGGGCTATTGTGTTTTCAAAGTTTGATCTGAGAAGTAGGTATCATCAGCTAAGAATTCGAGTTGGAGATATTCCAAAGACTGCTTTCAGGACAAGATATGGGCATTATGAATTCGTTGTTATGCCATTCGGATTAACTAATGCACCTGCAGTTTTCATGAATTTGATGAATAGAATCTTTCAACCATACCTTGATAGCTTTGTGGTGGTGTTTATTGACGATATACTGGTTTATTCTAAGTCTGAGAAAGAACATGAACATCACTTGAGGTTGGTGCTGGACTTACTATGAGAGAAGAAGTTGTATGCAAAGTTCAGCAAATGTGCATTTTGGTTGAAGGAGGTTACTTTTCTGGGGCACGTTGTGTCACAAGCAGGTATTGCTATTGATCCTATGAAAGTGGAGGCAGTTGTTGAGTGGAAAAGACCCAGTACAGTTACAAAGATCCGTAGTTTTCTAGGCTTAGCTGGGTATTATCGAAGATTTATACCAGAATTCTCAAAGATTGCTACTCCATTGACCAATTTGACTCGAAGAGGATTCCTTTTGTGTGGGATGAGAAGTGCGAGAATAGTTTTCAGGAGCTTAAGCAAAGTTATCAGCACCAGTTCTTGCTTTACCTGATGGAAATGAACATTTCATTGTTTATAGTGATGCTTCCAAAGAAGGACTGGGTTGTGTATTAATGCAAAATGGGAAGGTTATTGCTTATGCTTCGAGGAATTTGACACCATGTGAGCAAAATTATCCTACACATAATCTGGAGTTAGCAGCTATTATCATGGCATTGCACAAATGGAAACATTATCTGTACGAGGCTAAATTTGAAGTATATACTGATCATCAAAGCCTGAAGTATCTTTTCTTTCAGAAAGAGTTGAACAATCGTCAACGTAGACAGATGGAAAGACTTAAAGATCATGATTTCACTATTCTGTATCAGTCGGGAAAGGCTAATGTAGTTGCTGATGCTTTGAGACGGAAGATGTATGTCTCTTGTTTGACGATTAAGGAGTGGAAGATGTTGAGAGATGCATGTCAATGGAACCCTTGTCAATCAAACCATGGCATCATCTTTGCAAATATTCGTGTTCAACCAGTATTACTTGAGAGAATTAAGGAAGCACAGGAAACAGATGTTGAGTTACAAAAGATTGTGAAGAAATTAAAGGAGGGCGAAGAAGAAAAAGACTTCCATGTGCACAGTGATGGGTTACTAAAGTTCAGGGGTCGAGTGTGTATCCCTGATGATTTAGAAATTAAACAACAAGTGATGGATGAATGCCATAAGTCAAAATATACTATTCACCCAGGGAGTACTAAAATGTATCGAGACTTAAAACGGCAGTTCTGGTGGAATAACATGAAGAGGGAGATTGCAAGTTACGTATCTAAATGCCTGACGTGTCAACAAGTGAAAGCTGAACATCAGAGACCAGCAGGATTACTCCAACCATTAGAAATTCTAGAATGGAAATGGGAGAATATTGCAATGGATTTTGTGTCTGGATTGCCGAGGACAAGCCGAGGACATGATACAATTTGGGTCATCGTAGATCGATTTACAAAGTCTGCACATTTTTTGCCTGTGAAGATGACATCTTCCTTACACCAGCTTGCCATGTTGTACATCCAGGAGATCGTGAGGTTGCATGGGGTACCCGTTAGCAAAGTTTCTGATCGAGATCCTCGCTTTATATCAAGATTCTGGCAGACACTTCAGGAGGCACTGGGGACTAGATTGAGTTTGAGCACTGCATTTCATCCTCAAACAGATAGTCAATCAGAAAGGACTATTCAGATATTGGAAGATATGCTGCGAGCTTGTTCACTTGACTTCAAGGGTAGCTGGGACACTTATTTACCGTTAGCAGAATTTGCATACAATAATAGTTACCAGTCAAGTATCGGAATGGCTCCTTATGAAGCATTGTATGGTAGAAAATTCCAATCACCAATCTGTTGGGATGAAGTGGGAGAAGCAAAAATTTGGGGTCCAGAAATTGTTCAAGAATCAGCTGATCATGTAAAAATTATTCGGGATAGACTTCTTACTGCGCAGAGTCGACAGAAAAGTTATGCCGATGTTAGAAGAAGAGATCTTGAGTTTGAAGTAGGTGATCAGGTATTCTTGAAGATTTCTCCAGTCCGAGGTGTGAAAAGATTTGGGGAAAAGGGGAAACTTGCACCAAGATATGTGGGGCTTTCTGTATATCAGTTAGTTGAGTTGTGAACACTCAGTTGTGTATTTCCAGTTTATGAGGTTGGATGGATTATCGTTATACTTTTAGTTCCGCTGTTATATTGTTTATTAGGTGGTTAATTTGATTATGTTAAGCCGAGTCATGCCCAAATTTAGGCTACGTGTAGTGGCTTGAATTGGGGTGTGACAGCTTGAGTCCATACAGTGCTTTCCATAACGTGTATACATCTTCTCTTATTGAGTTGTCTAAGAACCCTGGTGGTTGTTCAACGTAGACTTCTTCTTGCAGCTCACCGTTCAAAAATGCACTCTTGACATCCATTTGATATAGCTTGAAGTCTTTAAAGGATACATAAGCAAGAAAGAGTCTGATAGCTTCTAATCTTGCAACAGGAGCAAAAGTCTCATCATAATCAATGCCTTCCTCCTGTCTATAGCCTTGGCCTACCAGTCTTGCCTTGTTCATAATGATGTTGCCATTCTCATCCATCTTGTTTCTGAAAACCCACTTGGTTCCAATGACAGTTTGTCCTTTAGGCCTAGGAACTAGTGTCCAAACTTGGCATCTTTCAAACTGATTCAGCTCTTCTTGCATAGCCTCTACCCAGCTTGGATCCTCCAGAGCTTCATCTACCTTCTTGGCTTCAATATTCAAAACAAATGCAGTAGAGTACATGCATTCATTTCTTAAAGCTTATCTTGTCTGAATACCAGTGTTGAGATCATTAATGGTTTAAGTGATGGGGTGATCTCTTACATCTCTAACTTTAGCAGGTAGGTCTTGTCTGACTATATCAGTAGTTGGTAGTTCTTGAGAAGTGGAGATGTCTGGAGTTTGGTTTTCAGGATGCTAGGTAAGTTCCAAAGTTAGCTGAACTACTTCTGGAGAAGATGAAGCATCAGCTTCTGGATTAGCTATTTCAGTGCTGGCTGAACCATCGTCAGCAATTGGTAATTCAACCATATTAATTCTTAGAGGAACTGGAACATTTGTAGAGTTAGATCATGTCTGTTCTGTACCTGTCTCACACTCATCAAAATCAAAAGTAGCCTCAAGAGCCAAATGTGGCCCAATAAAATTAAATTCATCAAAAGAGACATGTACAGATTCAATAACTTTAAAAGATCTTTTATTGAAAACTCTATATGCTTTTGAAAATTTAGCGTATCCTAAAAATATTCCTTCATTAGCTTTGGAGACAAACTTGCCTCTATGTTCTCTACTATTGTAGACAACATAACATTTGTACCCAAAGATTTTGAAGAAACCAATGTTGGGAGCTTTGCCTCTCCATATTTTATATGGAGTTTTGTTATGAAACATGTTTATTAAAGACATGTTTTGAGTGAAGCAGGCTATGTTGACAACATCAGCCTAAAAGTACATAGGCAGCCTTGCTTCAGCAATCATGGTCTTCCTAGCTTCAATAAGAGTTCTGTTATTCCTTTCTTCATTTTGTTGTCGTGCGCCAGTAGCAGAGAAGTTATGACTGATCCCATGATCATCACAATATTTGGCCACACCATTGTTCTTGAATTTCGTGCCATTATCTGATATGATATCAGCAATGTCATTCAACTTCTGTGTTTGCAGTCTTCTGAAGAAGGCTGTTATGATGTCATAAGCTTTATCCTTTGAAGATATCATCTCAACCCAGGTGAATCTTGAATAGTCATCAACCACCACTAAAGTATACTTGCTACCACCAAGACTAGTAGTAGTAACAGGACCAAACAAATCCATATGCAGTAGCTGTAGAGGTCTTGTAATTGATAGACATGGCTTGCTTTTGAATGAGGAATTGGTTAACTTCCCCAGCTAACATGCTGCACAGATTCAGAATTTAAGTTGCAATTATCCGTAACATGATTACATTGGCAAAATTCACTCATTTGAACAGGTTGGATGGCGGATGCTTGAAGTGCCTTTGTCAAAATGACTACTTGAGCTTCTAGACTTTGAATTCTATCCACTTCTCCAAATTCTAATGCTTTCCTTGGTGTGTGTCTTTCACCTCCCCATTGGTAATTATTGCTTGCCATCTCTTCCAAAAGTTCATAAGTCGCATTAACTGACTTTCCCATTAAAGCTCCTCCCGCCGCCGCATCGATTGTGCAACGGATGGTAGGATCAACCCCATTGTAGAATGTTTGCACGATCATCCATTTAGGAAGCCCATGGTGAGGACATTGTCGAAGCATATTCTTATAATGCATCCACGGTTCGGAGAGAGATTCTCCACTCCATTGTGTGAAGTTTGTGAAGTCATTTCTCATCTTATTTGTTTTTCCAGACAGAAAGAACTTTTCTAGAAACTTTCGGGCCATGATATCCTATGTAGTTATAGACCCCACCGGCAATGACATAAACCAATCATTATCATTCTCTCCCAAGCTAAATGGAAATAATCGGAGACGGATTGTGTCCGACGATACCCAGGGTGCTCAAATAGGCTAGAAGGGGGGGGGGTTGAATAGCCTATGTGAGAAATAAAAAAAATTTATTTTACAAAATTACTTCACAAGAGAGTTAAAAAATATTTTGCAGTGGAATAAAGTGAAGTATAGGACAAGTTCAAGATGACTGATCTTGATGGGACAATTAGATCAGCTATTCTATGAGCTGTTGGAATTTCTGGAATCTACAAGTAAAAGCAAATCACAAGAGCAAGAAATAGATAGACACGGGGTTTAATATGGTTCACACTTATAAATAAGTGCTACGTCCACAACCAAAGTGGTCAAATTTGGATTTGAAAAGCGTGTACTATGGTTTCACTAGAATCTTTACAAGGTTGATCTCTAATGGATCGTGTACAAAAATAGTTGACTAAGTGTTTGTGGGAGAATTGATATCTACAAAGATATAATTCTCGTGTGCTTTTAATACTAAGGATTGCAATCAATGAAGAGCAATAAAGACTATGCGTATAAGTTTTGAGCTCTTCAAAGAATGTTTTTACAGATTTATCTTTTAGGCTTTGAATGCACTAGCTGTTGAAAATGAAGATTTTTAGAGTTGTAGATTCAGATTGTTATGTTCAATGCTTCAATGGAGTCTTCTATTTATACTTAGAGGAGTCCTTGTAGCCGTTGGAGATTTTAAACCTTGGAGATTTTGAATTTAGGTACATTTAATGCTGGAGATACTTGCATTAAATGCTCTAATCTTGTTGTTCAAATATGATAAGGAGTTCTGCAACATTCAGGCTGTATTCTGCCAATTTGCCAAAAATAGGTAGACAGAAGTTGTAGGTAGAGTGTCCTTTTCTGAGATGAATGCCTAATAAGGAATAAAACATTAAATGTTTTGTGCAGGTTATCGTTATATCAAAGTCAATGAGGAATTTTGCTAATAACTTAAGGCATATCTTCAGACAAGTCTTGATTAGAAGATCTTCAGGTCTTCTATATTGCTGATGAAGTTTGGTTGAAACGAACTTGGTTGATGACTTGATGAACTTGGCTGATATGAAGATAACGGATCTGAACATGGTTGATATACAACAGGCTATCTTCTGAAGACTAAGCTAAGTACAAGAAGCAATCCAAAGCTATTATAAGCAAATGTCTAAGAATAAATTGCCACTCTAACAGACACACAGGCCCATTGGTCACCTTGACTTAGACTTAGCTTATGGATACAAGCAAATCTATACAAAATACAACAATCTCCTCCTATTTGCTTGAGTCCATGACCTTATGAATACAATGAAAGCTGACCATGTCCGATTCTAGTAATAACATGCTTTTAAAGATATTATATTAAGCAAGCATGTCCTAGATGGACTTACAAGGTAGTCAGTGTATTCAATTATTACAAAGTGTTTTACAGATATTGAATTAAGGCATAAAAACACTTGTAATAAAACTATATTTAAAGATGAACAAATAAAGTACTTTATTGGGTATGTCTTTAAACCAGTTGTTTAAATTTCATGCACAGAGGGTAAGCAATTAATTATAAAGCATGAAAAATTAAACAAGAAAAAATAGTCATTGTATGGTAAACATGAAGTTTAATGACAAAATAGCTCTTAGAAAAGGAAAGAGGAAGAATAGATATACCAGTTATGTTGAAGCATGTCCTTCTTGTTTTGAGCTAGCAGCAGCTTTGAGATGAGCAATTTTAGCTTTGGCTGCTTCTAATTCTCTATTGGCATCTTTTAACTCTGACTTGAGAGTTTCATTCTTGGTTGCTAGAAAGGTATTCCTTTCTATCAGAGTTGTGTGCAACTTATCATTGTTGTTGATTCGACGCATCTCCTTCTTCATGGACGCAAGCGATCTATCCATGGCAGAGATGTGATGCAAAGACTTGTCGAACTGCTTTTGCAAAAGAGCATGATGAGTGCAATTGGCTATTCAGGAAGCAAGCACAGATCGATGCACCGAGCGATTGGCATTGCCTTGATCTTGGCGCATCACGGCCAGATCTTTATCAAAAAAATTGACTAAATCAATTAAGCCAGCGGAGAGAGTGTCAAATTTATTACACATCTTATTGGAAGTAGTTGTATGTCGATCAGAGAGAGCAGAAATTCTATGTGCCATCAGGTCGGTATAGGAAGTGAATTCTAATTGACACTTAGCATAACATTTCTTGGCAACCCGAGCATTTGAAACAACTTTAGTCATGTATTCTACAGTGGCCTCTTTTCTGTGATCTTGCTTGGAAGCAAGATATTGTATTGAAGAATGGAGGTTTGCAAGGATAGGGGTCAAGCGTTGAATAAAGTCTTCATTTACTGAAGGTTGAGAGGGAGAGGGATCAGCTGACGGAGGCTGGTCATTAGCAGAGAGACCGGTGGAAATAGCAGAGTGACTGTTGTCAGAAGTAAAATGGCTAGGTGGAGGAGCAGAAATGCTAACTCCAGGTTGTCTAAACTAGATCCTGGGTACAGGGAAAAGTTTCTCAATGTAGTCTTGATAGGACTGATCATTGATGAAAGTAGGAATTGAGAAGGATGGAGAAATTCGGATGTATTTAAAGAGAACAGGGAAATGGGGGTTGAAACCAATATTGGCAGCGATCAATTAAAAGAAGTCGCAGAAGTATGGTTTGGTGAAAACAGAAGGATGGAAAATTATGGTAGTGATAGGAGGCTTATGAAGAGATAGAGAGGGGGATATGTCTAGTTTAGTAGGAGGGGGAAGACCTATGTCCCTATGAATAGCAGTCCACCACTTAAAGATCATAAGATCTTGCACGACAGCATTGTGAATGAAGAATTGCTGGGACCAGGTAGGAGGAAGAGGGTCATAGAAGATGCCCCACTTGAGGAGAATATCCACAGCAGACATAGGTTGGTAAGGAATGCGCTTGGGAAGTCAAGAGTAGAGAGGAAGGGATCTGTATCGGCAGGGTTTAGCGTAGGTCGACTGTCTCAAAAGAACAACAGTTCTTGGATGTCAGGGTGAAGATGGTTATAAGGGTTTAGTTTAGTTCTTTTGGGTGTAGATTGGTCGAAAGAAAAGGTTAGAGGGCGTTTGGAGCGAGTGAGAGGGTGGCTGTTAGATGAGTCTTGCAACTCTTCTGAGTCAGGAGGTGTGATTGTGGGAATGAGAATAGCTGGTTCAAGTTGATGAGGTGAAGGGGAAGAAGGAGGTGAAGACGTCTAATCGGTAGAGGGCACGAACTTGACCTTTTTGGTACTTTTCTTAAGACGTTTGCCATGCCTTGACTTAGAGGGAGAGGATTTAGGATTGTCTGATTTATGGAGAGTTGGTGTGGAGGTTTCGAATATGGGAATAGCTGAAGAAGGTTGAGCAGTTTGAAGGTTGTCCGATATGGGAATTTCTGGTGTAGAAGGAGCTGTAGTCGAAGGTTTAGGGTGGCCAAAATTTTCATCTGTGGGTAGGAGGGTTTGTTTAGCTTTGGCCTTAGTTGGTTTAGAGATAGGTTTAGGAAGAAGAGTTGAGGTTTAACTGGTGGTTTGAAGGTTGGCTGGTTGAAAGGTGGTTGTATCTCTCTCAGTAGTATTCATGGATTTGGAATGCAGCTAAAAAGATTTAGAGGGTTGAGAGGAGTGAGGTGTAGCAACTGTTTTGGTGAGCTTGGTCTTGGGTTCAAAAGGGTCGTGGTCCAGACGCCCTAGATCAAAGCAATCAAGCAAGGAAGCTGCAATTGGTTTTGGCTCCTCCTGAGCAGATTGATCTTTGCTTGAAGAGACAAGCTTTCTCTTGCCTTTTTTGGTCTATACAGAAGACCCAGCAGCAGCAGCAACTCTTTTTGCTACATCTTCCCTATAGCATTTTATGTTGTTGAGAATGAACACATAAGTGTTTGTAACCTTGATGATTTCATCAGCAGCCATGGTTTTCTCAAACTCTGGATAACCTCTCAGGATTGCATTAATGATTCTGACAAAAGGTCTGCGCATTCCTGAGATGGTTTGGACTTCTAGGACACTGTCAAATAGAAGAGAGTAGTCAATCTTGGCCCAATTAAGCTATTTTCGTAGAACTATGGCCTTGGTAAGCATGAGCTGGTGGGAGGTGAAGATGTCTCTTGATCCATTCTTAAAAAGGAGACCCTTGTCAATTAAATGACTGATGTGATATGGAACCTCGGGAAATAGGTTCCTGGACATCTCAGATAGTAGTTCTGGCTTAGCCTCTCCATGCATCATGGCCCAAGCTGCATCGGATTCTTCCACAGTCAAATCCATTTTTCCTTCAGTAGGAAGACCCAAAATTTCACCAACATCATTGTAGGTAATTTTGACAAACCTCTCTCCAATGTAACCTTTAATATAGCTCTTGTCAACAGGATCATCATTGTGATAGGAGGAAGAGGAACAATCATGTACGTGTAGAATTCTTCAACTAACTTGATGCTGTAGTCGACATCCCTTAGTTCGAATATTGGAAGAATTCCACTTTTAGCTAGATCCTTCACGAGAGATTCACTAGAAGAGTATTCTTGTACTGATTGAGAATTTATAGTGACTCCGGGATGATAACTACTTTTAGGAAGATAAGTGATAGGCGTTGGGCTGCTTCGGCAGCTCTAGTGGACTGAAGAGCAGTACCAGCTGATGTTGAAGTGTTAGCAGTCTTAGATTTTTGTGTCTTAGCCTATATACACAAGAGAAGAGTTAAGAATGGCTGATACAGGATAACTATCAGCAGTTCTTTTGAAAAACATGTACTATTTGAATAAAAACCCAAAATATGCTAGCAAGCTTGTATTTTAAAAGAAGAAGTTCACCAGTAACACAGTTCATTCCCAGGGTTTTAGACAAGTACACATTTTAATATTTTCCAGAAAACCCAAAATAATAATTTGTAAATATACATATTTGAAGAACATTAGACATGTTGGATACTCAGAAATTAGCAATAAACAACCAGATGTTTCTAAAATTACGCATACGCAATTCATTAATGGCGTTATAATAGAACAGTTCATATGATTCATAATCAAAACATGGAATATGGTGAAACTGAAATTAAATGAACTTAGGTAGATAGGATTACTTACCATTATAGATTATGCGCAGAAGAATAGAGGAATTGAAAATTTCAGAAGGGCTTTGAAAGAGCAACAATGGCAAGAGTTTGAAAGGACGAAAGGCGGTTTTTGAAAAAGTGAATAGTTGAACAATATAATTTGCTATTTATACGAATGACATGTTTCAATAAGTGGCATTTAATGAATTTTAAGGTCCGCATTTAATGTCGTGATAAGTGACTGTTCACACCTTCGCTTTGAAAACTACCAATTTGGGCTTTATAGGAGAGAGAAATACTTACCTAAGGTTGTCTTATAACATCGGCAGATTTATACTTAGCTGGTAAGATAGGCAGTTCTATAGACAGGCAAAGTGTAATAAATTAAGAGGCTTTAGGAGTTAAGGATTTAGGTCAAGCATACAAAGCTCTCCTCTTAGATAAGCAAACTTGGTTGAATCGAGTGGCTTTGTAAAAATATCAGCCAACTGTTGATCAGTAGATACATATTGCATGCTGATATTACCTTTTTCCACATGATCTTTTAAGAAATGATATCTCACATCAATGTGCTTTGTTTTAGAGTGCATGACAGGATTTTGAGAGACTGAGATGGCTGATGTGTTATCACATATAATGGGGCAATCAGCAGTCTTGATCTCATAATCTATAAGTTGCTGTTTGATCCACAACAATTATGAGCAGCAGCTACCAGCAGCTATGTACTCTGCGTCAATTGTTAAAGTTGAAACAAACGTTTGCTTTTTGCTAGCCCATGAGATAAGTCTATTCTCTAAGAATTGACATGTCCCACTTGTGCTTTTCCTGTCAACCTTACAAGCAGCAAAGTCAGCATCAAAATAGCCTTTAAGAGTGAAGGATAATCCCTTGGATACCAAATACCCAAGTTGGATGTATCAATTAGATCTTTGATGATCCTTTAGACAGCATGTAAGTGAGACTCCTTTGGATCTGCTTGGAATCTAGCACAAACACAAATATTAAACATGATGTCAGGCCTACTAGCAGTTAAGTATAGAAGTGAACCAATCATGCCTCTATACAGAGTCATGTCTACTTTCTTTCCCTTTTCATCTTTGTCAAGATGGCAGTTAGTGGCCATAGGTGTGCTGAAGCTGTTTGCATTTTTAAGCCTAAATTTCTCGATGAGATCCTTTGCATATTTGGCTTGGTTGATGAAGATACCAGTTGAGCTTTGCTGAATTTGAAGTCCTAGGAAGAAATTTAGTTCTCCCTTCATGCTCATTTCAAATTTACTCTGCATAAGCTTTTCAAAACCTTTTACACAGGTTTTCATTAGTAGAGCCAAATATAATATCATCAACATAAATTTGAACAAGTAATGAATGACCTTTATGTTTCATGATAAAAAGAGTAGTGTTAATTTGACCTCTCACAAAGCCTTGAGTTATCAAGAACTTTGAAAGGGTCTCATACCAGGCCCTTGGAGCTTGCTTGAGTCCATACAATGCTTTTCTCGATTTGTATACATCCTCTTTGCTTGACTTATCAATGAATCCAGGTGGCTGTTCCACATATACTTCTTTTTGTAGCTCATCACTAAGAAATGCACTCTTAACATCCATTTCATATAGCTTGAAATCTTTAAAAGATGCATAGGCTAGGAATAATCTGATACCTTCTAATCTTGCAACAGGAGCAAATGTCTCATCATAGTCAATTCCTTCTTCCTGTCTGTATCCTTGTACAACCAGTCTTGCTTTATTCCTACTGATGTTTCTATTTTCATCCATTTTGTTTCTGAAAACCAACTTTGTTCCAATCACTGTTTGTCCTTTTGGCTTAGGGACAAGTGTCCAAACTTGACATCTGTTGAATTGGTTTAGCTCTTCTTGCATAGCTTCTACGCAGCTTGGATCTTCCAGAGCTTCATCTACTTTCTTGGGTTTGATATTTGACCCAAATGCAGTAGAATACATGCATTCATTCCTTGAAGCTTGTCTTGTCTGAACACCAACATTAAGATCACCAATGACTTGAGTGATAGGCTTATCTTGAACTTCTCTAATTTCAGCAGGGAGATCTTGTCTGATAGCATCAGTAGAGTTTAGATCTTGAGAAGTGGAAATGTCTAGAGCTTGGTTTTTAGGCTAGTAGGTGATATCTAAGGTAGGTTGGTAATCCCTTTTCTTTGATGCCCTGCTGGAGGTCTGATTTGCGCTTTTCGATAGCATCCAGAAAAGGAATATTTTTGGTGTAGATGGAACAGCAGATTCTGGATTAGCTGATTCACTATTACCAGTTGGAGACTCTGTCAAGTTAATCCTTGGAGGAACTTGTGATAATGGAGCTTCAGTAGAGTTAGAGCTTTGCTGTTATGTACCTGTCTCACACTCATTAGAATCATTAGAACCCTTAGGAGCCAAATGTGGCCCAATAAAATCAAATTCATCAAAAGAGACATGTACAGATTCAACAACCTTAAGAGAAGTTTTGTTATAGACTCTATATGCTTTTGAGAATTTAGCATATCCCAAAAATATTCTTTCATCACTGTTTGGTTCAAACTTACCTCTATGTTCTCTACCATTGTAAAGAACATAGCATTTGCATCCAAATATTTAAAAGAAACTAATGTTGGGAGTTCTGCCTCTCCATATTTCATACAGAGTTTTATTATGAAACTTGTTGATTAAAGACCTGTTTTGAGTGAAGCATGCTGTGTTTACAACTTCAACCTAGAAATACATAGGTAGCTTTGCTTCAGCAATCATGGTCTTCCCAGCTTCAATAAGAGTTCTGTTCTTCCTTTCAGCAACTCCATTTTGTTGAGGTATACCAGCAGCAAAGAAATTGTGACCAATTCTATGGTCATCACAATATTTAGCCACACCATTGTTCTTGAATTTTATCCCATTGTCTGATCTGATATCAGCAATGTCATCCAGCTTCTGAGTCTGTAGTCTTCTGAAAAGTGTTGTTATAATGTCATAGACTTCATCTTTAGAAGACAACATTTCAACCCAAGTGGATCTTGAATAGTCATCAACTACCGCTAGTATATGCTTGCTGCCACCAAGACTAGTAGTAGTGACTGGACCAAATAAATCCATGTGAAGCAGTTGTAGAGGTCTAGTAGTGGATAGACATGGTTTGCTTTTGAATGATGACTTGGATAATTTGCCCAGCTGACATGCCTTACAAAGCTTGTCATGATCTGCTGATATCTTTGGCAGACCAACAACTAAGTTGTCCTTTGATAGCTTAGAGATGTACTTGAAGTTAAGATAGCTGAGTCTCTTATGCCACAGCCAACTGTTATCATTTGAGGTCTTTGCAATCAAACACATGCTTGATTTTCTTCCCACAACATTCAGATCAACCACATACACGTTTCTTTTTCTGAATTCAGTCAGGATGGTTGTGCAGGTCTCATTGTCCTTGATCAAGCAATGAATTGAAGAGAATTGACATATCAATCTCTTATCACAGAATTGTGATATACTTAGGAGATTGTGCTTCAAGCCTTCTACTAAAGATACTTTTCTGATAGAAAGATTTTCTCAAACTATGCATCCATTGCCAACTGTCTTCCCTTTGGAGTTGTCACCAAAAGTCACTAAGGGACCCTTCGCTTTAATAATATTGGAGAGAAGATCCTGGTTTCTAGTCATATGCTTAGAGCAGCCACTATCCAGATACCATAAGTCTTTCTCTTCCTCATTGATAGCCACGTAGCATTCCTGAAATTTAAGCATTTAAGAATATGGTGCCCTTTTATTTTTTGGTCCTGAGGGTTAGTAGCCTTTTGAAATCCATACCTGTTTAATCTTTGGAGGTGTGAACCCTTTAGGTTTAGGTATGAATCTTAGAAGACATTCATGAATCTTGTCGCCATGGCCTTTACAGAAAGAGCAATTATGAAAACCTTGAACACGTTTGATGATTTCCTTAAGGGTCTTCTTATGATCAGCAGTCTTGGGAATGACAGATTTGCTGATGACAGGCTTATTGAATTTAGGCTGATAATGCAGTTTCCTAGTGATATTAGGCTTAGCTATAGCAGGCCTTTTAACAAAAGGTTTCACATCTTTAGACATAATTCCACTGAGCTTTTTATTAGCAGGGGTTGTGATTAGCAGTCTTCCCTTTGACAAATTTAATAGGCTTGAGTTGAGACTTCTTTTCCTTGTTATTAGTCACCACTGTTTTCACAGGATGTCTGACAGCAGCTCTTTGTTGCTCAGCCTCCCTATTAGCAATGTCATTGAGATTGACAGTTTGCTTACCCTTGGACTAGTCTAGTTTGTTTTTAGAGTAAACAAATGGAACTTTGTTAAAACCAAGTCCTTGCTTTTCCTTTTGAGAAGGATGCTGTTCATAGACAGCTTCCTCAGCCATTTCCTTAGCAATCACTTCAGCTGTCTCATTTTCTTGAGAATTAGATGAACTTCCTACATTGAACTCACTTTGGAAACCGATACCAGTTTTATCATCAAGAGTTTTTTGTTTTGTAAGAATGGTATCAAAGTTTCCTTTGGAATTATTCCAAGCATCAACAACCTTTTGGAGGTCATTTTTCTTAGAATTGATTTTCTTTATGTGTTCAAGTAGGAATTCCACTTTTTCAGTTAAGGCTTTTCTCTCCTTTTGAGTCTTGATATTCTCAGCTTGTTGTCTATTAAGTTCTTTGATCTCAGACGACAAGGTAGATTTCTCAGAGACAGCCAGTTCATGCTTTTTGGCTAATTTTACATAGACAGTTTAAATTTAGCAAATTCTTCCAGCATGTCCTTGTTAGTTTTGATGAGTTCTCCCCTCGAAGGTTCATTGAGCTCATCATCATCACTATCATCCTGTTGAAATGACAGTGATCTTATTGAGTCATGGGGTGATTCCTTGGCCATAAGGCAAATATTTTCTTCCTCAGCAAAGTCACATGAATCATCCTCATTAGAATCTGTATCACACCAAGTGCGCAAGTTGCTTTTATCAATGTCCTTAGCCACCATCCCTTTTTATTTTTGAAATTTAGATTCGGGATGTTTTTTGTAAAATTCATATTTTGGCTTTGGACACTTTGAGGCAAAATGACTTTGCTTCCTCCAATTAAAACAGGCAAGCTCATTTTCATTTTGAGGAACAATAACTTTATAAGGAGCAGCTGTTCTTGCAGGAGTAGCTGTTCTTTGAGGAGCAGCAGTCTTGTAAGGTGACTGCTTATAGGAAGACTTGTTGAATTTTTGAAAACGTTGATATTTCTTAACAAACATGGCAAAAGCATTGTTAGAAAGAATATCATCACCATCATTAGATGTAGATGGGGTTTCATCAGGTGTAGAACAGGAAGGTTCAACAGACATGGCTGGTAAAGATAAGTTTTTGAAACTCTTTTTCATTTCTTGAGCTTGCTGAATTTCAAGCTCATAAACTGAAAGACTTGCATAAAGATTCCTAAGGGACAATTTATTCAAGTCTTTTGATTCTTTCATGGATGTAATCTTTACATGCCATAGACTGCCTAGTGCATTAAGAAATCTCATGTTTATTTCTTTCTTTTCATATTTCTTTCCTAAAGAATAACAAGAATTTACTACCTCGTAGAATCTGTCGTAGGCACTTCTGAGAGTCTCTTTAGGATCTTTCTTGAATGAATCGAACTTCTAGATGCAAATGTACATCTTGTTGTTCTTTGTTTCTCCATCACCTTCTAGATATTCCAATATAGCTTCCCACATTTCTTTAGCTGTATCTAGATCGATGATCTGCTGGTAGGTGCTTGTGTCTATACAACTGGTGATAATGTTGATAGCTTTTCCATCTAGAGCATCATTCTTTCTATCTTCATCATCCCATTCTACTTCTGGCTTTGGAATTTTAGGATCAGGAGTGGGATCAACAGCAGCTAACACATTTGCCTTCATAGGAGTTCTTGGACCATCTGTAACACATTTCCATAAATGTTTATCAATAGAGTTCATGTGTCTTTTAACCTTGTCTTTCCAGATGTCAAAGTGAACTTCATCCAAGACTGGACAATGGTTCACATTTGAAGTTTTCAACATTTGATGAGCAGTCATTGGATCTTTAATCTCTCAAGAGTTTAATCTTGGAAAAACTTATTTTTAAAGAGTTAAGCTCTGATACCAATTGTTAGGTCTCAAGGTGCTCAAATAGGCTAGAAGGGGGGGGGGGTTGAATAGCCTGTGTGAGAATTTTAAAAAAATTGTTTTACAAAGTTACTTCACAAGAGAGTTAGAAAATATTTTGCAGCGGAATAGAGTGAAGTATAGGACGAGTTCAAGATGGCTGATCTTGATGGGACAAGATCAGCTATTCTATGTGCTGTTGGAATTTCTAGAAATCAGCAAGTAAAAGGAAATCACAAGAGCAAGAAATAGATAGACACGGGGTTTAATATAATTCACACTTATAAATAAGTGCTACGTCCACAACCAAAGTGGTCAACTTTGGATTTGAAAAGCGTGTACTAAGGTTTCCACTAAAATCTTACAAGGTTGATCTCTAATGGATCGTGTACAAAAATAGTTGACCAAGTATTTGCGGGGGAATTGATATCTACAAAGATATAATTCACATGTGCTTTTAATACTAAGGATTGCAATCAATGAAGAGCAATAAAGACTATGTGTCTAAGTTTCGAGCTCTTCAAAGAATGTTTTTACAGATTTATCTTTTAGGCTTTGAATGCACTAACTGTTGAAAATGAAGATTTTCAGAGTTGTAGATTCAGATTGTCATGTTCAATGCTTCAGTGGAGTCTTATATTTATACTTAGAGGAGTCATTGTAGCCATTGGAGATTTTGAATTTAGGTGCATTTAATTCTGGAGATACTTGCATTAAATGCTCTAATCTTGTTGTTCAAATCTTATAGGGAGTTTTGCTAATAACTTAAGGCATATCTTCAGACAAGTCTTGATTAAAAGATCTTCAGGTCTTCTATATTGCTGATGAAGTTTGGTTGAAACGAACTTGGCTGATGACTTTATGGACTTGGCTGATATGAAGATAGCTGATCTGAACATGGCTGATATATAACAGGCTATCTTCTGAAGACTAAGCTAAGTACAAGAAGCAATCCTAAGCTATTACAAGCAAATGCCTAAGAACACGTTGCCACTCTAACAAATACGCAGGCCCATTAGTCACCTTGACTTAGACGTAGGTTGTGGATACAAGCAAATCTATGCAAAATACAACAATCACAGATTTGGAGAAAATTCTTGAGATGAGAATTTGGGTTCTCATTTGGTAAACCCACAAATTGCTTCGCCATGACCATTTGGATAATTGCGGGCTTGAGCTTAAAGTTGTTTGCTTCAACTTCCGATCTTCTTATACTTTCTTGAAAACACTCTATTGTTGGCGCTGAAATTTCCCTTAATGTTCTTTGGGGGGCGCCCTCATTTCCTTGGTTTTCCATGGCTTGTCTTCTTTGGATCCGGAAAGTGCGCTCAATTTTGAGATTAAAATTGAATGGATCGAGACCTTGAGTTTCGGTCCTATGCATAAACCTATAGAAACAACTTGCAAGACAAACACCAACTAAGAGTAATGACAATACCA
Source organism: Platycodon grandiflorus (assembly GCA_016624345.1). NCBI lineage: Eukaryota > Viridiplantae > Streptophyta > Magnoliopsida > Asterales > Campanulaceae > Platycodon > Platycodon grandiflorus. The sequence continues at coordinate 70,028,872 of CM028361.1, forward strand.
ATAATTAAAAGTGTTCAAATTAAAGTCAAAATTCGTAGTATTAATATCACAAAAATAAACTAAATTGTACCTGGCAACGACGCCAAAAACTTGTTGGTTCTCAAAACGAATATGCAAATACTATGGGCAAGAGTACCCGATCGACAACAAGTAGTAAAGTGGGTAAGAACGAATCGAACCGACAAGGACAATTATGACGTCTATTTTCGTGAATACTAAAAATTAGGATTTTTAACTTTATCCAAACAATCGAAATTGAGTTGAGATGTTATAACTAAATTAAAGCAAGTAAAATGAGCGATGGTGGAATTGCAAATCACACACACACACACACGGGTGAGAAGATGATTATCAAGGTTAAAATACTAGGATTATGATTTCACTCCAAATTATCCACATGATCTATTAGTCCACTCTCCATAACTTTTGTACAATTTACTATGGTATCCGAGAACACACAAATAGCCACTACGAGCTCTCACTTCGATAGCAACCCTAATCTCCCCACCTAACTACAGGCTCTCGCAAGGTATATCTAATTTGTGGGAAAGCATAAAACTCAAGTTCTCAAAAGCGAATATTGAGTTTTGTGCTATATCTCTATGCTACAAAACATTAACTACTAAATTGCTTGACCCAAATTGTAATGGTAGCTCTCACTCACACAAAACAATTTTTAAAATAATTTAATTAGTGATCAAGTAATTAAAAGCATTAAGAACAACAAAATAATAACCATAGCATAAAATGTAGTTAAGCTAGGAGAGTGAAAAATTACTAGATCATGCTTCAAAGATGGAGATTCATCACAATCCTAGTTATAGAAAATTAGCTCATAATGTAAGAGAAATCAACAACAAAAATTCTAAATGAAGCATTCATATTGATATTAAAGATGAGAGTTAGATTTACAATACTTCCAATGGAAATGATGTTGAAATCCCAAGATTCCTTGATCAACAATGGAGGAAATGTGAGTAGATGAAAGTGTATGAATGTGTGTGTTTCTTTGCTGGAGAGAAAAGTGAGAAAATGGATGATTGGTGGTCTAAAAATCTCATCTACTATCCACCTTATAGTAAAAAATATCAACAAAGGGTGAAAATGTGTGGACCAAAAGGCTGGATGGGCATTTCTCCAATTTTCTCTAGTGCCCCTACACTTTTCAAGGAGTGAGCCGCAACCCTTCCCCCTCCAGCTCTCTCATTTTGGTCCTTCGTTAGCCATTGTCAGCATCTGTTAGCTATTTTCTTCTTTCATTTTAGTCCTTTGCTTTGTAAACTCTTAACGGAGGGCTAACGGATCATCACCAAATGACTTCAAACATCATGAATTGCCTTGAATCTTCCCAATTTGTTATGAATTAATCCTTTATATCTTGAATTCATGCCCATAGACCTAAAACACAATAAAATCACAATAAATGCAATTCCTAGGGCAATATAAATATGAAATTCATATAAAATGGGGACAAAATATGGGGAAAAATATATACAATTACGAGCTTATCACATGCCTTGCAAGGCTTGTCATGATCAGCTGATACCTTTGGTAGACCAATAACCATGTTGTCCTTTGATAACTTAGAGATATACTTGATATTTAGATGGCAGAGCCTTTTGTGCCACAACCAGTTGTTATCATTGGAGCTCTTTACAACCAAACATAGACTTGACTTCTTCCAACAGGATTCAGATCAACCACATACATATTTCTTCTTCTAAATCCAGTCAGGATGGTTGAGTAGGTCTCACTATCCTTGATAACAGATTGGCTTAAGTTGAACTGACAGATCAATCCCTTATCATAGAATTTTGATATACTCAGGAGATTGTGTTTCAAGCCTTTTAATAGAGACACTTTGCTAATGGAGAGATTCCTTTGAACGATTGAGCCATAGCCAACTGTCTTTCCTCTAGAGTTGTCACCAATAATAACTGCGGGACCCTATGCTTCAATAATATTGGAGAGAAGATTCTGGTTTCCAGTCATGTGTTTAGAGCAGCCACTATTCAGATACCATACATCTTTGTCCTCCTCATTAATAGCCACGAAGTATTCCTGAATGTAAAACATTAAAGTTCATGGTCCCCTTTTATTTTTGGGTCCTTTAGGTTTAGGTATGAATCTCAACAGGCATTCATGAATCTCATGGCCATAACCTTTGCATAAGGAATAATTATGAAATCCTTGAACATGTTTAGTGATTTAAGATTTATTGGCAGCCATTTTATGAACAGCTATCTTGGAAATGACTGGTCTACTGATATTGGGCTTAGTGGGCTTAGAATGATAATGCACATTCTTAGTGTAATTAAGCTTTGCTATAGCAGGCTTTTTAACAAAAGTTTTTGCATTCTCAAGCATAGCACTTTTAAGATTTTTGTCAATAGAGTTGTGGTTAGCAATCTTGCCTTTAAAAATTTTTATAGGTTTGAGCTGAGCTTTCTTAAACCTAGTATCAGCTATCCTTATTTTCATAGGATGGCTGACAAAAGGTTTCTGTTGCTCAGACTCCCTATTTGCAATGTCATTGGCAGTGACAGTTTACTTTGGTAAGACCAAGCCCTTGCATCCCTTGAGAAGGTTGCTGGTCATAGATTACTTCCTCAGTAATTTCCTCAGTTGTCTCATCATTTTGAGAACCAGATGTACCTCCTACATTGAACTCACTTTGGAACCGATATCTGTTTTGTCATCAAGGGGCTTTTGTTTTGTAAGTAGGCTATCAAAGTTTTCTTTGGAATTGTTCCAAGCATCAATAACCTTTTGAAGGTCATCCTTATCAGAATTGAACTTTTTGATGTGTTCAAGTAGGAAATCAACTTTTTTAGTTAAAGCTTTGCTCTCTTTTTGAGTCTTGATATTTTCCACTTGTTTCCTATTAAGTTCTTTATTCTCAGACAACAATGTAAATTTCTGAGAGACAGCCAATTCATGCTTCTTGGCCAATTTCACAAAGGCAGTCTTGAAGTTGGCGAATTCTTCAAGCATTTCTTTATTGACTTTAATGAGTTCTTCCTTAGAAGGTTCATCAAACTCATCATCATCATCCTCCTGTTGGAATGGCAGTGATCTTACTGAATCATGGGGTGATTCTTTGGCCATAAGGCAAATATTTGCTTCCTCAGTAAAGTCACAAGAGTCATCCTCATCAGAGTCTGTATCACACCAAGTTGGCATATTTCTCTATTCCATGTCCTCAGCAACCATCCCTCTAGGTTATTGAAATTTAGATTCAGGACATTTTTTTGTAAAACCCATATTTTTGCTTAGGACATTTAGAGGCTAAATGACTAGGCTTTTTACAATTAAAACAGACAAGCTCATTGTCTTTTAATTTTAGGAGTAGCAGCTCTTTGAGGAACATATGTTCTTTGAGGAGCAACATTTTTATAAGATGACTGCTGATAGGAAGGCTTGTTGAACTTTTTGAAACGTTGATATTTCTTGACAAACATAGCAAAAAGTTCATCAGAAAGAATATCATCACCATCACCATCACTAGATGTAGATAGGGTTTCAACAGGTTTAAAACAGGAAGTACTTCAGAAATGGCTGGTAAAGAAAGATTTTTAAAGTTGTTTTCCATTTCTTGAGCTTGCTGTATTTCAAACTCATAAACCGAAAGACTTGCATAAAGATTTTTAAGTGTCAATTTATTCAAGTCTTTTGATTCTTTCATGGCAGTGATATTTACATGCCATAAACTTCCTAGTGCATTCAGAAATCTCATATTCATTTATTTCTTTTCATACTTTTTACACAAAGAATAACAAGAATTAACTACCTCATAAAATCCATCGAAAGCAAATCTGAGGGATTCTTTGGGGTCCTTCTTGAAGGAGTCAAACTGTTGAATATAGGTGTACATCTTGTTGTTCTTTGTCTCCTTATCTCCTTCTAGATATTTTAGCAGTGCATCCCATATCTCTTTAGATGTATCCAGGTTGATGATCTGCTGGTAGGTGCTTATGTCTATACAGCTTGTGATGATGTTGCTGACTTTTCCATCCAGCGCATCACTCTTTCTGTCTTCATCATCCCATTCCTCTTCAGGTTTGGGAATTTCAGGATCAACACTTGTGACGCCCCGACCCGGATCTTTATACGAAATCCCAAGGTTCGGGTCGCCAATACAACAACACGACACAGCAAATAAGAAAAGCACGTGGCGTAACAACCCGTACTTACGACAAAACGTAACTGATAACCTGATTAACACAATTATGAACAATCTTCGGCAATAACAAAGCCGGGAAACCACTATTAACAACCATGAGTTTACAACTCGGGAAAGACAACTACTACAAAAACATCGGCCACAACATGCCGAAACAAAACATAACTACGAGCTACAACATGCTCGGGAAAGAAACTAATTCAACATTGCAACTATACAAGAGCACGACATACATATGTCGGCTACCAAAAGAATATACAATTAACACCAAAGTACTACCCTTAGTAAAGTTTACATAACTTCACCACCATCGTCCTTACCAAAAGAAAACAATTAACTAAGATGGAGATCCTCGAACTCCCAAACGTAGATGACTCGCAAGCTAACGAACCCTTCTCAACCTCACCGTGAACTTCCGGGTTGGCTTGGATCTAAGGAAACAAATAAACACATAACGGGGTGAGTCATAATGACACAGTAAGTTACTAATACAACTACATGACATGGCATGATGCTCAAGCAATAAACATAACATGGTATTAACATTTATATACCACAACACAACATATATCATCATACTTGATATACAATTTATTCAACTCACATAGCACTTTGGTTAACACATAAGTGCTTATAAATAAACCATGTTAGAGAAGGATATCATATCTCTTTCTTCAACTTTGTGTCACTCCTGCAATACACAAACAACCAATAGTGCCTCGATACTCGTGTACGTAGTATCGACATCCCCGACTAATCCCATCGGGTTCAACTAGCAAGCCAAAGTCATGCGTATTGCTACAACAGTGGGGCTACTTCTCAACTGTGGCCAACAGAAGAGGGTGTGTGAACTCCGGTACGGCGACTTATAGCGATCACAAACTTGATTTGTGAAGACGATAGGTCGTCCTACCATGACCTAAACAACGACGACGGCAGCTGGACTTACACAACACACAAGTAGGTAACCTTACTCAACTTATGCAAATAACCGTCAAGTTCAAAAGTAGTGAACTTGACAACATCATGTGGATTATATTTTTCTACAACATGTAATCATCAAACATATTGTTTTAAAGTCACAAACCACAAATTTAGAGCTACTTTACAAGTCTCTAACATACCAGTATCAATTACTCGGAGGACTGAAAACCATATCAAATGTACCCTAATTTTCGTAGTAATTTAACTAGTGATTTGGAGAATTATAATCTTCCCAAAAATCCACTTTTGGTGTCAATTCATTAAGTTCATAAAATTTGGGTATAATCGCTATATGCAATTTTCACCATTTAAAGGTCTCTAACATGTTCTTTAGTACAATCTCATAGTTGAGTTCTTAAAATTAACATGCAACATCATCCAACTCCACAACTTAACACATAGACATGTTATATATCTCAACATATCATTTAAACATGAAAATACCATGTATTCAAGTCATGTATGTAAGATTAAGAACAAGTATGCAATAATTTCTAAGCATACAAAGGGGGGTTAGTAACTTACATGTAAGATGGAAATCAAAGCAAGGAAATGCAAATTCATGTCTCCTAAGTTGGTCTCCAAGTCAGCCTCTACACTTTGATGGTATTTGATCACAATTTGGATGGTTGAATAGGGAGATATGATGCACACACACTAAACACACCTTTGTCTCCCACACAATTCTCTAACCTACCATGGAAGTGTTTAGTGAGAAATAAAGTGTTCTCTTGTCTCTCACAAGGGTGGAGAGTATATATATTGGTCAACAAGTCAAAGCCAGGTTTAAATCTCAACCATTGGATCAACTTTGGAGGGTCAAACAACTTAAAATTCAGTCAATAAGTCATAGCTGAATTCGTCGCCATGCGGCCGCACCATGCGGTCGCATAGGCTCCATGCAGTCGCCTCGCGCGGCCGCTTACAATACATAAAGTTTTTGCGTGGAGAAGGCTTGGCATCATGCGGGCGCCAAGACAGTCATGCGGGCGCTTCATGCGGCCGCTTGGGTTTCTATGCGGGCGCATAGAGTCCAGAATGTTTGGGTTTTTGGCAAGCTCGCATCATGCGGCTGCCTAGGGTCTGGTTCAAGCCAAAATGACTTCTAAACACATCAAAGTGATCCTACAATGTACCCAAGTCACCCTAAGGTGATACCAACTTCAAATCAAGTTTGAAATACACCCAAAACTCATTCTAAACAACATGTAACAATGCTAACAACAATCACCTCAAACTTAAGAGTAATCACAAGGGCTCATACCAGGCTAATGCATTAACATGTATACCATCCTAGCATCCTTAAATGTATGTGAATTAAGGCAAAACCATATTGAACATGTTTATACAAGCAATTAAACACACATGTTGAGCATAATAACACAAACAATGTAAGCATCTAAAGCATAATAAATTCAGGTTATTACATCCTCTCCTCCTTAAAAGAATTTAGCCCCTAAATTCCTTACCAAGTCCATCGAATTAGTGAGGGTACTTCTCACGCATCTCAACCTCGGTTTCCCACGTAGCTTCTTCAATCTTGTGTTTTCTCCACAACACTTTTACAAGTGGAATCCATTTGGTCCTCAATATCTGCTCCTTAGTGTCGAGAATCTTCACCGGATGTTCTACATACGACAAATCGGGCTCAAATGTGATTTCCTCATATCCCAACACGTGTGACTCATCTTTCATATACTTTCGAAGCATCGACACATGGAATACATTATGAATCTCCGACAATGATGGTGGCAACGCAAGTCGATAAGCTAATGTGCCAACCCTCTCAAGTATCTCAAAAGGCCCTATGTATCTAGGTGAGAGTTTACCTTTCTTCCCAAACCTCTTAGTACCCTTACGCGGCGATACTTTAAGGAATACATAATCACTCACTTGGAACTCGGGATCCCGTCTTCGATTATCCGTATAACTTTTCTGTCGGCTTTGAGCGGTAAGTAATCTATCTCGAATTATCCTCACACTGTCTACCGACTGTTGCACCAATTCTGAACCCCAAATTTTAGCCTCACCGACTTCATCCCAACAAATCGGCGATCTACATTTCTGCCCATATAGTGCTTCGTACGGTGCCATCTCGATACTCGCCTAGAAGCTGTTATTGTAAGCAAACTTCGCTAAAGGTAAGTGTGAATCCCAACTTTCCTTAAAATCTACTGCACACGCACGTAGCATATCCTCGAGTACTTGAATTAGTCTTTCCGATTGCCCATCCAATTGAGGGTGAAAAGCCGTGCTAAAGTTTAACTTTGTTCCCATAGCCTCTTGCAATGCTCCCCAAAATCTCGATTTACACCTTGGGTCCCGATCTGACACAACACTAACCGGTATTCTATGTAGCCTAACTATTTCTTGAATGTACAACGCCGCCAACTGATTCAAAGAGTAGGTCATCGCAATAGGTATAAAATGAGCTGATTTAGTTAACCTATCCACAACAACCCAAACAGCGTCAAAACCCCGACGAGTACGTGGTAATCTGGTGACAAAATCCATCGTAATGTGTTCCCATTTCCATTCCGGAATCTCTAACGGTTGTAATAACCCTGCAGGTCTTTGATGTTCAGACTTCACTTGTTGACATGTCAAGCATCTGGACACATACTCTGCTATTTCTCGCTTCATACCATTCCACCAAAACTGTTTCTTCAAATCTCTATACATTTTTGTACTTCCCGGATGTATTGTATACTTAGCCTTGTGAGCTTCATCAAGTACTTGCCGTTTTACCGTTTCATCTGACGGAACACAAACTCTCCCTCTAAAGGTCAAGATACTATCCCTGTCCATCGCAAAGTCAAGTGTCTTACCTTTATTCAGCTGTCCCATCAACTTCTCAAATTCTGGGTCATTAACCTGAGCTTCCTTAATCCGTTGTAACAAAACTGGAGTAGCCCGGACATTCGCAAAGATCACACCATGTTCCGTTTCACTAGGGCTCCAATCCTTCAAGTCCTCTAATACCTTCCATTCCTGAGCCATCATGCACGACATGTACACTTTCCTACTCAACGCATCCGCGACTACATATGCCTTTCCCGGGTGGTAAAGAATCGTGCAATTGTGGTCCTTTAACTTTTCCATCCATCGGCGCTGTCTCATGTTCAACTCCTTTTGCTAGAAAAGGTACTTTAAGCTCTTGTGATCCGTGAAGACCTCAAATTTTTCCCTGTAAAGGTAATGTTTCCATTTGTTCAACGCAAACATAATTGCTGCCAACTCTAGGTCATGGGTAGGATAGTTCTGTTCCGCATCCTTTCGTTTTCTCGAAGCCTACGCTATAACTTTCCCATTTTGCATAAGCACACATCCCAAACCTTCCTTGGATGCATCGCTGTAAATCATGAAGTTATCCTCGCCGTTCGATAATGTCAATACAGGAACCGTTGTCAATCGTCGCTTTAACTCTTGAGAACTGTTCTCGCACTTATCATCCCAAACAAACAGTGTTGTCTTCTTTGTCAAATTTGTCATAGGAGTAGCAATCTTTGAAAACCCTTCAATAAACCTTCGATAGTAACCCGCTAAACCCAAGAATCATCGAATTTCAGTCACTGAAGTTGGTCTCTTCCAATTCATTACTGCTTCTACCTTTGACGGATCCACGGCTATCCTATTTTTCGAGACAACATGCCGTAGAAAGGAAACCTCTTCAAGCCAGAAAGCACATTTGCTAAACTTGGCAAATAATTTCTTCTCCCGAAGGACCGATAATACCAACCTCAAATGTTGCGCATGTTCTTCCCGAGATTTAGAATACACAAGAATGTCGTCAATGAACACTACCACGAAACAATCCAAATACTCATGGAACACCCGATTCATCAAGTCCATGAATACTGTCGGTGCATTTGTCAACCCGAATGGCATAACCACAAACTCATAATGACCATACCTTGTGCGAAAAGCTGTTTTAGGAACATCTTCAGCTCGCACCTTCAATTCGTGATAACCACTTCTCAAGTCTAGCTTGGAATACACCACTGACCCTTGTAAATGATCGAACAAATCATCAATGTGCGGTAGAGGATACTTGTTCTTGATTGTTACCTGATTCAATTGCCTGTAATTGATACACAATCTCAAAGTACCATCTTTCTTTCTAACAAACAACACTGGTGCACCCCACGGTGATACACTCGGTTTAATGAACTCCCTGTCAAGCAATTCTTGCAGCTGTTCTTTCAATTCTGCCGGTGCCATTCTATACGGAGCTTTAGAAATTGGGGTAGTCCCCGACAACAATTCAATACAAAATTCAATTTGTCTATCAGGAGGCAATGTATAATCAGATGAGAATACATCAGAAAATTCACAAACCACAGGGACTTCTTCCAATTTTGGGGTAGCAATACTCCTATCAACCACACATGCCAAATACCCTGCACAACCATGTGATAACAATTTCCTAGCTTTTAATGCAGATATAACATGCAACCCACTCTTGACAGCATCACCCACAAACACAAATTCAGGCACACCCGGCATAGAAAAAGTAACTTTTTTTCTATGACAATCTACTAAAGCATGATATGCACATAACCAATCCATGCCAAGTATCACATCAAAATCACGTATGGGTAACACTACCAAATCAGCATGCAAAGTGTGATCACCTACAAGTATATCACAAGCTCGGTACACATCCGAGGCCAACATATGCTCCCCCAACGGGGTAGACACCTCAAGCACAAACGACAAGGGCTGGGGTAACACACACAAGTTGTTCACAAAATGGGATGCAACATAAGAATGTGATCCACCAGGATCTATAAGAACTCGAGCTCTACTACCGAAGACAGAAAGGCTACCTCCTATAACCGACGTCGACTCAGGCACACCGCGCTGATCAAGCGCAAACACACGACCCTGGACCTTAGGTCTACCGTCACTGTCCCTCTTCGTCCCACTAGATTGCACACTAGCGCTCCCGGCCTGATTATCCTTCAACTTAGGACAGTTCCTCTTTATGTGGCCCATTTCCTTACAATTATAGCATTGCCTAGCTACTCTATTCCAACACTTATCTTCCGAGTGTCCCGGTCTCAAACAAATACTACAAATTTGTGGTGTACCCCGCGGACCCTGGACAGATGCGGTACTGTTACTCCTCCCACCAGTTTGTTGCCCCTGCTGTCCATCAGATTGCCCTCTCCTCTGATTTCCCCTGCGGTTGTTGTTTCCACCACTGTATCGACTACTGGAACCCTGTCCTCGTCCCTGGTTCTGTGATGCCTGTGGGAGGTTGTTCAAATTTCTTCCCCGATGCTCCTCTATATCACTTTCAATGCCATAAGCCCGATCCACAGCGCTCCTATAATCAGCAAGCTGCAAAGATAACAACTATTTTCTATACTTTGTCTTCAAGCCTGTGATGAACTTTTGTGCCTTCTTCGCCTCCGTAGGAACCAAGTGACTACAATATCGAGCCAATTTTGTGAACTTGGCCGAGTATTGTGCCACTGTCATGCTGCCTTGCTCCAAATCATAGAACTCCCTCTCTCTTCTTTCCCGAACTACCTCCGGAATGTATTGTGCCTTGAATTCCCTCAAGAAATTTGGCCAACTGTGAGGTTCTCCTCGCAAGTCCCAGCTCTCCTGTAGTACCTGCCACCAATGCTCAGCCGCTTCTTCGAGTTTAAACACAGCTAAGGTGACTTTCTCCTCATCGTTGCAACCCAAAGCTGCAAATATCTTGATTATATGTTCAATCCAGAATTCAGCCTTTGTGGCATCCGGCTCCCCAAGAAAGGTACGTGGTTTCATCTTCAAGAAACACTCCAGTGTAGTGGTGTGATTTCTGGGCCTCATCTCAGGTTGTGGTAATTCAACTTTCGGTTGCCGAGTTTCTACCTCCAGTGTAGTCGTTGCTCCCCCATTCAATCGTTTAGTCATCTGATTCATTAGTTCCATCATTCTGCCCATCATAACTGTCATGTTTACATTCTGATTCTCCTGGTTCAGCTCAAGAGGAACATTTGGTGGCCGGTTCACATCCTCATCTCTCCCATCATTCCAGCCGGCACTCGTACTGACCCGACTAGCACTCGCTCCGAACCTAGTCCGCACCATTTTAACCTACACATAACACTCGACGTAAAAATCTTAACAATACACACCATACCCACCTAGGCCATGGAACCTATCCTGGCGAATAGCTAACATAAGCTCTGATACCAACTGTGACGCCCCGACCCGGATCTCTATACGAAATCCCAAGGTCGAGTCGCCAAAACAACGTAACAACAGAAAGAGCACGTGGCGTAATCACCCGTACTTACGCTAAAACACAATTGATAACCTGATTAACACAAGTATGAACAATCTTCGACAATAACAAAGCCGGAAAACAACTAGTAACAACCTCGAGTTTACAACTTTGCAAAGACAACTGCTATAACAACATCGGCCACAACATGCCGAAACAAAACATAACTACGAGCTATAACATGCTCGGTGGAGAAACTGTTTAAAAGCGAAACTATACAAAAGCACGACATACAAGTGTCGGCTACCAAAAGAATAGTTGTTTACAACACCACAATACTACCCAAGTAAAGTTTACGTAACTTTACATATCCATCGTCCTTACCAAAATATAACAATGAACTAAGGAATAGTTCCTCGATCTAACAACGTAGACAACCTACAAGCTAGCGTGATCCCTTCTCGATCTCACCGTGAACTCCCGGGTTGGCTGGGATCTAAGGAAAACAAATAAACACATAACGGGGTGAATCATAATGACACAGTAAGTTACTAATACAACTACATGGCATGGCATGATGCTCAAGCAATAAACATAACATGGTATCAACATTTATATACCACAACACAACATATGTCATCATACTTGATATACAATTCTTTCACTCACATAGCACTTTGGTTAACACATAATTGCTTATAAATAAACCATGTTAGAGAAGGATATCATATCTCTTTCTTCGACCTTGTGTAGCTCCTGCAATACACAAACAACCAATAGTTCCTCGATACTCGTGTGCGTAGTATCGACGTCCCCGACACAATCCCGTCGAGTTCAACCTAGCAAGCCAAAGTCATGCGTATTGCTATAACAGTGGGGCTACTTCTCAACTGTGGCCAACAGAGAGGGGTGTGTGCACTCCGGTACGACGACTTATAGCGATCACGAATCCCATTTGTAAAGACTATAGGTCGTCCCACCATGACATTAACAACAACGACGCCAGCTGGACTTACATAACACACAAGTAGGTAAACTTACTCAACTTATGCAAATAACCGTCAAGTTCAAAAGTAGTGAACTTGACAAACATCATGTAGATTATATTTTTCTACAACACATAATCATCAAAGTTATTGTTCAAGATCATAAAATACAATTTTAGAGCTACTTTACAAGTCTCTATCGTACCAGTATCAAATACTTGGAGGACCACATTCCATACCAAATGAACCCTAATTTTCGTAGTACTTTAACTAGTGATTCGGAGAATTATAATCTTTCCAAAAATCCACTTTTGGTGTCAATTCATTAAGTTCATAAAATTTGGGTATAATTGCTATATGCAATTTTCACCATTTAAAGGTCTCTAACATGTTCTTTAGTACAATCCCATAGTTGAGTTCTTAAAACTAACATGCAACATCATCCAACTTCACAACTTAACACGTAGATATGTTATATATCTCAACTTATCATTTAAACATGAAAATACCATGTATCCAAGTCATGCATGTAAGATTAAGAACAAGTATGCAATAATTTCTAAGCATACAAAGGGGGGTTAGTAACTTACTTGTAAGATAGAAATCAAACCAAGGAAATGCAAATTCAAGTCTCCTAAGTTGGTCTCCAAGTCAGCCTCTACACTTTGATGGTCTTTGATCAAAATTTGGATGGTTGGATATGGAGATATAGAGTACACACACCAATTACACCTTTGTCTCCCACACTATCCCTCTAAGCTACCATGGAAGAAGTTTGTGAGAAATGAGTGTTTCTTTGTCTCTCACAAGGATGGAGAGTGTTAGCAATATGCCTGTAAATCAGCTGATATATATGTATGCATATTCCAACACAGTGATTTGTTTGTTCCCATTACAACGCATGTTTCACAAGTGGCTAAAAGGGCTGCGTACCGGTTAGTGTGGCAGCTTGCTGAAACAATGCATAGGTCATTAGACTAGGAAGTCTCTGTACATATCTGAGTCTTTGTCCTACCAAGGTGATGACAACTTTAATATGGATTAGCTCTTCATGCGCCAACAGACATGTTCATCGACAATGTCTCACCAGCAGACATTCCTTTCAGCCATGTCTCATCAGCAAACTCTACATCAGCAGTTTTGTAATCGACAGATCCCAGTATCGGCCAAGATCTTCATCAGAACAACTGCAGAGAAGCTGATTATCCAAGAGGAACATCGGTCGTTGATCAGAACGCTACAAGTCAAAATAGATCCGTTACGAGATCTTTCTGACAAGCCAAAGATACGCATCGATGTCTGCGCCTTCACTATTATCCAGCAGACGTTTCCTCTTCTGTGTTTGAAGTTCAGACTTCAAGACTATATTCTATGAAAGGCAAAACACAGTGCGCTACATCCCAGGCTAAGCATGACAAGTCAAAATCTGTCAGCCTGATTCACGGACCAACTTCAAGACAAAAGCTTAACAGACGGTCTTTGCCCAATAGTTTGAACGACGCACTCCAGTGCATTAATGATTCAGATTTCCAACGGGCAGAAACTCATTCAATGCTCCAACGAATCCTTCATCTTCTCCATCCTATATAAGGAGACTCTCATTCTCACAATCAAATAGAGAAGTGTATGCGAATACCTGTGAGATGTCGTGGTATTGAAATTGTTCTTCATTCGTTCAATCTGAAACCACACCCAAAGGAGTGAGAAACACAAGTGTAAAAATAAAACACTTTGTGTAGGAGAGAAAAACAGAAACTCTAAAGGCAGAGAAACTTCGCTTGATCAAAAACTCAGTTTTTTATTTGAGTTCTTTCTTCCTTCGAAAGACTCAGTCTCTCCAGTTGCTGCACTTCAAATCTTCAGCAAGAGACCAAGCATTCAGAGATTCGTTGAAGACAGTTCAAGCTTGAAGATGTCCGATGAAGAGCCAGAGCCTAAAAATCCACATTGCATTCATATCGGCAGACTTATACTACATTATAAGTGCTGTCGATTGTGCAAAAAGTTTTCATCACATTTGGCCGAGTGCTTAGCACTCAGTTGTTCAAATACTTGTTATTTGAACAACGCCTAATATTCTCTTCTCACAACAAATCTATCGAGTTGAAACTACAGGAAGATACCTCAATCAATTTTGAGTACATCTTCCAATGTATTTTCGATAGATTTGATTTAGCTTTCTTAATCTCTCCTTTTTCTTTCCTAGGTAGATTGCTAGGTTAGAGAGTCTAGGTTGATGTACTAAGCATGTTTATCTTTGAGCAAACCTCTGCTGAATTTTAATATAAATTATATTTTGATACATTCAGCCTTTATTTCTCTTTCCTGTAAAATTTGATATATCTTATGCAATCTGGTTGTAGAAAGTAATTGATGCATCTAATACAAGATTTAAGTTAACTGTTATGATAAACTTATACACATTCACCTTCAGTTACTTCAATCTTGTATGTTATACTTAAGCTGCTTATTCTTCCGCTGCTCAAACTCTTGTCTATCAGCCAAGTATAACTACATCTTCCTATTGCCTGTTCTTCAAAACTGCCGATCCAAGTCGTCCGATATAACAACATCGGCTAAGTTGTTAGAACTAGGAAGATGACCTATTTATGTTAATTATTTCATCCATGCTTTCCAACGTAAAAATTGAAATATGATGAAATTTTTAACAAAACCTAGTATAGGCTATTCACCCCCCTCTAGCCTATACTCTGAGCACATCACCATGGACCTAACAATTGGTATCAGAGCAAGTACTCTGAGAATTTCATTCCAGGCTTAACAACCTGAGAGTTCAGATCCAGTTGCTCAGATTAGATGCCTAGTCAAAAAGGGTCTTCTTCAAATTCCTTATTTTCAAAAATCTTTTTGACTGAGAGACCTGGAAGCCATTTTTGAAAACGCCTTTTTCAAATCAAAATCAATTTTGTTTTCAAAAATGTGTGAGAAAGAACATTGTGATGAGTATGTGATTACTATAAGAAAATCTCTCATATATCAAAAATATATTGATATTATGAAGAGAAGTACTATAGTCTAATAGAGATTGACTTGCTAAGGATTATATATTCACTTCAAAAATTGTCCATTTTCAAAACTCATAATATATCCTATGGCAAATATGTCAACTTCATACGTGATGGATGAATTACTCAGATTCACTTCTAAAAATTTGCTATCTTGATATAAGGCTAACGATTGTCTCAATCTAACACCTTTTCGAGAAGACTTCTTATGAAAGATTAAAGCGAATGAAATAAGAAGAGTTTCAAAAGAAATTCAAAGGAAATCAAATTTATGTCATCTCCAAAATCACTGTGATTATTAGCTCTTGGTCTAAGGACATCAATGATAAAGTTGTTCTTCTTCAACGGAAAGCTTCTGCCTAAAGGGATACACTCAATGAACTTCAGCTCAACATCAGAACAAGTTCCTCAACTACTATGAGCAGAATCGTTCAAAAGAGTATAGTGAGAAAGTAACTCCATCTATTAACTTCTTGATATCTTGAGTTACACTTATAAGCTATAGGCTGAGTAATTACTCTAATCTTGTGCTTATTATGTCTCACTTGTATTATTGGATTTCTGGAGCTATTTTTAGCTCATAAATGTTGCTAACAATTTCTCTATGAGTACTTAAGGTAGGAACTCATACGACAAAAAGGTTAAAGATGCAACATTACTCTCCATTGGCAGACATCAACCTGACTGCTGATTCATGAAGGACTGCTGATCACTTATGGACAAATCACTTATGCCCTTCACTCACTCAAGGTCAAATCAATACCTGCGGGACTTCAGTGCCATTATGAGAGAAATCCACTGATGAATCCAAAGTATTGATAAAGACCACCTCTCCCGCATACACAAAACAGGTCAGCTACTGGCTTATTAATGGCCTGTATTCATGTCTGCTGAATTGATTCGTTAATATAAATGATCAGACATGCTACATAAGATCTTGTCATACTGCGATTATATTGATATATCTGTATGCTTGTATGATTTGCTTTATGCAAACGGTTTTCAAAAACGTATCAGCACTTTTCATATTAGCTGATCTAAAACAGTTTTGAAGACCATAGTTGGCTGAATTTCAATATCTGCCAACTAACACTTCATAAGGTCAGTTATATGTGCTGACTTATAGGAGTAAAAACCTTTAAATGACTTATTCTCTCTCAAGTCTATTAAAGGTGGAGGCACACTTTACGAAGACTGACTACTTCGATTAAAGTTAAGACTGTTCTAAAAACTTTGGAAAATGACAAAAGCTTTCGCTTTCAAAATCTTTTCCAAGAATCTTGAGAAAATCTAGACATCACAGCCTATCCCTGCAAAGGCGTGTTTAGAAGGACAACTCTACAGTAAATCTCCATTATTGAAAGTCCTTCAGTCTAACCTCCGTGAGTATAAGTAGAGCTCCTTCCTCATCCAAACTCTACTATGAAGAAACTCACAAACTTCTTACTAATTACACTAGATGCAAAACATTGATTCAAAATTTTCCCAAAATGTTACTAAGTTCAAATCCTAGAAATCGATCAAGTCAACACTTCAACAACTTGGTATGACTCCTTCATATTCACTCATTCAAAGTTGTTCTGATTTTATTTCTGTTACTCTTAATGAGTTGATCTAAAATTCTCAAAGATGTATTCTGAAACTTAAAACCATTCATAACTGTGAAAAATATTTTCAACATCTTTCTAAAACACAGTTATAAAATCTGAGAGAAATTTTATTAACTCATTTGTACCAGAAATCATTAATTATATATTTTCAATCTTGCCTTGAAATTAATTGATAAAAAAATCTTCTTTTGTCTTGTCCGATAATCCTGAAAGTTTGTTGGCAAAAGATGAATTATATGCTACAAACCTTTGATTATCAGAACACTTAAGAATATCTTCAATCAATTGTATTAAAAGATAAGATAGAAAGTTATTAATTAATGCTAGCAAAAGTGATTTCACTTCACTTCTAACTTTTAGCTATCAATCTCATTGATATTCTAAAATGTTTTCAGATGAATCACTATGAAAATCAATTAGCATATACCTATTCGACCATCGTAACTCTGCATGTATACATGAGCATCTCAGAGAAGATCCCAGAAAAGAGTTATCAAATGTTTGGAAAGCATTTGATAAATCGTTGTGTGCAACAACTCTTCTGGTTATATGTAAGTATACCATCCATCACCCCAAAGATGGCTGATGCAGATAATTCAGATCGACTGAATTAGGTAGCTAATGAGGTGTTGACAAGGATGACAAACTGCCTTCGCCGCCATCCATCCCTGAGCAAATCAAAGGGGATTCATGGCCAAAGCAGTAAATCCTTGATGGCCATCACCCTACGGTGCTCTCATAATGACCCGAAGGCGTGCACATGTTCTGCCTCAGGCCAGAGCTGGAGGAGATCAAAAACGGACACAGCCATCTTGATCTATCCCAAAATCCGTGACTAATGACCTCTCATTATGTTCTTAGGATTAAGATACCTTGGACACTACTTTGTAACAAATTTTTTATTCAAAATTGAATCATTATGTATCTTTATCCTGTAATCTGCAGTATAGTCAAAATCCCAGTTGTATTGTTCTTTTAATCAGCTCATCCCCACTATGTATCGTTCAAAACTATTTGGATTATTGAATACAAGTCCTGCAACTTTTCATCATGACTATCTACTTATTTGAATTAATCCTCTGATAGCATGAATTAATGTGTATTAACTGTGTTGATCTACACTTCATTCTTCTTCATCATAGTGTTTACATTCCTCTGATAATTGAAGAAATTGACCTTGATGAAACGATCACACAATTCTTATACAAACTCTGCTGAAACCCCATCAGCAAACCAGTCCTATAAAATCGGCTATATTGAGTTTTGGTCTATTACCAAAAGGTTAAAATCTTTGCTTTACACTATCTGATAATTGCCTTTCTGAATCAGAACATCTCATCATGGTCCAATTCAAGATCTACCGAACACTCTAGTTGTTCAACATAGGTAGACTGCAGTTACCTAAAGGATGACCTTTATGTCTACATCTTACCTTTAAGTCACTACAAATCTATTACTAAATCTCTGACTCCTCTATCCTACATACAAGATTACTAGTAAATCTACTTTGAACCAAATTGTCTGCTGTGTCAACCTAATGACTGTTGTAAGCATTTGAATTTATAAAGGATTTATCTCATCAAAGCATATGAAAATACTTTCATTATTCAATTACTAAAATCCCAGCTTTTTTAACTTCTAAAAATCAAAGGCTTACACTTCCTTTCAAAATAGCTCAACAGCAATTTGTTCTCTAAGTAATGACAACTATCAAATCTAGTATGATCTTTGAGATTAGTAAAGAAAAGGCAAGGTTAGAAGTTCCCTTGATGATACACCATCTCGGCTAACTACTAATCGGCGAACAGACTGTATTCAAAACACTCTGTTATGCATCATCACATGCTTAAATTTCAAAAAGACTGATGAAAACTTAGGTAACTTGATCTATCTCAAAAGATAGCTAGAAATTTTAGGATTCTTAGGAAGACTGTTGCTCCCAAAGACTAGTCCTTCCTCAGGAGTGACTGGCCAATATAACCCCTGCTGTTTATATTTCATCCTCACTCTCATCTACAGGCTAGTATGTAAACACTCTTTAGCGAAACCCTTTTCTTCATAAGGATTGATACAACCTGTTGCACAGAAGAAGCTCGGACATCATTTCAGGTACACTTTCAATATCTCACTTGTCTGACTTCTCCCTTCAAAAATTCTAAAGAAGTGTTCTTATAAATTCATATCATTAGTAGATCCTTGCTTACCATACATTCTATCATCTGCTAAAACACTTCACTAAATCAATTAGGATATTGACTCTATAACTTAACAAACTCGTTAAATTGGTATCAGGAAAAACATCAGACAACCCTCTTATCAGACAACATTCAATTCTTACCTCAAATAACAGTCAATTCTATTTCAAGGAAAAACGCCAGACAACCTTCTTATCAGCAATTCTTACGTCAGCAGATAACCTACACTAACTGCTGATAAAATTTAAAATCCTTGAAATCCTAACCAATTCTTCATAAAATCTCTACGGGTATAAAAATTTAACTTAAACTTGAACACATATTGTTTGTCTGTTAACACTCTAAATCCAATTCACTGCTGTTTAAATGTCTTTTTAAACAATTTATAACTTTCTAATATTCTTTCTAATAATTGGTGTCAGCTAGTATCAAACAAATCTTCATGAAAAATTACACCACTCCAAAACAGCTGATATCTCAAGACAAAATATCTAAACTCAGCAGTTATGCCCAGTCATGTCTCAGTAAAGGCAGATAAATTAATTTGACTAAATATGAATTTAAACCTCTCGTTTAAAAGTAAAATGTTTATGCATTACCCCTAGACTTCCTATATCATAGCTATAACTACTCTCAGCATGATGACATAATCCTAAATCAGAACATCATTACGGTGTCATTAAATGCATTCTCACTCTTGATCCTCCAAAACGTCCTATCAAATTCCTCTAACCAAGAAACCCCTTCATCTTCTCAAAACATCGAAAGACACATAAATCATAACCTCTCTTAATATATTTCTCACTTCTTCAAGCATATCTTCATCTTCCTTCCCAACTCTTCCTCACCATTACAGAATATATCAATCTACATCATGTGTTCGCCAAACCTGCTCAATTCAGAACATCGACCCATCTCCTATAATGAAATGCGACAACGAATAATGATTTTCCTAGCTACTCCTCAACCAGTGATCCGTCGACCTCGCCAAATCAGTCGACGAGTAAAAAATCGCTTGCGAGATCCAAGGAACAATGTGTCAAACTTCATTCCCTGGATTCCTTCAACAAATCCTGTCTCAACTACTGTAACCAACACTCTCTTCACTCCTAACTCCTCAAATGCTACACCTGAACCATCCCCGATTCAAGAAGAATCTCAACATACAAATGACAACTCTGCACCTAACCCAGCGGTCAATGCTCCCTCTAACTAGAAATGAAAAGCTTCATCTTCTACTCTGTTTTAATAGAATGTCTAATTAGGTTTTTGTTTTGATAAATAACTTTCTTTTGTATTATGTTTGTAATATATTTTTGTTACATTTGCTACATTCATTTTGTTTCACTTACTGTAATCTGTCCAAGTACATATTTTTCTTGTCTAATAGCTACTTTCAACATAAACATCTTTACATATGCATACACTCTTATGGATTCCACATTCCACCTTAAACAATTGACACATTAACGGAAGAAAATGCCTTATAGGACATTCTTAGATACATATCTCATGCATCAGATTAATACTGACAAATTTCTCAAATGACGATGTCCTACTAAAAGATAATTCATCTGCTCTTCATAACTCATGAATTGACCGATTAAATCTTCATAACTAGTTGTATTATACTTACTCTCTGTACACTTATATATCTCACTTATGGCCTTGCACCATAACAATTGGTATTTAAAATTCACATATGGCCTTGCACCATAACAATTGGTATTTAAAATTCACATATAGCCTTGCACCATAACTTACTACTAAAAATAGTGGGATGTATATATAACACTTGGTTAACATAAATCTCTGAGGAGGAGAGTTAACAAATCTCTTATGACCACTAAAGCTCTATCATATAACAAAAACTCATACCTTATGAGTTGTCCTAATCAGGGTCTATGACTTGTCCGATACAAACAGAGAATGACATACATATATATATTACGAAAGAGACATACTATAAGTAGCTTTGCTATTAAGAAGAAGAGATGATAAGTAGATAGTGAACATATATCGCTATTAGGAAGGAAAGAGAAACATATATAATATTAAGACAATGAGAAGAAGAGATACGTATAAGGAGAGGAGATACGAATTAAGTATCACATCTAGAAGAAAAGATTATGAAAGTGCACTTACAAAAATGAAAAAGGAAACTCATATCTCTTATCTGCAGACTTCATATTGGTACACCCATTGTGGCCAAGGAACAAAATTCATCCCCACAACATGTCGTGCCTATAATTCATACCTTATGAATCAATTCTTATACCTTGTCCTATCCCTAACAAAACAGACTTCATATGCGGTCCTCCTCATCTCGATCAAAGTGTGATTCCTCCTTCTGTAACCATTAAGGTCGTGACTGTAGTTCATACCTCCTTCTGTAACCATTAAGGCGGAAATTAGTAAAAGGAGGAGGAAATTTACTAATGACAATTAAGGAGGAGGAAACTAGCACAAGGAGGAGAAAATTCGCTCATTAAGGAAAGGAGGAGGAAATTAGCTTGTGATCATTGATCATTAAGAGCTTGTGACCATTAAGGAGGAGGAAATTAGAAAAATTGACATATACATATACAACATACATCTTGATCATTAAAAAGAAGGAACACATCAGATTAAGGAGAAGGAAATTAGCTTGTGACCATCGATCATTAAACGCTTGTGACCATTAAGGAGGAAATTAGAAAAATTGACATATATATACAAGCTGATCATTAGAAATTAAAAGAATTGACATATGTATACAAGCTGATCATTAAAAGAAACACATCATATTAAGGAGGAGGAAATTAGAAAAATTGAGAAGGAAAGATTAAGGAGGAGGAAATTCAAGAAAAGAAGAAAGGAGAAAGATTTAAAGGAGAAAGATTTTAAGGAGGAGATATTGTTAGAAGCAGATTGGTATCAATTGTAGTAATAACCCAAGCAAATACGACACCCCTCACTGTTCAATCAGCTATTTCTAAATGACTATCATACTACGCTGATTTTATTCTTCACAACATCTGATACTTAATCAATTCGATTAAGTACACTGATTCATAACTTTTTCTTGCCCATGCTACTTCAGATCATACTTATTACACCGCAAGAAAAACATCTTTATGGCAATATTATCAATTATAGCTCATATTTGCCTAAACATTATTTTAGTTATTGGTTCGTATATGTACCTTCATTTATCGAGTCTGTAAATACGTAGCAATAGGTGACTATATGTAATGACCCGAACCCGAAGCCCGGTCCGCCACGCATAGCCCACGCACTGGCCCACTAAGCACCTTGGGTCAACTGGCCCACCACAAGCCACCCAAAAGTCCATGGATAGGTTGGTGCCTAGTGGTAGTGAGTGACATCTAATAAGGCACACACAAGTCCCACATCTACCCGATGTGGGATATCACAATCTCCCCCACTTGAATCCTTGACGTCCTCGTCAAGACCCAAAGGAGGCCCAAAGGATCGGCACCCCGGGCGATGTGTTCCAACACATTTCCGGCCGGGACCCGCTCTGATCATGATTTAATACATGTTAATACATGATTTTATGCGAGAAAAAAAAGTTTTAAACCTTGAAATCTCAACCAAAAAATCAATTTTTGAGAAACTGTTCCAAAGGGAAAAATGTCAAGCTAGGTGTACTGAGGTCCTATACGGTGTGCCGTGCACCAAACAGGGCAAGCCTCTTTGGTGCGCTGTGCACAATGGAGTCTTTTTCAAATTGGGCTTCCACTATTGATGGCCCATTTCATTTTATTTTGTGTTATTTGTGTTTAATTGATATTATATATATATATATATATGTAAAATATATATAATAAATATTTTTATATAAAGTTCATTTATATATTTTGTTCATTAAATAAATATATGTATTATTTATTTATTTTCCTTCTTTTTTGCTATAATAAAACATGTATATATTTTGTAACGTAAACGGAGATATAAATCTCCGTGATCCGTTTTTTTTTCAATCACATAATAACAAACCCATGATATTTAAATATGAGCATGCAATCATAAAGAGACCGAAAGGGCTAATTTGGCACCTAACACCTTCCCGATTCGTAACTTAGCCCCCGAACCCACAATCTCAGTTTTTTTCTCATTTTCTATATAAACAAAGGTGGTGACTCTATTTTTTATATAAATATTTCATTCACATTTATTACATTTATTTGGGAGTCCAGAATGAGGCCCATGATTGGATTGGGTCACTCCCACTATGTCCCATTATTGTTGGGGATTTAGTTGTTTTTCCTTTTATTTCCCATTTACCTCCATGACTTCATCACTTTCACGTGCATCCTCGTCTAGGGAGTAAAAATTAGTGAAGTGACTGATCACGCCAAAAATGGTTCTGGTGATCTGTCGTTGTCCACGTGTGTAGCTAGTCAACAGTCAGGGTGCCCCGGCTCTCAATAGGCACAAGTTTTGGTGGGACTTGTCCTCCGGTAGATACCTGTGATGAAAGAGACACCGTTAGGGAGCTGGACGTTGGTCCAGCTAAAGCCCATCGGTGGGAGAATCAGTATATGGTAAGGTAAGTGGTCTCCGGTGAGGATTCAGGCAGCTCTTTGAGAGTGAATGATCTGAATTCTTTGGGAGAGTTTGTGGTTGTGTATGTGTGAATTTGAACTTAGACCTTAAAGGAAGGTTGTCACCTTGTATTTATACTGGTAGAATGTTGGTCTAAAGCAAGTGGATCTGCCAGATGTCAGCTTGGGATGAACAGCCATGTAATCATTTATGGCAGCCGCAATGTGCATTGATGGGCTTTAATGTGGAAGTGACCTGTTCTGATGCAGAGGATAGAACTTCCCTGTTTGTCCCTTTGACCTTCTCGATGCAGCCTTCCTTAGTGAGCAAGTATCCTTTTTGTCCAATAGGAGACTAGATGGTAGTCCCGGGATGACGTAGTAACCGGAGGGCATTGAATGCGGCAGCTTTCGTTGACTTTCAAGGCTTCCCGAGGTATATAACTCAGGGTCTCTATTTCATGCAGCTCGGGTTCAGGACCATGCGAGCTTGTCAACTTGGTAGCGGAAGATTCTGGATAAGTCCCGAACTCCTCGGGGAGGTCGGGTTGGAAGTGGTGATGAGTATATTTGGATCCCGAGCTGTAGTCTGAGCTCGAGATATGAGATCCTCTTATCCGAGCTCCAGGTAAGCAACGACACGTGGCCCGCGAGTGCCACGTGGAAGTTTGTACATTTTAGGATCTTCAGTAGCCCCCGATTTCCCGAGGTAAGGGTTTACACTTTAAGTCGGAAAGTCTCCAGCTCGATCATGGTCGGGTGGTTAGGTAGAAGCTTCACCAACACGCTTTACTTTGGGAATCGTGCGAATCATTGGCGCGAAACATTCTGACGGCCGCATTAAATGTGAGTCGTTTCAAGTTTGAATTTGTAACCGTCGTTTTGACCAAAAACGGCACCGTTTTGTTTGCTGAGGGGTAAAAACACGCGGACTATCCTCCGGCGAACTGCGATTTCCGGCCAACTCAACTCCAACCGTCTTTTGCGTTTTCTCGCTGTTCCTCGGGCTCTTTGCTGATTTCATTCCGTAAGTTAGTGTCGTTGGAAACTGCTCTACCTGTTTATCATCTTTTTTCGGTCTTTTCTACCCTTTTTCATTGTTTTTGCGCTTCGTCTTCGTTTTTCCGGCGATCGCCATTTTTTCTGGTACTAATCTCCGGCGTCACGTGCATAGCAGGTGACCTCCGTACATCCTAGAGATCCGAGCTCCCGCCTTTGATTTCAGGTATTCCGATCTCTCTTGAATATTCCGAGCTTTCAATATTATCTCTTCAATATGTTTGCGGGTAGGAGGGGTATTGGTATTAGGGTTCCTGAACTTAGCTCGACATCGGACTCATCCTCGTCCTCGGGATATTCCCCGAGCTTGGATGGGGCCAGTCCCACGCTCTCTCCTGTTCCCCTTAATTTAGGTGACTCCCCCTCCCAACTTGTCTTTGCCCGCTCGCCCACGGGTAAACATGTATATAAGTTAGCCGAGGACCATTGGGAGGTCGTGGTCCCGAGTGAAGCTCGGGACATCTTAGGTCGGTGGGGTGTTGATTTCTCGGATCGAATAGTGTCCGACGAGCCTCACTGGGTACCCCCACTTCCATTTGCTGCTGAAATAGAGGTTTTAGACGATAAAGCCCAAATCATTACTGCCCTTACATGCCAATATTTCTCCATGAACCGGTATTTGCAGAATCTCCGACGTGATCGCGTTCGTCGACTCCGCGAAGGAGCTACTTCTGATAGACCGATCACTGAGACAAGTAGAGCTGCAAGGATGTCTGGTGAATCAACCTCGGGCCGAGCAGAGGCTGCCGCGGGCTGGCGAAATAGGCTTACCCCGGCTGACGTGCAGTCGTGGGAAATTATTCACCAGGTTCCCGGATTCCGGGGTTCTATGCCCGATCTGAACCGTAGCTGGGTTGAGCTGAAATCCCTTCGTGGGAAGGTGGGATTTTATACCAGCTTCTTCACCGTCGGCGGGCTCCGACTACCCTTGGATCCCTTCATCTGCGAGTTCTTGGAGCAGACCTCCTCGATGCCTTTAGACCCCTCACTCGGTCTAGTGAGGACCCTGGTGTGCTTTGCAGCTTGCACCAGGGTACTCGGATGCGAGCCAACCCTCTCTCTCTTTCGCTATTACTTCCAGGCCTGGCCCTCCAACCACCGACTACAATGCAAAGCCCACAACCACTGGATCAAACTTTTTACTACGTTCCCCGGGAAGGTTGATGGATGGGCGGATAAGGTCATTCTGGTGGAGAGTGACAAGGGGTGGAATTTCCAGATCCTCTCTGGTGGTATCCACGGGCTGAAAAGGTTGAAGAGTTTGGGGGTGTATGACTCCATGGCCCGGGGAGTGCTCGAGGCTCCCCTCATGCGAGATGGGGAGCAAGTCCGTCTCTACGACTGGAAGGCCATCCTCGAGGATGAGGGCTTCCTTTATCTGGCCGGTCTCTCGAAGAGGGCCCGGGCTGGTGTGATTCCGAGGTGCGAGATGCCTCCGGTGGAGTCCGCTCCAGGCTGGCTTGGGCATCAAGGCGACAAGCTCGCAATTCAGTGCGAGGAGTGTGCTGGCCTGGAGGAGAGCAACTGTTGACCTCTCCCCGAGGGTTGTACTTTGAGACTTTTTGTTTCTTCTAGATTTTCTTCCAAGTATTTTTTTAATCGGTTGAACCTTCTAACTCCGCTTGTGTTTGGTACAGATATGGTGAATGCTGGGAATGCTTTCTCCACTCGGAGGAACCGGGATCTGGCCCGCAAGGCCTTGAGCGATCATATACGCATGTGCCGATCTTTGTCCTTCCCCCACCCAACCGATCAGCTCGGTGGGGGTTGTTGATGCGATCCCGATCTCCTATGTGCCCCCGCAGCAAAAAAGAACATCATCTTCGGTGGGCGAGGAGGGGGCCCGCAAGAAGCAGAGGGGGGAGTCGGTTACCGTGGATATCGATCCCGAGGAGATCATCCTCCGTCGATCGAAGGGGAAGGCGAAAGTCGCATCCTCGGGGGAGGCTGACCCCCGCGTGGCCGGCCTGGGGCCCGATGATATCCAGGACGTCCTCCGGGCTATGCATGCCTGCGAGGATAATCCTCGGATGGAGAGTCTTCGTCCCCAGATTCGCGACTTCATCTTTAAATCGGTCGCCTGCTCGTTGGTCGAGGTATGTGTTTATCCGTAGTTCTCCTTTGTTATAAGATGTACATGCGGAGTACTAACTCTTTCCTCTTTTGCAGATGTCACACTATGCCAAATGGTATGACACCCGACTGGCGGAGGCAGAGAAGCTGAAGGGCGAGCTCCTTCAGCAGATCAAGGATGATGGGGCCGAGCTGTCTAGGCTACGAGCTGAATTGAAGAGCAAAGATGAGGAGCTGGCCAAGACGAAGGAAACTCTGTCCGCCACTTGATGCCGGTCTCGCGCCGGCAGCTGCAGATCGTGCGAGGGAGGAGAAGGCCGAGCTTGAAGTCTCCCTGCTCGCTAAGAATGCCGAGCTCGATGCCAGCATCAAAGACCTTGATCGGAGGCTGACCCAGCTCAATTCTAAGATGGAGAACCCTGCTCATGAGGCTGGCATCGTTGCCCGCTACAAGGCCTCCGCGTCCTTTGAGGCTGATGTATCTCCCTGGATGATGAAGGGTAGATACCAGATCCTCCGGCCTGCGGCTGGCAGTGGTGCGGCCGTTAATAGCCTTGTTGAATGGGGGGCTTCCAACCCATTAGATGCCTTAAACCGGAAGGGAGCTGGGCTGGTGCCCTTTGATGAGGAGGATATGCAGGTCATCCGAGAAGATGATGAGAGGCTGGGAAGGCCAGTTTGGGAGCCACCTGCGAGACTCCAGCTGGATCTTGAGACCCTGGTTGAGGCGCGCCTTGATCAGATGGAACTCGAGGCTTCAGTTGGAGAAGGTTCCCAGGAGAATCTCGAGCTTGGGCTTGCGGCTGATCAGCTCCTCCAGGAAACTGAGGGCCCGACGACCAAACGGGATGAAAATGCGCGAGATATCTGGACGTCAGAGGGCCTCAATACCTAGCTGTTTTGCCTTGTAAAGTTTTTAGGAATTTTTGATTGAGCCTGCGAGCTCTTAACTGTAATATGGACAAGTACCTGTACATTGTATATACTATTGCATCTATGGTAAATGTCTAATTTTACTTTGTTTTAAAAAGTATGACTCTGTTTTTGAATGCTTGTCAATACAACTTGTTTTGAATGTTTGTTTAAAACATAACTTGCTTTTTTCTTTTAGAGGTAACGCTTTAGGATCATCACCGAGTGGCTAACGCCGACCTCGAGGTGATGTTTTAAGGATCATCACCGAGTGGCTAACGCCGACCTCGAGGTGATGTTTTAAGGATCATCACCGAGTGGCTAACGCTGACCTCGAGGTGATGTTTTAAGGATCATCACCGAGTGGCTAACGCTGACCTCGAGGTGATGTTTTAAGGATCATCACCGAGTGGCAATGCCGACCTCGAGGTGATGTTTTGAGCGTTTTTTCCTCTTTAGTGTTCTAATCTTTATCCCAGGATGACTTGTAAGAAAGAATTGAAATACTATTTCTCATTATAAGCTTTCATTTACAACAAATCAGAAAAGGTGTACAACTTAAGGGTAATATCTCTTCAAATGATCAGCATGCCACGGGTTTTTCAGTGAGGTCCCGTCTTGTTCGGCCAATCGGTAAGTGCCTTCTCGGATAATTGCTGTAACCCGGAATGGGCCTTCCCAATTAGGGGACAACTTGTTCCTCTGGGTGTTTCTTCCCGTAGCTTCAATCTTTCTGAGGACTCAGTTCCCGACTGAGAAGGTTCGAGGATTCACTCGACGGTCGTGATGGCCTTTTGCGAGTTGTTTGTAGTTTATCATTCTGAGCCAAGTATCGAGCCTTCGTTCTACTAATAGGTCGAGGTCGAGCCCCCGAGCTTCCTGATTTGTCTTTTCATCAAAATGTAGCACCCGGGCTGTAGGAAGGGCCATTTCGACTGGAGCCATTGCTTCTGATCCGTAGGTTAAGGTAAATGGCGTTTCTCCCGTCGGACCCCGCACAGATGTCCTAATACTCCATAGGACTGCGGGTAACTCCTCTAGCCATCTGCCTTTTTTCTCGTCTAGACTCCTTTTGAGAGAGTATAGGATCTTTTTATTCCCGGCCTCAGCTTGACCGTTGCCTTGTGGGTGCGAGACCGAAGACATCCAGTGCTTCACATTCATTCTCTCGCAGCTCGCAGTAAACTTTGTTGCGAACTGTGTCCCGTGATCAGAAACGATGACCCGGGGTAGCCCAAATCTGCACCAGATGAAATCGTGCACGAAACTGATGGCCTTTTCCTCGGCGATTCCTGCAAGTGGCTTTGCTTCGATCCACTTCGTGAAATAGTCGACAGCGACGATCAAGTACTCGCAACCTCCGTGAGCTTTGGGAAAGGGCCCGATAAGGTCAATTCCCCACATATCAAAAGGCCAGGCTGCGACGACCGGTGTTTGGGGCACCGAAGGTAGTCTTGGCACGTCGGCGAATCTCTGGCATTTATCACATTTCCTCACGTAATCCTCGGCATCCTTCCTCAGTGTTGGCCAGTAGTACCCGTGGAAGATGATTCTGTCGATAAAGTCCGAGCTCGGATGACCCCGCATACTCCTTCGTGCACTTCGCTATCAAATTCTCCGTGACCTCAGGCCGCACACACCTCAGCAGAGGTTTTGAGAAAGATCGTCGGTACAGCACCCCGGCAACCTTTGTGTATCTTGCAGCTCTTTTCCTGATCTGCCGAGCTGCGATCTTGTCATCGGGCAGAGTCCCGTGTTCGATGTAATCCTCAATTTCGTCTATCCAACACCTCGTGGTTGCCGTAATTGGTAGAATAACCTCTCTGTTCACCGAGGGTGAATCAAGAAATTCTACTCGAACGTCGGGGGGGAGATCCTGCAACTCCATGGAAGCGACCTTTGACAGTAATCGGCCGAGTATTACTCTCTGTCAATCTGTGGACCTCCCGTATTCGAACCCCGTCGGTTGTCTCACGAGCTCGCAGTATTTTGTCAAGGTGGGGTGATTAACCCCGTATTCCCCCGAAACTTGCTTCACGACGAGCTGAGAGTCGCTAAAGACAACAATCTGTGAAACTGTTAGGTCCTTTGCTAGTTGTAGGCCTGCTACCACGGCCTCGTATTCGGCCTGGTTGTTCGATGCAGGGAACTTGAATCGGAAAACTTTCCGAAATTCGGTTCCGTCCGGGGAAACTAGTGATAGTCCCACACCACTACCCGAGCTGCTGACGGAGCCGTCGACAAATAGCTGCCAGTGATCTTGTGGTCGTATTTCTGCCGAGCTAGTGCGGACACTTTTGGCTGGAGCGGCGGTCGGCAATTCGCGGCTTTCTAGCTCGCTTGGCGAAGCTTCCGGAGCTGGGTCAAGAGTGAATGAGGTTTCTGCCACAAAGTCGGCGAGAACTTGTCCCCGGACTGCTTTCCTTCGCTCGTAAGTAATGTCGAAGGCTGAAAGCTCGACTGCCCATTTCATCATTCTGCCAGCCACATCCGGCTTTTGCAGCATTCTCCGGAGAGGCAGATCCGTGTAGACGACCAAGGCATGGGCCTGAAAATAGTACGATAGCTTCCTTGCCATTACTACCAGTGCTAAGACCACTTTTTCGACATTCAGGTATCGTGCCTCTACGTCGGTCAGTGCGTGAGAGACGTAATACACTGGTTTTTGAATTGGCCCTTCCTCCCGGATTAACACTGCAGCCACCGCCGCATCCGATGCCGAGATGTAGATGTACAGTTTCTCGCCAGGCACCGGGCTTAAAAGTAGAGGCGGGCTTCCGAGGTACTGTTTTAGCTCGGAAAAGGCTTTGTCACATTCCGGACCCCAAGCAAATTTTCGACTCCCTTTGAGGATATTGAAAAAAGGGAGGCTCTTCTCCGCGGCTTTGGCAATGAATCTACTCAAGGCGGTTATCCTGCCATTGAGCGGCTGCACGGTTTTGATGCTTGTTGGGGGTCTCATATCCAGCAGTGCCTGGATCTTTCCCGGGTTTGCCTCAATTCCCCGCTCATTCACCATGTACCCCAAGAACTTCCCCGCGGTTACCCCGAAGGCGCATTTTGCGGGGTTGAGTTTCATTTTGTTCTTTCTGAGGTTGGTGAAGGTTTCCCGGAGGTCTTCGACGTGGTTAGCTTTCTTGGTTTTGATCACCATGTCGTCGATGTATGCCTCCACGTTTCGACCGAGCTGATCCTCGAAGACCTTGTTTATCATTCTCTGGTAAGTAGCCCCCACGTTCTTTAGCCCGAAGGGCATCATCACGTAGCAGTACATTGCTCCCGCAGCTCGGAATGCTGTGAGTTTCTGATCTTGCAACCACATCCTGATCTGATGGTATCCTGAGTATGCATCAACGAAACTCAAGATCTTGTGGCCGACAATAGCATCAACGAGCTGATCAATTCTGGGGAGCGGGTACCAATCCTTTGGGCAGGCTTTGTTCAGGTCGGTGTAGTCTACGCACATCCTCCATTTGTTGCTGGTCTTCTTGACCATGACAACGTTTGCGATCCAGGTCGGGTAAAAGATTTCTTTTATTATTTTAGCTCGGAGCAGCTTGTCAACTTCTTCCTTGATAGCCGCTTGCTTTGCTGGTGAAAAAACCCGTGGTCGCTGCTGTATCGGAGTGATTGCGGGATCAACGCTAAGCTTGTGGACAGAGACGTCTTCACTGATGCCTTTCATATCTTCAACCCTCCAAGCGAAGACGTCTGTGTTTCCTCGGAGGAACTCGATGATAGCCTGTCGTTCTTCTTCATCGATATCCAGACCAATTCTTATTTTTTGGTCGGGAAAATTGAAGTTGATGACCACCTCGTCGAAATCCTCGTGGGGCTGAATGTTGTGCAGGTCGCGGTTGTCGAGGCTCTCGATCGTGATCATCCTGGCTTTCTTGCAGCTCGGCCCCAGTTCTTGCGAGCTATGGTAGCTAGCCCGCGTTGATTGCTAATTTTGGGCCGAGCATCCGCGAGGTCGCGTTCTCGAGGCTGCGAGCCTTCGCTTTCGGATTCCTCTTTTGTCATGGGCCGGGCTCTCTTGGTGGAGGTCTATATTGTTTCCACAGCCTTTGCTTTTCCCCGAACTGCCGCCTCTTTTTCTCTTCGAGTCTCTATTATGTGAAATAGAGTACTTTTGGGGTCGTTCCTCATCATGCCGACCTTTCCGCCTGTGGCGAACTTTATTCGTTGATGAGGTGCTGAGGCGATCATGCCGAACTTTGCTTGAGCGGGAAGGCCCAAAATGGCATTGTAGGGGGAAGGGATGTCGAGGACCAAGAATTCTATTTCCTCGGACCTGAGAAGGCTTCCTTCTCCAATAGTGACTGTCAGCGTCACCGTGCCTTTAGTCACCACCTTGTGACCGGTGAACCCTTCCAACTGAATGCTACTCGGAGCGAGCCGGCTATCTGCGAGCTTCATTTTCTTGAAGCAGTCGTAGTACATGATGTTTCTGTTAGCTCCGGTGTCTATCAACACCCTTCTCACCATGTATTGCTCAACTCCGAGGTGCAGCGTCAGTGGCTGCACTTTTGCCAGGTCGGTGCTGGCCAGCTCGCTGGGATAGAAGCAAATGCCAACCTCGTCTTTAACCCGAGGTTGGGACACCACGTTGTTAAGGCTGTACATGGTGTCACTGAGCTGAGTGATGCTCAGGTTATCTTCGAGGATAGTGGAGATTCTGAATTCCTCCCTATCCACATGCTCACGATCCCGGGCTGCCGGCCTCTGTTCAGGCCCCTCTCTCTGCTCAAACCGCTTGAGTGCTCCCCGATCTATCAACCGATGAATTGCTCTCTTTAGCTGAAAGCATTCTTCGGTGGTGTGACCATTCTCCTTATGGAATTCGCATCGTTTGTCCGGATTCCGAAGATATCTGTTTTCCTTCATCGGGTTAGGCTTTTTCAGTTTATTCTCCTGCTGCAGCACAGTCATGATGTGTTCTCTGGACGCGTTCAGCGGGGTGTAAACCATTTTATCTTCTCTCTCCTGCGCCCTTGTTTTGGCATTTTGTTGCCCGGTTCTCCGGTCCGGGTTCTTTGGCTCCTCAGCCTTTGCTGGCGCAGGGGTGATTTCCGTGGTTTTTCCTCTGCCGGCCAGGATTTTTTCTGTCTTTGCCACTCCTTTTGCCATGATGAACATCTCGGCACTGGTGGCTGGAGTCCGCAGGTTGAACTCTCCCAGAAGTCTGTCCGATTTGTGTCCGCCCTCGAAGCAGATCATGATTGTTTCGTCTGGGACGTTGGAGAGTTCGTCGGCAATCCTTTTGAATCGCTCGATGTAGTCCGTCAGTGATTCAGTGGGGCCCTGCTTTGCATTTGCAAGGTCCGACTTATCTTTGAGAAGTTCCCCAGCTGAGGCATATTTTTTGAGGAACTTCTTCTTCAGGTCGCTCCAGTCCGCGACCGACTCCTTCGGGAGTTCTCTGAACCATTTCAGCACCGTCGCATCAAACGTGCTGATAAAAACCTTGCACCACATATCCTGTTGCGCGGTGCAAACTCCCATTTTTGCCTCGAAGCTGGAGACGTGGGTCTCAGCGTGTGTTTTCCTTGCATACAGCCTGAATTCTGGGAGCCTCAACTGGGAGTTGGGTGGCGTCTTCTAAATCCGTCGACAGAACGGGCTTTCTAGTATCTGTGCGGGGAGGCCAATTTTCCCTGCTTCCAGAGCCTCCAAGCGCTCCTGGAGAATTTTCAGGGCCCCATCTGGAGAGTCGTTAGCTCGGGATTCTCTGCGACTGCGTCTGTCACGCCCGTCATTTCTTGATCGCTTTCGCGATGACGCGACTGTTCCGGGGGAGCTTCCCTGAGGAGAGGGTGAACGGCCACGTCTACCCCCTTGGGATCCTTTCCGTCGAGACTGTATCTCCGGCTTGTAGGTGCTATCCGAGCTTGTTGGGCTGCATGAGCGTGCTCGGACTCCCAGTCGGTCTTGTACGCTACCTCTGGGCTTTTCCCTTTCTTCTGGGAAATGAAGTCGGCTGTGCACACTTGCTTTGGGCGCACTGACCCGAATTCCCAGTCTATTTGTGGCGCTCTCACGCAGCCTGCTATGTGCGCTTGCCCGGGGGGCTTCCACAGCCCGGGATATGTGATGGCGACTGCGTGGCCTCTCTGGCCGTGCCCTTTCCTGCTCGAGGGGGGTTTTCTGCGTCCGCTCGGCTGCCTCGAGCTTTCTAGTGAGCTCGAATTCTTTTCTTTCGAGCTCTCTGACCTTCTCTACGTGCGCCCGTTCGCGACGCAGGTGCTCCAGCTCTGCCTGATCTCTCTGGAGTTGTGTGGCTGGCCGTTTTACCCCGGTTATTCGAACCTCGTCATTCCCACAAGTGTCTTCGCCTCCGGAAGTCTCACTGGTGGTATCTCCACCTTGACGGGCTCTCTGCGCGGCTTTCCCCTTGCTAGTCCGCGATCTTTCTGCCGCCTTTTTAGTCAACACCCGAGCTACATCCCGGGCCGACCTCCTGCCTTTTGAATTGTCGGCAGGGGTTTTTCCGGGAGTTTTCGGAGCATGTCTCTGCGTTGACTGGGCAGTCTGCTCAGCATTGCGTGCAGAGTGTGGGCCAGCGTCTTGAGCAGCTGACGTATCCTGCTGCTTGGAATTTGTCATTTCTTTACACCGTTAGCTTTTTCGGTTATAAGATGTTCAACTGAAGGTATCTAATTCCGGCGTCCCGGCAACGGAACCAAACTGATCACGCCAAAAATGGTTCTGGTGATCTGTCGTTGTCCACGTGTGTAGCTAGTCAACGTCGGGTGCCCGGCTCTCAATAGGCACAAGTTTTGGTGGGACTTGTCCTCCCAGATACCTGTGATGAAAGAGACACCGTTAGGGAGCTGGACGTTGGTCCAGCTAAAGCCCTCCGGTGGGAGAATCAGTATATGGTAAGGTAAGTGGTCTCCGGTAAGGATTCAGGCAGCTCTTTGAGAGTGAATGCTCTGAATTCTTTGGGAGAGTTTGTGGTTGTGTATGTGTGAATTTGAACTTAGACCTTAAAGGAAGGTTGTCACCTTGTATTTATACTGGTAGAATGTTGGTCTGAAGCAAGTGGATCTGCCAGATGTCAGCTTGGGATGAACAGTCATGTGATCATTTATGGTAGCCGCAATGTGCATTGATGGGCTTTAATGTGGAAGTGACCTGTTCTGATGCAGAGGATAGAACTTCCCTATTTGTCCCTTTGACCTTCTAGATGCAGCCTTCCTTAGTGAGCAAGTATCCTTTTTGTCCAATAGGAGACTAGATGGTGGTCCCGGGATGACGTAGTAACCGGAGGGCATTGAATGCGGCAGCTTTCGTTGACTTTCAAGGCTTCCTGGGGTATATAACTCAGGGTCTCTATTTCATGCAGCTCGGGTTCAGGACCATGCGAGCTTGTCAACTTGGTAGCGGAAGATTCTGGACCAGTCCCGAACTCCTCGGGGAGGTCGGGTTAGAAGTGGTGATGAGTATATTTGGATCCCGAGCTGTAGTCCGAGCTCGAGATATGAGATCCTCTTATCCGAGCTCCAGGTAAGCATCGGCACGTGGCCCGCGAGTGCCACGTGGAAGTTTGTACATTTTAGGATCTTCAGTGACCATCCATCTCTCGAATTTTAGTGGAAATTGTGTTTCCACCCACCTTTTTTTCCCTCTTGCTACTTCAGCAAACTGTCTGGCTAAGCACAATGTGTGTATATTCTTGCTAGGCGTTAGCATGGGGATTTCACCCACTTGTGCACTTTGTGGAGGTGGGTTTTTTGCAGGTGGAGGAATGTTCTTGTGTTTCAAAGTAGGTTAGAAATTGAAAAATGAGTTTTCGTTCCCAACTGATGGGCTCATGATTTCCACAAATTTTTCCTTTAATTTTCTTTTATTTTGTACTATTTTTGAGTTAATTATGCTTGAAAATATTATTATTTGTGTATTTGTTCTTTAATGTAGGTTTTCAAAGTATAAACGAGCATTCATGGGGTTTAGCACAAAGTTTGAGGCAATTTCGGGCTTTAAAGTTGAGCCTTAAATTTTTTCGTCAAAGTCAGTAAGAGTTCCAAGGCAAAATGAGGCCAACGGAGGACTATTCATTACTCAAAGAATTCATTAATGCGGTGGCACCCTATGAGCACCCCAATCCGCAGATCGTTCCTGGGTCTTTTGCTCTAGACTCCCGAAATAAAAGTGTGATAAATGCGCAAAACACATTTATATTAAAAACAGAGTCGTCACCCTCGTTTATATAGGAAACGAGAGAAAAACTGAGATTGTGGGTTCGAAGGCTAAGTTATGAGTTGGGAAGGTTTTACGCACCCAACTCGCCCTTTCGGTCTCTTATGATTGCATGCTCGAGTTTATATGCTACGGGTTTGCTATTCTATGTGACTAAAGAAAACGTATCACGGAGGTTTATATCTCCGTTTACGTTATAAAGTGTATACATGCTTTATTCTTTACAAAAGAAACAAAATAAATATAATATATATTTATATTTAATGAAAATAACTAAAATGAAATTTTAGTTTAAAGTATCTATTATATATA
Source organism: Platycodon grandiflorus (assembly GCA_016624345.1). Lineage (NCBI taxonomy): Eukaryota > Viridiplantae > Streptophyta > Magnoliopsida > Asterales > Campanulaceae > Platycodon > Platycodon grandiflorus. The sequence goes on from CM028361.1 coordinate 70,065,190, forward strand.
TATTACATATATATATATATATATATATATATAGATATAGATACACATATAATATCAACTATATAAATAAAGCAAATGCTCCGGAACTCAAATATAATACATTTATTTACTTATCAAATGTATCAAAATAAATATACATATTCACAATTTATCTAACATATTTATATATTTGAAATGGATAAATAAACTATCGATCGGAAGGGATTACCTTCTGTCGTTTTACAGAATTCGGGCCAAGTTATAGGCCATTGTGTTATATTGGATCAAGCTAGCTCGTAGCCTGACCGTTGTGCTTCCACTGGTACCGATACGAGGAAAGGAAGACTTACGTTTCGATATTGGGTGTGTTAAAAGAACACTGTGTGTGTGTGTGTTGAAAAAGAGTCAATACTCTTTTCTCTTTTCTTTCTTTCTTTTCTTCCTCAAAAAGAGGCTTGATAGAGAGAGAGTTGTGTTTGTGAGAGAGAGCTAAGAGCTGATGGTGTTTTCTTGGTGTTGTGGATCATTTGAGGGAGAGAGCTGTGAGCTCTTATATAGGAGGCTGAGAGAGAGATATTTTGATGTTACTCTCAGGGCTAAGCAAGGAGGAAGCTTCGTTCGTGCCTTTAAATTCTTCAGCAGCCGGCGGCTTGACTTGTGAGGCAAAATGCTGGTTTGGTGCGCGGCGCACCAAAATGGGCTTGGCCTTTATGGTTGGCTAGTTGTTTGGCTATGGTGATTGGCTGTTTGGTTTCGCGAGAGAGAGAGAGAGAGAGAGAGAGAGAGAGAGAGAGAGAGATTCCAATTTGTTTGAGAGATAAATATAGAAAAAGATAGATTGAAGGTGATAGAGAAAGATTGCTCACGAGAGGCTCTTCTTTATTTTATTTTCTTGCATAGGCTGCCCTTCGGGATTCAGCCTAAGGAGCTCTCTTGACTTTTGTTTTTGAGCATATGTAAGAGAATGAAGAAGGATAAAAGAAAGTTCCCTCTCTCATTGTGATGTGGGTGTATGGTCACTCTTCGTAAATATAAGGATGGAGCAGCCCCGCTTTGGAGGGCGCAAATTCAAGAAGATGACCTCTCGAGCGAGCGATGGTTGGAAGGGTGTTTTGGTATTGGCAAGGCCTATGGGTTGTGTATAGTAAATGGTTGTTTGATCCAGCATGAGATTTGGATGGGGTTTAATGTAGGTGTGGCCTTTGAGTAAGGCTCGGGACTTGGATAGGTTTAAATGTGAGGTTTTGGGTGTGGTGATAGCCCAGTGTGTCAGTAATAGCTCAATCGCAATGGGTCGAAGATGATCCTTATCATGACACTCGACTCACTTTGCGTATTTTTATGTGTTTAATTGTTTGCGGGCTTATGACTTCGAAATGATTCATCATTGACTCGTGTAAAGTTATCATATTTTTTAGGTGAATCAATTCATCATTTGGGAAGACTCGACATCCAAAGGATATTCAGCGATAAGCTAGACTCAAGGGTCAAGAAATCACACAAGGATTTGACCTGGACTCGATATCTTAGACCGATTCGAAAAATTCATTTTAGAGACTCAATTGACTTGAGAACAAAAGATTATATAAAAGACGTGTGAGCATACTTCACAAGAAATATTAACACTACAAGCAAAAAGGGATATGTTCTTGGGGATCTATCACTCCCAACCATTGTTCATTGATTTCTGGGATCTTGGTCATCACTTTCAGAAGAGGCTTCTTCAACAACTGCATCATCATCGACAATGTGATCGTAGGTCTCGTGATCTGGATCGTTCATATCAAGATCATCAGAGCTGCTTGAACGAGCCTCTATGAGGTCGATCCGAATTTCTTCATCAATGCGAAACCCAACATCAAGGATGGCAGAGAAGTCGGCATATGACAAGTACCGTATTCGTCCATAAAAAATAGGCTGAAGATTATTCAAAAGGATGCGTGACTGCTCGACCGGGTCAGGCCTTTCAAGAGCTTGCGTCACTTTCTTCCTCCATCTTTTGGCGAAGTCAGAAAAAGTATCATTTTCCTATTGGGTGCATGACTCAAGGTCTCGCCTATTCTTTCCCCAATTGCTGCTGTCTTTGTACATCTTTTGAAACTCATCAGCGAGCTTGTCCCAGGTAGCAATTATGGTGCTATCAACTGACATCAACCACTGTTTAGCAGCCCCAATCAGAGTCAAGTGAAAATTGGAGACCATCGCCTCGAAGCTTGCACCTCTCTGTTGTATAGCATGTGTATAGGACCTCAGGTGGGCAATAGGGCAACCTATCTCATCGAACTTCTCGATATCAGGCATTTAAAATTTTTGTGGTAGGATAGCAGCAGGCTGTAGTGTCATTGCTCGTGCGGTAAACTCGCCTTTGTTCAAGACTTTCAGAACCATGTCTTTTAATTCTCTGACTTCTGCTTTACTTGTAGCCTCTGTATCAGTGATATCAACTGTTGTTGCTGCGGGAGGCTGTCCTACTTAAGGAGCATTGTAAGGAGGGACAATGTTTATCTCTCCAATGTGAGGTGTATAAACAACAAATGGGTAGACAGACCTAACTGGATCCTGTTGGATATGACTGGTTAGATTTAAGTGTGAACTGCCTTAGATTGGGTTAGTCATGTGGAAAGGGAAGGCATTTGGATTTGAAAAGGGGATGTTGGTAGATGAAGAGGTAATGTTGGTTGTAGAAGGTGTGGTAGTGTTTGGGATTGAGATTGTGGTAGTCTGAGACTAATGATGTATGTTTGAGTTTGATGGATTGACATTTGGCTGAGGAGGGAATGTGTTTGGGTAAGACGGGTAAGTGTTTGGATATGGGAAATATGGCTATGGAGAGTATGGAGAATAGGCATGTGGGAAGGCAGAGTAGGTGTTTGGATTAGGTAAACTTGCATTCACACTTGAGGGTGATGAGTTGACAGGTCCTGTGGAGACATGCAAAGTCCTATGGCTAGCCCATTGACTTTGAATAAAGGCCGAAAACCTAGTTATAATGGCTTCCATGTTCTGATCCATCCACTGTTGCATTACTGGGATTGGAGTATATCCTGGAGCCCTTGTGTCATGTCCCGCAAAAGTATTATCTTCCTGATCGGCCATCTGATTCTAATGCAGACTTTATGCACTTGACTCTGAACCCAAATTCAGAACTCTTGTCAACCTCCTAGTGCTAGTCCTCCTCCAATTCAAGGCTAGGTTTCTGAAAGGTTGGGGTATTGGTAGGAGTTAGGTTTTGGAAGTGTTTCTGGGTACAGCACAATTTTATTGTTCCTCTTTTCCTTTTAACTCACCCTAAGATGGTTGGACAAGCGACAATACTGCTTTGTTTTGACTTGTTATCCATTCCTGGAACAATGGATTCTCTTTCCAAAATATAGGACCTTCATTTTTCACCTGTATTTCCACTCCCCAAGATTGGACAGATCTTAGGCAAAGGGCCTATATTCTCTTCAGGATCCACCATCCGAATTGTCTAGGCATATTTCATTGACTTCTTTGTTAATCCTGTGCATGGAGACTTTGTTTGTCGACCTTTTGATCACCATGATTTCCTTTTGGGAAAGTATGACTCGTTTTTGATTTTTTCTTTGATGTTTATTTCTCAACATCTTTTTTCTTTGTTGAGATCAGACAGACTCTTTTGTCGGTCGACGATACTTTTTTTTATTTGAATTCTTTTTGTCTTTATGTACAGGATTGACAAAGTATGTTTGTGATAATAAGAACTAACCGGTCTTTGATGTGTCGTATAAATCTATATGAATTACGCTTGGCTATGCAGGGCTAGGATGACTTACTTTCTGGGGGACGATTAGCAATCGCGCGGAAAGGGATAGTGTCGGCTGAAAGAATGTTGGGCTTATGACCTACCCAGTTTCATTTCAACGTGGCTATACTAGGTTCGAAGCTTGGCAATAGTTCGGAATAAATGAGTGCACGTGTGTGAGCAGTATTTAAGAGACTCTTTTTACAATTATATGTTAATGAAAGTGAGACAGATATATACAGAATAATAGGAAAATATGTCATTTTTTTTCTGATTCATGTGATGTGGGTTATGCTTTTGTTAGCAGTTGAAATTAGCAGCAAAAGAAACACAACCACAACTCGAGTGTTTGGAGCCCCGAGAAAAGTACAAACCAATAATTGAATGAAAGAATTTAAAGTGGTAAAGATTACCGAGATTAAAAGGAAAATGAACACTGGAAAGTTTTTTGTAACCTTTTTTTAAAAAAAATTTTGAAAACATAACCGCACCCGAAGGCTGCCTACGTCCCTCAAAACGAGGCTCAGGTCACCGTAGTTCAACTCTATAAAAGTTGATGAATTTTCTTTTTGTGTTTGAAAATATTCAATGGATTGCAAAGATTGTCTCCTTTTGAAAACTTGTATTTTTCCAATATTTGAAAAGAATTTTCTTTTCTCTTGTTTTTTGGTTAGCAATTAAGGAAAGCAACAAAAGGTGGGACTTAAGCCCCGAGAGTAAAAAGAATGAATAAATGAAATAATTAAATAAGTATATTATAAATAATAAATTTTGGCGAAATCGCCCGAACAAAAGAATATATTTTGACCCGCAAGTGTTAGTACGAGCAGTATATACACGTAACCCATAATTACGTAATAAATTAAACAAATAACATTTAACATGGTAAATAAAATAAAACACGTACAATTTATACATGTCACAAATAAAATACACCTAACATATAAACATGTTATATAAAAACACGTAACAAAAATAAAACACGTACTATTTTTTAACATGTAACAAAGATAAAATAATTACTTAACAAGATAATCATGTTAGAAAATAAAACATGTTACAAAAAATAAAGCATGTAACACTAAACATATTACAAAAAATAAGGTGAACAAAATAGAATAAACAAATAACACTTTAATCATGTTATGAAAGAAATGTGTAATAAATAAAGGCTTAATTATCAATTTGGTTACTGTACTTTGCAACTTTTTTCAGTAAGCTCACTCTACTTACTTTTTCTCCTAATTAGTCACTGTATTTGGCATGTCGAATCAAAAGGGTCACCCAGGCTAACTGCCGTTAATTCCATGGACAGAATCGCGTGAAAAGACATTACTGCCCCTAAGATAATTCTCAGGCTTATGTTAATCAAAACTTATGAATTACTGCCCCTAACATGTAAACTTAATAGCATACAAACTTAATCCTAAAATAATACAAATTAACTTAAAACTATGCATACAAATATTAAAAAAAAAAACATAAATACAGATTTTTTTAAATACAAATATATTTAAAAAAAAAACATGCATACAGATTTAAAATACAAATATAAAAAAAGTATGCATACAAATAACATAAACAAACAATATAGATTATTTTTATAAATTTACAAATTAGCAAACAAATTAACTTAAAACAATAAAAAGGCTTAATTAGCACTACTCTAAACTTTTTGTGCGTTATTCATAAATGTTTCATTCACTTTTATAATCTTCCTAAGCATACACAAAATTAAACAAAAGTAGAAACTTATTGTTTTTCATGTGCATGTATATAACTCGAAAAAGACTAGGTACCGTCCATTTCATTTTAAGCTGTCCATCTTCAAACTTTTGTCATGGTCAATATTTGTTTGTGAGAAGATAATTATGTGTACGTACGTAAATTTAATATTTTAAAAATATTAATTAATATTAATGTTTTTGTCAGACTATTTTTACCAAGTCGTATTGTCGACATGCAACGCTAATCCTTGTATCTAGTCTTTAAAAATAACTAGTTATTGAGCCCGTGCTCCGCATGAATTTAATTTGATTATGAAATTAATTGACAAATATTAAGAATATTTTTGAGAAAATTATCATTATTCAATATCGGTGTTTGTTGACTTAATGTCTGACAAAAGTTAAGTATTATCAATATATGCAAATTAGTGGTCGTTTATTATAATATTTTCATTTCAGAATAAGTATTTTTTATTGGTGGTCAATATATGTATTTTCGTTTCTAATCATTTTTTTAATTTGTAAGTATCCTTTAATGATATCAAATTATTTGTTTTTGTTTTTGTTTTTTTTTTCCATCTTGCACTCAATAAAGATATTTAATTAGACATATATTTGAAGGTTTTTAATAAAATTAAAAATAAAATAATTATTTTGGGACATATTGAAGAATGATATATTTTTTCTGAACAAAGGAGAATTGTTTAAGGATTGAATATAATTATATTTTAAAAATAATTTTTGAAGATCATTCAATTATTTTTTAACGGGGCTGCTAACGTGGAGTATGTGAGCCCCTATCTCGCATAAATGACTGCTTGCGTCGACTATGTGTTCTTAGTTGTATAAAAAATATGTTTGATAAAATAATTATGATAAATAGTTATCTTCATTAATTTGATAGAATATTATACTACAATTAAAAAAATTTTTTTTTGGTACAACTATTCAATAAGGTCACAACTGGATGGTCACGCGTGGAACGCATGACTTGAATAAGGGCACTTTCGGGTTTTTAGAAAAAAATTGAGAGTTCCATCCATGATATAAACATGTAACATTTAAATATGTCACAAAAATAAAACAAACCAATAAGATATAAACATGTTATAAAAATAATAAAACAAAAGAGAATGCAAAGCATAAATGTATGAGTCTAGCCCTCTAAAAAAATTTTTTTTTATTATCCCCAGCAGAGTCGCCACTGTGAGCACCCCGATCCGCAGATCGTTCCTGGGCCTTTTGCTCTGGACTCCCGAAATAAAAGTGTGATAAATGCGCAAAACAGATTTATATTGAAAACAGAGTCGCCACCCTCGTTTATATAGGAAACGAGAGAAAAACTGAGATTGTCGGTTCGGAAGCTAAGTTACGAGTTGGGAAGATTTTACGCACCCGACTCGCCCTTTCGGTCTCTTATGATTGCATGCTCGAGTTTATATGCTACGGGTTTGCTATTCTGTGTGACTGAAGAAAACGTATCACGGAGATTTATATCTCCGTTTACGTTATAAAGAGTATACATGCTTTATTATTTACAAAAGAAATAAAATAAATAAATATATATTTATATTTAATAAAAATAACTAAAATGAAATTTTAGTTTAAAGTATATATTATATATATATATATATATATAACATATTTATATATATAGATACACATATAATATCAACTATATAAATAAAGCGAATGCTCCGGAACTCAAATATAATACATTTATTTACTTATCAAATGTATCAAAATAAATATACACATTCACAATTTATCTAATGTATTTACATATTTGAAATGGATAAATAAAATAACGATTGGAAGGGATTACCTTCTGTCGTTTTACAGAATTCGAGCCAAGTTCTAGGCCATTGTGTTATATTGGATCAAGCTAGCTAGTAGCCTGACCGTTGCGCTTCCACTGCTACCAATACGAGGAAAGGAACACTTACATTTGATCTTGAGTGTGTTCAAAAAACACTGTGTGTGTATGTGTGTGTGTGTGTTGAGAGAGAGTCAATACTCTTTTTTCTTTTCTTTCTCTCTTTTCTTCCTCAAAAAGAAGCTTGATAGAGAGAGAGTTGTGTTTGTGAGAGAGAGCTGAGAGCTAATGGTGTCTTCTTGGTGTTATGGATCATTTGAGGGAGAGAGCAGTGAGCTCTTATATAGGAGGCTGAGAGAGAGATATTTTGATGTTACTCTCGGGGCCAAGGAAGGAGGAAGCTTCGTTCGTGTCTTCAAAGTCTTTAGCAGCCGGCGGCTTGACTTGTGAGGCAAAATGCTGGTTTGGTCCGCGACGCACCAGAATGTGCATCCGCGCACCAAAGGCTTATTTTGGTGTATCAGCGCGCCAAACATGGTTTCAGTGCACCAAAAGCCTGAATTTATACTTAAAATCTTCATCTTTCATCCTTTGTGCTTCAGGTCCCCCGTCAATTTTATTTAATCTTTCTGCCTTGAAGTTGTTCCTTTTGCGCTTTGACCTTTCAAGCTTTGTATCTTTAGTTTTGACCCTTGATGTTTATCTAACTGAAGTTGTTGATGTTTGTTGGACATCGTTAGTCCTGTTGGATATTTTGTTCCCTGAATTAATCATAGAAACAAATGTTAGTCCACTTATAAATAAACAGTTATTTATAGGACAATTCTTATGATGTGGGGTACGAATTCTGGGTGTCTACACACCCCCACTGCGTCGTCACGTGTTCCGCTCAGCAAATGCGCGTCCTTCTTCCTTGGATCCTTCGACCCGATTTGCTTTCCTGCTCCATCTTCTCTCACAGCCTCGACTCGTTTCCTCGTGGGTAGTCTGTGTGTTTTCTCATCTGGGCTGCCTATTCTCCCTCACACTCTAACCTGCTGCATTCCCTAGTCCATGACCATTCCCTCTCTCACTCCAGCCCATGAGATTCCACATGGGTTGCCTTCCTTCCATCCCGCAACCCAGCCTTCTTTCCTCCCTTTTTTAGCCCTCAATCTTCATGCTTAATTCCCACTTATGCACTTTTTGGAGGTGGGTTTTTTTTAGGTGGAGGAATGTTCGAGGTGGGTTTTTTTTAGGTGGAGGAATGTTCTTGTGTTTCAAAGTAGGTTAGAAAATGAAAAATGAGTTTTCGTTCCGACAACGGAACCAAACTGATCATACCAAAAAGTGATTCGGTTGGGGTTCCTCGTGTACACAGTAGAGATTGGTGGTGTAGAAATGGATATTTGGCTAGGAGTGTGTCTCACCCGAGAAAACACAACATTGAAAGCACGTGAGTAGGAGTTGGGGGTTGTCCGGACTAAAACCTTCCGGTGTGGGAAAGAGAATGGAGGGAATAAAGAGAGAAGGAAACTAGTAAGCGGGAGAAGCAGGAAATCAAGTAAGATAGGAAAAGTGTGTAGAGCACATATGCCGTTTACATTTACCAAACAAAGGTATTTATAGGTGAGAAGGGTTACTTGGCTTTAGCCGGTTTGCCAGGTGGGAGTATGGGATGCGTTCTGCAGAATTTGGTGAAGAATGTCGTCTGCGCAAGGAATGGTTGGTGGAGCACATGTGTCTCTCTCTTGGAGACTTGACGGATCAGAGAGTAGGAGTAGAACTAGGGTGGCTATGGTCAACTACCATAGCCAATGGTATGAATCCACTTTTTCCAAGCCAGTTGACACGCCAGTGTATTAAGTGCGTGTGCAAGAGAAGGTGTAGTTGGTGACGAGGTGAGTTGGTTACCTCATCACCTCGGCAATTGGCGAGGTAGGTGAGCTACCTCATCAGCTTGTCAGGGCGAGGACTGCTTCCTCGCTTCGTTGCCGAGAAATTGGCCATCTATGTAATCCGATGCTAACCTTCTCAACTCCGGTGCCAAACATGCATGTGGGTTCTATACCTCATCAGCTCGTCAGGGCGAGAGTAAAATTTTGATATACGGCCAATGTAATTTTCTTTTACACAAGCGCCTTAAATTGTTGTTTGATTGGATTCCAAATAACTTAGAGAATGCTTACACATTTTTTTTTAATCACATACTACATATATCCTCAAGTTCGTAAACAAAAATTTTGAGTTTCGATGCTCAATCGTTTTTGTTTTTATTTTGAGCCATTTGACTGGTCAAACTAAAATAGATTTAAAAGACATCAATACACTTTTTAATATTCGAAAGGTATATAAATGTCAATTGGCATGATGTGTGATACGTATCAATTGAATCTTTAAATTATTTCTTTTAACAATGAAGTTTATTAGAGCGCTTGTGCAAAAAAAATAAAAAAATGTACACTGACAGTGTACCATAAAATAAACTACTCCCTTCGTCCCTAAATTATTATCTTCTTTTTCTTTTTCGTCCGTCCCAGAATAATTGTCTTGTTCGAAAACATTCCTTTTTAAGATATCACTTTTACCATTTTAGCCTTACTTTTTCCCCTATTTTAATTATGGACCACATACACATGGGCATTAAAAGAAATTACACATTATACCAATATTAATAATCAAGTCAATTATTTTTTCTTAATCTGTGTGCCGGATCAAACAAAACAATAATTAAGGGATGGAGGGAGTATTAAAATAAATGCTTTACTTTATGTAATTTTTCTTTTAATAACTTTAAGGTATTTGATGATGTATAAAAATCACGGGCACCGGGGGAGCCAAATGGATCGTCGCCGTGTCGCGGATGTAGGATATCTGACATGTATTTGTCTGCAAAAAAGACATCGTGAGAGGGGTAGGGAGGGTCCCCGCCAAAACCCTTTGGCGTGATAATCAGTATATCGGTCATTAGAGAATATAGACTAGAGTACATATATCTTGTCTAAAGAATGGCATACCTTCGCTTGGTATAGGAGGGAGTATATACCCGCGTGGAATGGGCCTCTATTCATTTTGGGACCATTTACTGGAGTGAGGCCCATATATATACCTGCGTGGACCGGGCCTCTATTCATTTCGGGCCCATTTGCTGGAGTGATGCCCATACAATTTAGCAGGTCCAGAATATGCACATCAGAAGCCCCCCACTCCTTATTCCTCGAGATTTATCTTGAGGGTGAGGAGTACTATTTTTTCGTGTTTGCCTCGGACATACCTAGATGCATTCACTCGACCTTGTCATGAACTCAACCTTAAGATTAACTAAGTCATGAGCTCGACCTGCGAGCAGTAAAATGACTTCAAACGTTAATCAAGGAATCAACTCGACCTGGGAGCGTAATAATAAACCTTAGAATTAACTAAGTCATGAGCTCGACCTACGAGTAGTTAAATGGCCTCAAACGTTAATTAAGGAATCAACTCGACCTGGGAGCATAACAATCCTTGAAATTAACAAAGTCATGATGTAATACCCCGACCCTATTTCCTTCCTAGTTCATTCGTAATTACTTGACATCGGTGACACTTACATCATTCATATAATTTGTATGCATTTTGTTTATTAATTTTATTTAGTGTTTTGGTTAGCTTCGTGTGATTAGTATGCCTTGATTTGTGATGTAATATTTGTAGCGTTCGTACTTGTAATGCGTTACACTTCTAGCGATGTTTTCGGACCTTCGGAAGACTTTTCTTGAGTATTTTGACCTTGCCTTAGATTTAGAATCATTTTGGGATCATTTGGTATCATTTTTGGAATGTTTTAGAGCATTTTCGGAGAAGTAGGAGCAAAAAGGGGACGGGGCGCGCGCCTGGGCGGCCGCCCAAAGGACAGAATATTCGTCCAGAATCAGCCTGTAGTAATTTGGCCATAACTTTGTGTAGAAAACTCGGATTTGCAAACCGTTTGATTCTGTGTAAACTAGACTCAAAGAGCTTTCCAACCATACCTTATTTGTAATTTTTAGACTTGTATATCATTCTAGGCACATTTTTGAAGTTGAATGAAAGTCAGGCCAATCCTGTTTGGACAGCACATGGACTTGTTTTGTTATATTAAACATATTAGATGATTGTTTAGCTTGGGACACGTCCTTGATGTGTGAGTCAGCCTTCCACCACCTCCTAAACCCCTGAGAGAGTAACCAATACTCCCATTTTCTTCCCAAAACTCCATTAAACCTTAAGAGAGAGAGTGTGTGTGCTGTGAAGGTGATCTACTGTGTGTGTGTTCTATATCTTCTCATCCAACCAACCAAACTTTGATCCAAGGCCATGCATGTGATGGGGATGACTAGAGGATCACTCTCCACCTATTGCATGTTGGTATTCTTGGGTTTTTTTGGAGTGAATTCATCAAGAGGTAAGTAACTATAATGTTTTGAATGTTTATGAGTTGAATTGGAATAATAAAGCATATAGGATGAGTAATTGTTCATCTTTATGAAATTTCTTGAAAGAAATAAGTAATTGACTATTCCAAATGATATTATGTTAGTTCTTAATCAATGGCCATGTGTAGAGGTTGTCATGAGACTTGGTGAAGTGTTAGTAACATGTTAGAAAGTGAAACACATGAATTTCAAGTTAGTTGCAGTCCCTGTTTTGGGCTATTTTCGTGAAAATTATGGTACTAATATACTATTGGGAATTTGCTGAATTTTGGATATGTTGTTCATATTCATGTTAGTTAGTTCTCTGTAAATTTTCATGAATTTTAGAGGTCGGGAAGTACCTCGTTTAGGTTGTGTTTTATCGCTGCGCCATGTAATCTGTTGCTGAAAATTCTGGGTGTTAGTTCCAACTTTAAGTGACTAATTCTTGATGATTATAAGTCCAAATGAGGTAATTCAAAGTGGTAAATTATAGTTCCAGATGTCTAGTTTCTAAATATGGAATAATTGTAATATTTGGATTTTTGTGGAATATTTGGTGAATTTAACGGTATTGTTACGCGATGCTGGAGAAATCATATTGTGTTAATAAACTTTGTATAATAGCAACTCGTTGATATTTTTGTCGTTAGTTTACTCGCTATGAATTTGTGAGGTTGTTTTGGGTACTTTATATTACTGAATAATGGTGTTGAGAATAGAATGGTTAATTAGGGATGATACTACGGTTCATCCCGATGTCTCGAATATTAGTAACGACTCAAACGGAGTCAGTAATGCATAACGTTATAAACCAAACCTTTATGCGAATTGAACACTAGTCATGAATGACTCTAGCGGAGTCGAATAGGATGTGAATTATAATGAGTCGTGATATACATAGTACACGACGATAACTATACGTGATAGGTTATACTCTACATGAGATGACATATCGTGTTTATCGTTCCAACACGGAAGATGTGATTTGTAATGAGTCGTGAAATACATAGTACACGACGATAATGTTATGTGATGGTTTATGTTATACATGAGACAGAGTGTCTTGAGTGATTATAGGATACTGTAGAGATCCTAAGTTGAGTTGCACAATAGGCCTACTTTGCCTATTGTCATGTTTTGGTTATATGTCTAGTGATTATGGACATTGTGTGATTGTTCTAGTATGTGATAGGACAATCATCCTACTTTGATGATTGATTGTGTGTTTAATGTTTACTAGCACACTTTGTTGATTTGTTGTTGTAGACTTATTGTGACCTACTTGAAACATTCGTATCGTTATTGAATGTGATTGTTGTGGTATGCTCCCTACTTTGGAGTATGACCGTTTATTTTAAATGTCGAGTAAACATCTACTTGTGCATTTAGTTAAGTCCATGGCATTGTGTCGGCGGTGTATTGATGCTCGATTATTGCGGGAGCCGGGGCTACGTAATAGTTCAAGGCCAATACATTGGGCCTCGCCCTACCGTTGGCCACGGTAGGGGTATAGCGCCATGTGTTGTACGGAATAAACGTAAACTTGGTAAGCTATATCCGTGGTTGATTCTTGGGTTGTAGGGGCCAAGATCACACGTTGACGTGAATACAGAAAATGGTTCACACAATTTCATGTTGTTTCTTGTTATTGGTTCGAGCACGTCAACAACGGCTTCGAATTCTTGATTTGGTTTATTGATCGAGCACATCAACAATGGCTTCGATATTTGGTATTATAATGGTTGGTTGGTTGGAACTATTGGTTTGGTCGGAGGTGTACCTCAACGCCGTATCCCTTTAAATGTGTTACTTACCGCTCTTATGTGTTTCCTATATAAGTGAATGTTGGTCATGATTTCCAACTGGTATGGGACGGTTGGCGATCATTGAGCCTCTCGTCAGTATAGGGCTGGTTGCCTTTATGTGCTCCTACATGTTTACTTTCCTGTTATATTGTTGTGCATAATGCCATGCCATATAGTCACACGTAGTAACTTGTCGATTAATGGTTAAGTTAAAATTATTACCAAGATTAGTGCATTTAGAGTCTTGGTTTACTATTACATTCATACCTATAGCACCCAATACATTATAGTATCTTACGGAGTCTTTTAGACTCACCCAACAACCTCCTCAGTTTGCAGGTTAAGTTTCAGCGCAGCGAGTCTTGGAGCTTGGAGTTAGCAAGATGTATTTATATTGTCTTTTCCTTCTTATTTCTTGTATTGTGAGATTGTGAGGTTCACTAAGTTATGTAAACTTAGTCTATGGGTAGAAATAGTTGTATTCGTTAGATTTGTATTTTGGTGCAAACTAGTGTAGTCGTGCCGGTTGTCGTACTATATTATTTTTGGATTCCTGACTCGTGGTGTTTAAGTATTATTGTTTCTCCGGCTCGTGTATTTAACCGTCGAGGTTTTAATTATTGGGTTTATCTTCAGTGTTGTTCTCCGGTGTATTGTTTAGCCGTGGAGGTTATTATTATATGTTGGGATTCTTGTTATTCGAGCTTTGAGGCTCAAGTTCATTTGTTCTCCGCTGCCTTGTTGTTGTTAGTATTCCACTGCATCGGTTTAATCTCGAGCTGTTGTGGCTCGCTTTATTCTGTTTAGTTGTTGTTTGAGTTTTTGAAACTCACATTTTAACTTGTAACTCGCTCTCTTCGATTGTTCTTGTTAGTTTGGCGCACCGAGTTGGGGTTCAACATCGAACCCCGGACTCGGGTCGTCACACATGAGCTCGACCTGCGAGCAATCAAATGACCTCAAACATTAATCAAGGAATCAACTCGACCTGGGAGTGTAACAATATATAATCCTTAAAATTAACTAAGCCATGAGCTCGACCTGCGAGCAATCAAATGACCTTAAACATTAATTAAGGAATCCACTCGGCCAGAGAGCATAAAAATAAACCTTGAAATTAACTAAGTCATGAGCTCGACCTGCGAACAGTCAAATGATTTCAAACATTAATCAAGGAATCAACTAAACCACGAGTAGCACTCTAATGGGAGGACAAGATCTACACAGCCACAAGTAACTCTCGAGCGGGGAGGATATAATCTACTCAGCCGCAAGTAACTCTCGAGCGGGGAAGATATAATCTACTCAGCCGCGAGTAACACTCGAGCGGGGAGGATATAATCTACTCGGCCGTGAGCAACACTCGAGCGGGGAGATATAATCTACTCTGCCATAAGAAACACTCGAGCGAGGAGGATATAATCTACTCGGGCGCGAGCAACACTCGAGCGGGGAGGATAAAATCTACTCAGTCGCGAGTTACACTCGAGCGGGGAGGATAAGCACAAAAAGGTGGGGTGTATTACTCAACCGCGAGTAACACTCGAGCGGGAGGACAAGATCTACTCAGCCGCGAGTAACTATCGAGCAGGGAGGATATCATCTACTCAGTCGCGAGTTACACTCGAGCGGGGAGGATAAGCGTAGGAAGGCGTGGGTACAACTCAGCCACGAGTAATACTCGAGTGGGAGTATAAACTCTGGAAGGCGCGAGGTCAACTCAACCGTGAGTAACACTCAAGCGGGACGACCAAATTTACTCGGCTGCGAGTAACACTCGAGTAGGGAGGATAAATGCAGGAAGGTGCGGGGTACAACTCAACCGCAAGTAACGCTCGAGCGGGAGGACCAAATCTACTCGGCCGCGAGTAACACTCAAGCGGTGAGTATAAGCGCAGGAAGGCGCGGGATACAACTCAATCGCGAATAGCGCTCAAACGGGAGGACCAAATCTACTCGGTTGCGAGTAACACTCGAGTGAGGAGGATAAATGTAGGAAGGCACAGGGTACAACTCAACCGCGGGTAGCGCATGAGCTGGAGGACCAAATCTACTCGACCGCGAGTAACACTCGAGCGACGAGGTTCATTTGTTTTGACCGTTACTTAACGGAGCTTGACCGATAATGGAGGGGTCTATTGGCAATTATTTTTCATTAAAGGGTCAAGCTGTAACTTCCCATCAGTTAAGGGATCAAGAGGTAATTACTCTGTATTAAAGGGACCCAGCTGCAACTTCTTCAGCAATGAAGGGACCACATTATAATTTCCCATCATTCAATGGGTGAAGTTATAACTGCTCATATTGGAGGGGGCTTGTTTGTAACTAATGCATTGAAGAGGCTACTTAGTGGAGGTACCATTTGTAACTATCGGGGAACGTGTGTATGGACGTGCGTATTAACTTGCACAACATATCCGGAAACAGTTTCGTATCAATCATCCCATACTATGTTCGTCGCTTCCAATCATCTTCTCCGTCCACAGCGACAGATTTCTTGAGACGCTGCCACAATTTCTCTAACAAATTGACTTGCTTGGATTATTTATCTCTTTTTCCATTATTGCTGCCAAGGGTGGTGGCGCGTAAGACCTCCGACGGCTGCGATTATTTTCCTTGACAGAATCATCTCGATGAGCCCAAACCATATGTGGCTTCGTTGTGTTCGTTACTGCCAAAAATTAAGCTTTCAAGTCGCGTCGGCCACCACCTCCCACTTACTGGCTTGGCTGCCATGTTTTCCCAGTATTATACAGGATTTATCCAAAGGGGCGAGGTGAGCTAGAGTAGACTTTGAATAGCTCGTGCGACTCAATCAACTCCCAAAAAATTCATCCCAAGCTTAAACTGATGACCCCCTTTCTTTCTCGTCACCAATGTCGTCTTGGCAGAGCAAAGCCGTCTGTGGCCTCCTAATGTCGTTCGGTGGTGAGGCCGCACAGCCCAGGTGGCTAGGTCAGCCTTCTTCCCGTTCCTATACAATTGCTCTACTAGGATTGGTGAGATTTGTGTCTATGAGTTGTTTGGGAGATTTGTGGTGTGTGTATTGACGTTGAAGACGGTTGAACACTGGTGCCCACCAGCTGTTCGTAAAAATTCCCACGTGAGGTGACGCGGTCCAAGCTTGTTTTGCTCCTTCGATTACTTCCAATGGAATCCATTTTGGACTACTGAATTTTGATCTTGCTTTTCCCTTCAACTTTTCTTCAAGATTTTGTTATCTTTTCCTTTGCCTTCCTATTTGAATTCTTCACTCCAGTGCTTCTTTTCTTCCCACGTCTCCCCAGTAATGGATAGATCTTGATGGAAATGATCAATTCACGTGCAATTGCTTCCAATCCAGTGTGAGGTATGATCTAGAAAAGAGTACATAATTGCAGATTTGTAGTGTGTGAACTGTAAATTTTCCATGGCTGTGCGTCTCAATTTCATTTCCCCGCAACGGAACCAACTGATGATGCATAAAAATCAGGGGCACCGGGGGTTCTAAATGGATAGTTGCCGTGTCGCGGATGTAGGATATCTGGCATGTATTTATCTGCACAAAAGACACCGTTAGAGGGGTGGGGAGGGTCCCCGCTAAAGCCCTCCGGCGTGATAATCAGTATATCGGCGATTAGAGAATATAGACTAGAGTACATATGTCTTGTCTAAAGAATGGCATACCATCGCTTGGTATAGAAGGGAGTATTTATATATACCCGCGTGTACCGGGCCTCTATTCATTTCAGGCCTATTTACTGGAGTGAGGCCCATATATATACCTGCGTGGACCGGGCCTCTATTCATTTCCGGCCCATTTACTGGAGTGAGCCCCATACAATTTAGTAGGTCCAGAATATGCACATCAGTATTCTTTAATGGTATCAAAACAGTGGATCTCTCATACTTTATTATCTCACGATTGATAATATTATTATTGATAATTTCTTTAGAAAATCTTTTTACAAAGAAAAAAAGAACAGTTATTTTGGAACGTTTCAAAAAAGAATAAGGAATACTCCCTCCGTCCCTAAATTATCGTCTGATTTGACCCGACACACCGATTAAGAAAACGCATTTGACTTGATTATTAATATTGGCATTTGTTTGATTTTTCACTTTTGCCCCTATTTTAAATGAGTAAGATTCCAAATTTTTCCTCCTAAATTTTGAATATTTGTGAACTTTTGAACATGAATATTTTAAATTCTCTCCAATCCATGCAGTGTATCCTATAAATGAAAAAATTAATAATTAAAAAGGCAAATTGATAAAAAGATTTTCTAAAAAATGAAAGTTTCAAATAAGATAATTTTTTTGGTATAGACAAAAAAGAAGAAAGACAATAATTTAGGGATGGAGGGAGTATACCTTTTAGTAGAGTCAGCCGTAGGTAGAGATGTTAAAAGGGCCACGGCCCACAGGGTTGGCCCGTATAAACAGGAAAAAATAGGGTTAGGGCTTAATTTTTTGGCCCATTTTAAATTAGGGCTTTTTGGCCCAGACCGTTTAACTCGCGGCCGGTTAGGGTTGGCCCGCTAGGTTTTAGGGCTGGCTTGCCGGCCTGTGTAATATTAATTAGGTCATAAAAAATTAGGACATACATAAAATACCACTATGAGAATTAAACCCACAACCTTCTAATCTAAAATCAAACACACTTATCATTTGCACTATAGGTTTTCTTTGTGTTCTTGTAAATAAATATTAAAATATAAACGAAACTCTTGGAGGGAATTATTAAGTAGAGCTATTTCAATATTTATTTTGAGGTAAAATATATTGAAATTTAAATACAGTGATGTAAAAAATATTTAATTTATATTTCTTATGAAAAGCATAATAACCTATCTAAATTATGGGTTGTAAATAACAATCACTACCCACTTTTCTAGATATTTATAAAGACAAAATTAACATCTATCATGTTTTTTTATTTTTTTAGTTGTTGCCCGATAGCGGCCCATTTAGCCCGAACCCCGCTAGGGTTAGGGTTAGGTCCGCAATAATAGTGGCTCGAAAAAATTAGACCATTTAGCCCGCGACTCGTTAGGGTCACAGCCAGCTAGGGTCAGCTCAAACCCGCTAGGGCCAGCCCGTTTAACATCTTTAGCAGTAGGGCAATCAGGTTCTGTTGGCGATGTGACATGTTGCATTGTTTTAGCCATGGTACATATCATTCAATTAAAACTACACATTAAATCATGGGTGAGTTATAGGATGGGTGACATTAGATATTCGCAAACCGCTTTCGGTTCAGAATCGAAGGTCCCATAAACCGTGAAAAGACAAATTGAAATCGAACCGTAGAGTTCTGGCTCGTTGGTTTCGATTTTTCGGTTTCACAATTTTTAATTTTTTGAATTTTTTTAAATTTTTTTTTAACATTTGTTTTTATTTTTAATTTTTAAAATCTATTATAAAGTATAAAAAGGTATTATAATATGTTATTAATTATCAAAATATAAACTTAAAAAAAATGCTTAGGGTATGTTAGGCATTATAATATAGTAGGTTGATTTTGACATTCAAAATTTACTATGCTAGACTCATCCATCATTTTATCAAGTCTCCTCTGGTCTTTCATCAAGTCTAATGTTCAAAGAGATCAGAGTGGGTGCAGGAGTAGAGTATGTAGGAGCAGATGATTTCAAAATTCAAAGTTTCAAACGTTTAAAATTTGAATTTGACGATTTTTGAACGGTTTTATGGCAGTTTGGAACCGTCGATTCACGGTTCCTGAGAAATGCAAACCGGAACCGAACTATCCTAATCCCGTTTCGGTTCACGATGGTTCATGGTTTAGGCGGTTCACGATTTGGGCAATTTTAAAACCGGTTTGGTTCTGATATTTGGAATCGAATGGGAATTCCAGGTGACATCCACCATTTCAAGTGTTAGAATAAGTAGTTGATTTGTTCTTAAATTATTGTTTTATTTAATTATCTTAAGTTGAAAAGATTGTTTTTCAAATTCAATTTTGATGTATATTTTTTAAAAATTTAGATTTACAATTTAGGGTTAGGATATAGAATTTAAAGTTAAATCATATTATTATTCTAATGATATCGTGACTGTTATATTAAATAATTTTTTGATGATTTGGATTATTAGTGTAAGGTCTAAGAAAACAATTTCATGCGATTGGGTGAGCAGGGTGACAGTTTGAATATAATAGTTGGGTTTAGATTAAACTCAAGTTATCGGTTATATTAAGGGAAAATTGCTGTCAGTCCACTTTCATAACGTTTTTTTCTCTTCGTTCCACCATTTTTTTTAACCGCTAAAAGACAGTTTCATAAAATTGTTTCAAATGTGTCCTAAATCCAATGCAACGTGAACATATCCTACACTCTGATTTCTTCCTAAAATCTCTCCTATGAATTTTTTATCCTGTAAACCCTATTATTTCTTCCTAAAATAATTCCTGTAACTCCTTTATTTTAGACATTCGTTGAAAACTCGATCTAAAACACTTCGCCTCTGTAATGGAAAACGCAATGCCTCTGTTTGTAATATCTCCTGTAATGCCTCAGTTTGTAAACGTGGTGTTGTTGGCCAAAATTTTATCAGTTAACATTATATTAGTAGACATTTTTTTTTAAATCAAAATGCTTTAAGCTACGAATTGAATGGAGGAAGGTTACTTGATTATTCTATTTCCTTTATCCCACCTTTTGATTCAGCCGATGCCCGAATTAGGCATCGCAATGCAGCAATTAATTATCCCTATGCAAGAATTGTGTATCGCGATGCAGAACTTAATAAGGGCGATGCATAAATGATTTATCGCGATGCCTCAGTTTGTAATAGCAGTTCAAGTTATTTGGGCATAGCGATGATGGAATTAGGCATCGCAATGCTTTGATTATGCATACCGATGCTTGAATATTAAGGGCATATTAGTATTTTTGTCAAAAAACATAAGATAAATGCATCATGTGATATGTCTTTTACTTAGGCATCGGGATGCCAATATGATTGAATTGAATTTGATGCACATATCAGGTATCGCAATGCATAAAATTAAGTTTAAATTTTGGGTTGCTCATATGAGGCATCACCTCGCCAAATTTGATGCACATATCAAGCATTGAGATGCCTTGGGTTACTGATGCGTGCATATATATTTTTTCATTAAATTAGGCATCAAGATGCCTTAAATTGGGCATCGAGATGCCTTAGGGTTACTAATGCGCACGTGTTTTTCTTTTATTAATGGCATAATTGTCTTTTCGCCCCGAAAATGTCTTTTTTTCGATTTTAAAAAAAGTATGGTGGACTGGAGCAATTACAAATGTCCAAAAGAGGCCGACTTGTAATTCACCCTTATATTAATATGTACTATTAGGTACCTAAATCTATCCATTCATTTTAATGGATTAATTTTAAGGATTAATGGTAGGCCGTAATCCAGCAAAATTTAATCCGCTCAAGTACACAACTAAATTGAATTAGTATAGTAGCGAGTGGGTCATCTCCACAGGGAATGGAGAATTAATATTCCTTGAGAAAATTGAAATCCAAATATTGATAGTGTATAGCAAATTTCACTAAGACGGGAAATTAACCGTAGAGAAAAAGGGTAACAAGAGAATTGAGAATCTAATCGAAGAAAACTTAATTATCAAAAGGGTATTCCGGGGCAAGAAATAAACTAGTAATGATTCATCAATTGATCATGGATTCAAAGATAACCCAATTATATGCGAATAAATTGGTTTTAGTTAACTGGGCACAGCCAAGACACTAATCTTTCCTTAAATTATCGATAGTTAAGGAACATCCGTTACTACTTCTCTATGTTGAACTATAACCTCAAGAACATCTATGAGATTTAAGAATTCAACTGCTTTATGATTAGAAAGACCCAATTATAATTAACGAGCATAGAACATCCAACTCATTTAAATTATATTGTCATCACCTTGATATGAATTCATCCATCTCAAACGGATGACCACATCAACATGCCACAAATCAAACTAGTTATTGTCACAGACATCTACTTTAATTGGCCATAGATAACCTAGACTCATTACATATCATGCACAATATGAAATAAATCTTAAGCATCATATTCCTTACGAACGGCAAATGACAAATACTCGTAATAATTGAGACAATAAAGCACGTTTCGATCTCACAATTGAATTATCAAAACATCGTTTAATTCATGCTCCGGAATAAAGAAAGGATTTAGAAACTAGACATGAATGAGAAATCAAAAGATATCATTAATCAGAATAAAATAATGTAAAAAAACTAAGCCTTGTGCGAGAGGAATTGAAAGCCTATTGAGTATTTTTAGATAGCTCCAATCTGTCTTCCAAGCTTGCTAGCTGCTCCAATTTATATTAACACCTCGAGCTAATCTCTCCCCTTATTTAAGGCGTCCAAAAATATGTAGGAGACTTATTTTCTGATTTGCCGTGATTCTTGAGAATAATTGCTTGGATTCTTTCGAGCTGTGAGTTGCATCTGCTAATGTATCTGGACCATTACTTGGGAAGGTGAAGATTGACTTTAATCTAATTCTTTCGAGACTTGGTTCAGCTCAAATGATCATTTCCCATCCTCTTTGCATCTCGGCTCAAATCAGCAAATAATCAGCACCAACTTCACATTTGTCCATTTTTTTCTGCTAAAGAATTAAAAATTAAAGATTAAGGCAGTATTTTATCTAAATATGGACTTAAATCACAGCAAATTATTCCAAATATTATAACAAAATTAACACTTATCAAAATCCCCCACACCAAGATGATGCATGTCCCCAAGCGTTCCCAAATTTCTTACACCCAGGATTCATTCAAACCACAGGAATATCTTAAAAGCCATACAGGTTTTTTTTTTTTGAATGAGACTCTGTCTCCCCATCACTTCTTATCAAAATTGCAGCATTCCCTTCAATTTTCAAACTTTTACTACCATTAACAACTTCCATTTTTCACCAACAAAGCATACTCAAAGATTTCCATGGATATAGGACAGAAAAGCAAGCCAAAATGTACGAAAAAAATTGATATTTACTGACTTTTCAAAGAATAAAGCTTGGTTCCAAATTGGTTCACTAAGGGATAACAGGGGAGGACATTTGTAAAGCCAACAGTTAATACTTCCTTTTCAATCCCTAGTTTTAGACCTTTGGAAACCATCATGGAACATTCCCAAAAACTAGACAGCAAGGTCACAGAACAAAAGGCATCAAACATGCAACATGAATTTCCCCCACACCATGATGATGCTGTGTCCTCACTGCATATTTGAGGGGGCAAAAATAAACAAATAAATGGGCAAGAGAATCAACTCCCCTGTGGTGAAAGAGAGCTGGAGCTTAGAACTGGACCGAAGGAGCTGCTATCGTGAAGTTGTTGCCTCTTTGCTGCGAAGGTGAACTTACTTGGGCAGGTGATAGCTAACAAGAGGAAGTCCTTCACACTAAACAAAATTGATCAACGTACAAAGCAGATCAAACCAGAAAAGAAAGAAGAAAATAAAAAAAATAAAAAAAATTGAACATAGAATTCAAGGAAATTAAAAAAACAAACAGATCATTGGGTTGCCTCCCAATCAGCGCTTTTCTTTATTGTCTTTGGCTAGACATCTTTCAAGACCCAACTCAGAAGTATCTCGGCATAGTCAACTCTATTGATTCAATATGAGCCTCATCCAAACCCTCCGAGAACAGTTTGAGCCTCTGTCCATTGACTTTCATTATCTTGCCGGAACCCAAGTGCCGAATCTCGATCACTCCCAGTGGATGGACAGATAAAACATCAAAGGGACCATCCCAACGCGACCTTAACTTTCCTGGCATAAACTTGAGCTTAGAGTTAAATAACAAAACCTTTTGACCGACAAAGAATTCCTTACAACGCAAGTGTTTGTCATGTAACATTTTTGTTCTCTCCTTGTACAGCCTTGCATTGTCGTAAGCTTCTAGCCTAAGCTCTTCAAGCTCTTGGAGCTGTAACTTCCTTTCACCATAAGCATCTCCCAGGTGCATATTGCATTGCTTAACTGCCCAGAAGAGCGATGTTCCAGTTCAACGGTAAGTGACAGAATTTTCCAAACACTAACCTGTATGGAGACATTCCAATGGGAGTTTTGTAAGCAGTCCGATAGGCCCAAAGTGCATCATTGAGACGAAGGCTCCAATCCTTACGGCCAGGGTTGACCGTCTTTTCTAATATGCCCTTAATCTCGCGATTTGACACTTCGGCTTGCCCATTGGTTTGTGGGTGATAAGCAGTGGCTACACGATGATTGACTCCATATTTTCTCATTAAAGCCTCCACTGTTCGATTGCAAAAATGTGTGCCTTGATCACTAATAATTGCACGAGGAACACCAAATCTAGAAAAAATATTAGACTTCAAAAAGCCTACAACCACTTGAGAATCATTAGTGCGGGTGGCCTTTGCTTCCACCCATTTCGAGACATAATCCACAGCTAACAAAATATACAAATTATTACAAGAACTGGGAAAAGGTCCCATAAAATCCATTCCCCACACATCGAAAATTTCACAGATTAAAATTGGATGTTGGGGCATCTCATCGCGGGAAGAAAGATTACCTACCCTTTGGCATTTAGAGCAATTTTTACAAAATTGATAGGCATCTCTAAACAAAGTGTCCCAATAGAAACCACAATCTAACACTTTCCTTGCAGTTCTTTTTGGACCATAGTGACCCCCACACGCATAAGAATGACAATAAGCAAGGATTGAAGCAGTTTCATCATTGGGAACACATCGTCTAATAATCTGATCAGAACATGTTTTCCACAAAAAAGGTTCATCCCAAATGAAATACTTCGCATTATGTTTAATCTTATTCTTTTGAGCGAAGCTTAAACCAGAGGGAAAAACACCACTTACAATGTAATTCACCAAGTCTGCAAACCAAGGTTCCTTACTTTTACCTTGAACAGCCCACAAATATTCATCGGGGAAAGTTTCCGTAATTGGCAGTGGATCCTCTTCCTTGATAATTCTGCTTAAGTGATCTGCGCAGGATTTTCTCGTCCGTTTCGATCCTTGATTACCAAATCAAATTCTTGTAGGAGTAAAATCCACCTTATTAGGCGAGGTTTAGACTCCTTTTTGACAACAAATGTTTCAAAGCTGCATGGTCAGAAAATACAACAACTTTAGAACCTAGCAAATATGAACGAAATTTCTCAAAAGCAAACACGATAGCCAGGAGTTCTTTCTCTGTTGTTGTGTAATTGCACTGAGCAACATTTAAGGTTTTAGAGGCATAGTATATGACATGACTGCTCTTTCCCTCTTTTTGTCCCAAAACAGCCCCTACAGCATAGTTGCTAGCATCACACATGATCTCAAATGGCAAATCCCACTTTGGAGGTTGTATGATGGGTGCGGATGT
Source organism: Platycodon grandiflorus (assembly GCA_016624345.1). NCBI lineage: Eukaryota > Viridiplantae > Streptophyta > Magnoliopsida > Asterales > Campanulaceae > Platycodon > Platycodon grandiflorus. The sequence goes on from CM028361.1 coordinate 70,090,074, forward strand.
GAGCTTATTCTTTAAAACCTCAAAAGCTTGTTTGCAATTGTCTCCGAATTCAAATACCACATCGTGCTGGAGCAACCTTGTTAATGGTTGAGCGATCTTGGAAAAATCTTGGATGAAACGTCGGTAGAAACCTGCATGACCAAGAAAGGCTCGAATTTCCTTAACATTAGTTGGGTAAGGTAATTTAGCAATCAAATCAACTTTAGCTCTATCAACCTCAATACCCCTGGCAGAAACTACATGCCCTAGAACAATGCCCTCTTTTACCATAAAATGACATTTTTCATAATTAAGAACAAGATTTGTTTCCGTACACCTTTTCAAAACTTTTTCCAAATTATCTAGACAATGATCAAAAGAATCTCCATAGACAGAAAAATCGTCCATAAAGATTTCAATGCAATTTTCAATTAAGTCGAAAAGATACTCATCATACACCTTTGAAAAGTGCCGGTGCATTACACAAACCGAAGGGCATGCGCCTATAAGCAAAAGTGCCAAACGGGCAAGTGAAAGTGGTTTTTTCTTGGTCCTCTTTAGCCACAGAAATCTGAAAGTAACCGGAGTAACCATCTAGAAAGCAAAAGAATGACTTACCTGCTAATCGCTCCAACATCTGATCAATGAATGGCAATGGAAAGTGATCCTTCCTAGTGGCTGCATTTAATTTACAAAAATCTATACACATTCTCCAACCAGTTTGCAACCTCATAGGAATTAACTCATTTTTCTCATTCTTTATCATTTGAAAACTGGATTTTTGGAACAACGTGGTGGACTCACCACGATCGGAGATAGGATATATGATGCCTAACTCTAATAGTTTCAAAATTTCTTTCATAACTACCTCTTTCATTACAGGATTCAATTTTCGCTGAGGGTCACGAGTGGGCTTAACATCAGGTTCTAGCAAAATCCTATGCATACAAACACTAGGGCTTATACCTTTAATGTCAGCTAGTGTCCATCCTATTGCAGTTTTGAATAACCTTAATAGGCTCACCAATTTTTCCTCTTCAAGTGCAGTGAGATCTTTTCCAATGATGACTGGTAAAGTCTCATTCTCGCCCAAGTACACATATTTGACATTATTGGGTAAGGGCTTTAGTTCCAGCTTTGGTGCTTGCACAACTGAAGGCAAAATTCTTTCAGAATTATGTGGCAAAGGCAAAGTGCGGACATCATACCTGCTGGTGGTTTCAGCTAACGACTGCAGTGACATGACGGTCTTAAGGAGTTCCTCATTAGTCTCATCTTTGACGTCTTTTACACCCAAGCTATTTGTCAACACTAATTCCAATTCATCCTGCACAAAACTTCTTTCTACCTGTCTTTCAACAATAAGATCAAGTGCATTAACTTGAAATTCATTCTCATAATCACTGGGATGTTTCATAGCATCATAGATATTAAAAATGACTGACTCTTCACCAAACCTAAGTTCCAAAGTACCCTTTTCAACATCAACTTTTGTTCTGGCCATTTTCATGAAAGGTCTACCCAACAAAATCATGGATGCCTTTGTAGGACAAGATTCACCCGTATTGATAACATAAAAATCCACAGGATAGACAAACTCATTAACTTTTACCAAAACATTTTCAAGCATGCCTTCAGGATAAGAATTTGATCTATCTGCTAATTGAATGACAACTCTTGTTGTCTTCAATTCTCCTAGACCTAACTCATGATAAATACAAAGTGGCATTACATTAATGGAAGCACCCAAATCCACCATGGCTCTTTCAAATTTAACTTTACCTATCACGCAAGGTATTGTATACATGCCAGGATCTTCACACTTTTTCGGCAATTGCCTTTGGATCAAAGCTGAGACATTTTTACTAACAACAATTCTGTCATCATCTCTCAGCTTAACTTTCTTAGTGCATAGATCCTTTAAAAATTTTGCGTACCTTGGAATTTGTTAGATAGCATCCACCAACGGAATGTTGATTTCCACTCTCTTGAAAATCTCCAAGAATTCTCTATCTTCCATCTGTTTTTTATTCTGAGCCAACCTGCCAGGAAAAGGTGGGGGTATTAGATTTTTTGTAGTAGAAGTCTCAGAATCGACATTTACCTCTTTATTTTTCTTTGATTCAATTTCTCTAAGTTCTTTCCCATTTCTTAGTGTCACAGCATTCACACTCTCCCTTGGATTTATCTCCACTTGGGATTGTAATCTTCCATTGGTTCCCTTCAACTGATTTAATTCAGTTGAAATTTGAGTGATTTGCGTCTCCACATTAGAGGAATTAGCTCTCAACTGTCGCACTTCTTGCTGCAAGGCTTTATTACTCTCGGTTAGTCCTTTAATCAATTCTTCCAAAGAATTTCCTGACTGAAGTACTGGAGCATTTGTAGGAGCTGGAGGTCGCTGATGTTGCTGCTGAAATCCCTGGTTTTTGTAGCTGAAGTTGGGGTGATTGCGCCATCCTGGATTGTATGTATTCGAGTAGGGATCATTTGGTCTTTGGTTAGAATACCCCCCCAGGGAATTTACTTGAGCTGTCTTGTTCTCAAAAGCTGGGCATACTTCGGATGTATGCGTGGGACTGGCACAAATTCCACAAACATATGCAGGTGGGAATGGGCCATTACCTGCAACTAATTTCTCAACAGCAGCTGTTAGTGCCTCAAGTCTTTTATCAAAAATAGAAGTGGTACCTACCTCATTCACGTGTGGTGTAACTGCGCGTTGGGAACCACCGAATTGTCTAGCATGCTTGGCAATGGTGGCAATAAGCTGAAGTGCTTCGTAGGTGTCTTATTAACTAAAGCACCACCACTAGATGCGTCTATTCTGTCTCATGATCAAGCAAACCTTCGTAAAAGTATTGAATCAAAAGTTGATCGGGAATTTGATGTTGAGGACACGTAGCACGAGTTTATTGAATCTCTCCCGATCGCCAGGATTCGTCCCTTTCTTTGGGTTATGCCGCAAATTTCCTTCCTAACGCCGGCCCTTTGTAGTGGGAAATACTTCCCCAAGAACGACGTTGTAAGTCGGGCCAAGTTGTTATCGAACACGGAGGCAAGTAGTACAACCACTCTTTTGCCTTACTCTCCAGTGAATGGGAAAACCTTGAGGAACAGGTCACTTTCGGACAACCCCTTCGTGTGCACTATTGCAAGCCATGTAAAAACCTCTCAAGTGTAAGTGAGGATCTTCACCCTGCATACCATGAAATTTAGGCAACAGTTGTATCAGAGTATTTCTCAATTCAAAATCAATTGCAGTAGGAGATAAAGTAATACAAAGTGGTTGCTGAGTAAAATTAAGAGAAATCAGCTCCATGATTGTTTGCTGATCTGCGATTGGTTGCTGAGGATGAAGTGGTGGTTGTTGCTCAGGTGGCTCATTCTGGATGGGTTGTTCAGCCATTGTTAAAGATTCTTCTGTGCTCTTAGGCTGAGATGGATGGATAGATGATGATGATGTGGTTGCTTCTTTGGTTTCTTTCCTCAACCTTCGTGCGTTTTCTCAATTTCGAATCAAAATTAAGTTTCCCGTACGAGAGGAACGAGGCATACACCAACAAAACAATCAAACGAAACAAGGAAAAACTAATTGCTTAACCGTTCCCGGAACGGCGCCAAAATTTGGTAGGCCGTAATCCACCAAAATTTAATCCGCTCAAGTACACAACTAAATTGAATTAGTATAGTAGCGAGTGGGTCATCTCCACAGGGAACGGAGAATTAATATTCCTTGAGAAAATTGGAATCCAAATATTGAGAGTGTATAGCAAATTTCACTAAGACAGGAAATTAACCGTAGAGAAAAAGGGTAACAAGAGAATTGAGAATCTAATCGAAGAAAACTTAATTATCAAAAGGGTATTCGGGGCAAGAAATAAACTAGTAATGATTCATCAATTGATCATGGATTCAAAGATAACCCAATTATATGCGAATAAATTGGTTTTAGTTAATCAGCACGCCAAGACACTAATCTTTCCTTAAATTATCGATAGTTAAGGAACATCCGTTACTACTTCTCTATGTTGAACTATAACCTCAAGAACATCTATGAGATTTAAGAATTCAACCGCTTTATGATTAGAAAGACCCAATTATAATTAACGAGCATAGAACATCCAACTCATTTAAATTATATTGTCATCACCTTGATATGAATTCATCCATCTCAAACGGATGACCACATCAACATGCCACAAATCAAACTAGTTATTGTCACGACAACTACTTTAATTGGCCATAGATAACCTAGACTCATTACATATCATGCACAATATGAAATAAATCTTAAGCATCATATTCCTTACGAACGGCAAATGACAAATACTCGTAATAATTGAGACAATAAAGCACGTTTCGATCTCACAATTGAATTATCAAAACATCGTTTAATTCATGCTCCGAATAAAGAAAGGATTTAGAAACTAGACATGAATGAGAAATCAAAAGATATCATTAATCGAATAAAATAATGTAAAAACTAAGCCTTGTGCGAGAGGAATTGAAAGCCTATTGAGTATTTTTAGATAGCTCCAATCTGTCTTCCAAGCTTGCTAGCTGCTCCAATTTATATTAACACCTCGAGCTAATCTCTCCCCTGATTTAAGGCGTCCAAAAATATGTAGGAGACTTATTTTCTGATTTGCCGTGATTCTTGAGAATAATTGCTTGGATTCTTTCGAGCTGTGAGTTGCATCTGCTAATGTATCTGGACCATTACTTGGGAAGGTGAAGATTGACTTTAATCTAATTCTTTCGAGACTTGGTTCAGCTCAAATGATCATTTCCCATCCTCTTTGCATCTCGGCTCAAATCAGCAAATAATCAGCACCAACTTCACATTTGTCCATTTTTTTCTGCTAAAGAATTAAAAATTAAAGATTAAGGCAGTATTTTATCTAAATATGGACTTAAATCACAGCAAATTATTCCAAATATTATAACAAAATTAACACTTATCAATTAATTACGGGCCGGTACATTTGTAGGATTTTTAACCGCTTTAATCTACCACAATTGTTATTGTTGTACTTTATCTAGATTTGCTTGTATCCATTACCTAAGTCTAAGTCAAGGTCACTAATGGGCCTGCGTGTCTGTTAGACTGACAACTTGTACTTAGAAAATTGCTTGTAATAGCTTAGGATTGCTTATGTTGTACTTAGCTTAGTCTTTAAAAGATGGCCTTTGTATATCAGTCATCCTCACCAGCAATGTCCATTCAGTCATCAGCCAAGTATGTTCCAGCCAAGCTTCACCAGCAATGTGTGAAGATCGGAAGAACGGCTGATCAAGTTCCTGGAGTTCTGCCTATGTTACCAGAAAAGTCCTTCGTTGACTTTGGTATAAATGATCACCTGCAAGACAGTACTTTATCTACCTACTCCTGTCAGAAATTACAGGCTTTGTACAGTGACAACATTGATGTTGCAGCTCAACCACTCCATTTTGGAACAACAAAGATCAGGGCATTTAATGCATGTCACATTGCATTAAATGCATCAAATTCAAATCCTTCCAACGTCTGAAATCTGCAACGGCTCCAAGAACTCCCCTGAGTATAAATTGAAGACTCCATGAAGCATTGAAGATAACTCAACAACTTGAACTTCTGCAATCTTCATCTTCATTTACTAATAGTGCATTCAAAGCTTCAAAGCAAAAATCTGTAAAACATTCTTTGAAGAGTACCGTACTTAGACTCCTAGTCTTTTATTGCTCTTCATTGATTGCAATCCTTTGTATTCATAGCACACGAAAGTTGTATCTTTCTAGATATCAACTTTCACCATAAACACTTGGTTAAAATCTTTTTGTACATGATCCATTACTGATCATTGTGATTATTTTTGTGGAAAACATAATGCACATTTTAAAATCCAAAGCTAATTAACCACTTTGGTAGTGGATATAGCACTTATTCATATTTGAACTACTTCAAATATCTTGTCTATTTACTTTCTGCACTTGTGTTTGATTTATTACTTATTTATTCTCAGAATTTCTAATTGCTTGAAGGACTGCTGATCTTGGCTTTATAAGATCAGCCATCTCGAACTTGTCTTACACTTCACACTATTCCGATGCAAATTAATTTCGAACTCTTTTATGAAGTAATTTTTACGAACATTTTTAAAATTGGACATAGGCTATTCAACCCCCCCCCCTTCTTCTAGCCTATTTGAGCACCTTGAGACCTAACAATTGGTATCGGAGGTTGACTCTTTGAAAACAAGTTTTTTCCAAGATTAAACTCTTGTGAGATTAAAGATCCAATGACTGCTCAACAAATGTTGGAAACTTCTAATGTGAACCATTGTCCTGTCTTGGATGAAGTTCACTTTGATATCTGGAAAGACAAGGTAAAAAGACATATGAACTCTATTGATAAACATTTATGGAAATGTGTTACAGATGGACCAAGGATTCCCATAAAGGCAAATACACTAGCAACTGTTGATCCAACAGTTGATCCTAAAGTTATCAAGCCTGAAGCTGAATGGGATGAAAAAGATAGGAAGAATGATGCTCTGGATGGAAAAGCCCTCAACATCATTACAAGCTGTGTAGACATAAGCACCTACCAGCAAATCATCAACCTGGATACTGTCAAAGAGATGTGGGATGCCATATTAGAGTATCTATAAACTGATGGAGAGACAAAGAACAACAAACTATACACTTGCATTCAGAAGTTTGATTCATTCAAGAAAGACCCCAAGGAGACCCTCAGATGTGCTTACGACAGATTTTATGAGGTAGTCAATTCTTGCTATTCCTTGGGTAAGAAATATGAAAAGAAAGACATAAAGATGATATTTCTCAATGCACTAGGCATTCTATGGCATGTAAAGATTACAACCATGAAAGAATCAAAAGACTTGAATAAATTGTCTCTTAGAAATCTCTATGCAAGTATTTCAGTTTATGAGCTTGAAATGCAACAAGCTCAAGAAATGGAAAAGAGTTTTAAAAATTTATCTCTACTAGCCATGTCAGTTGAACCCTCCTATTCTAAACCTGATGAGACCACATCTACATCTATTAATGGTGATGATATTCTTTCTGTGAGACCCCGAAAATTTACATATTTTGTTTTCTGAAAATATAAACGAATTTGAATATTAATTTTGATGTATTTGACTTGAAAATATTTTGTTGACTTTTATTTTAGTTTATTTTAAAATATTAATATTTTTAATATTTCAACCAAGTCAAAGTTAATGCTTTATTTTTTTAAATAAGAGACTATGTTTTGCCGTGTGATAGTATGAGTTATTAATTAACAATCGTGGGCCCCATCAAAAAATATTATACTACCTCATTTCATTGACAAGTTGACTTGTTTAGTAAAAGGATGATGAATAGAAAACAATTGTGGATTGAGTAGCTTCCTCCGTGGCAACCAGTTTGCATGAAATGCTAGAAGACTAACACCTCATCTCTAATGACTCAGGCCATGCCATTCTCATCATAGCTTTTTCTCCCTGCCTTGGTCGACTTAAGCAGCTATTTAAAGATTGGAAACTTTATCTTTTCAGCCGTGAACTTAGACATGCCCAAACGGTTCGGAACCGACGGTTCGAACCGGAACCGAACCGCCCAAAAAACCGCATAAATCGGAACCGTGAGGAACCGGAACCGTCCCTGAACCGGAACCGCCGGTTACACGGTTCGGTTTCGGTTTCCAATTTCTCAAAATCGTGAATCGCCGGTTTGGAACCGTGAACTGGAACCGCCGGTTCCAAACCGTGAAAAATCGCCAAAATTTAAATTTTTTATTTTGAAATTGTCTTATTTACTCTATAATTTCAAAAATGAAAAGTTTACAAAGCTTCAAAAATTCAAAAAATGCTTTGTACAAAGTTTTAAGATGAAATCTTTTTTAAAAAAAATTATAAGAAAATATTTAAAAAATAATTAAAATTATGGTTTGGAACCGGAACCGGAACCGGCTTAGCCGGTTCGGAACCGGAACCGTAACTGTGATTTGTCGGTTCGGTTACGGTTTGTTGTCTGGCGGTTTTTGGAACCGGAACCGGCGGTTCGAACCGTTTGGGCATGTCTACGTGAACTCACACTAAATACCACACTTCCACCCACCCGTGTACAAATCGTAATTCGTATTTGGTGTATGAGATCGATTTGGCTTGCGATGCTTTGGTATTTTGATGAATCGATTTTATAGGGTCGATATACTTGAGGTGTAGATCGATTATATCGGGAAACATGATGTTGCACCAATGATTTTTGGTATTGGGTTTTATCTCGATTTGAGGTAAGGGAGACTTTTGCAGTACTGATTTCGTGTCATTTTTAATCACATGATTGTTTCTAAAATATTCTGTATTTTGAAATATGATTTGGTGTTATTCGTTATTGTTCCATCTTGTTTATCAAATGGAATTTGAAATAATTCATTTATATTGATTTACCGTGATTTATCGTGATTTCGTGATTTGGTTAAAAGCAAGATTATGTGGAATAGTTTAGTGATACTATTCGGAGTATCGGTCTCAGTGTGCGCCATTACAGTTGTTATTGTTTGGTTGGTTGCCCAGAGGACTAGGAGCCAATGATTGAGATGTATTTGAGTTCCATGTTTTGCCACTGAACCTGAGCCCGATAGTATACTAGACTGTGATATATGATTGAGCAATATGTTTTGATGCTTCGAGCATGTATACCGTGTTTCGTTCTTTGATCGTTGATTTGCCAAGAGCATGGTTTTATTGATTTATGAGTTATTTTCCATATTTTAATTTCATGGACAAAGTGATATTTGAATCGTATGTCTCCATTCTATTCTGTGGTATTGTATATTCCCTCCCTTGCTGGGCTCACAAGCTCACCCCCCACCAGTTATTTGAGTTTTGCAGGTTTAATTTGATCAGAGTGTGCAGTGGAAGCGTGGCTAGCTGCGAGGTGGGGTAGAGAGCGAGCTTAGTGATTGGTCGATAGAAGTGATATGTTGTAAAATTTTGGGTTTTAATTCAGGTGTATTAGATTTTGTTATATATGAGAATTGGTGTTTTTAAGGAAACATCTGAGTGTTATTTATTTTCCGCTGCAAGTTTGAATAGTCTGATATGTTAGTATATGGATTTGGAAGCAGGTGGTGACTTCGGGTCACTACACTTTCTGGCGAAGTTTTTTCCATGTTCGTTAAGAAATATCAACGTTTTAAAAAGTTTAACAAGCCTTCCTACCTCCAGTCTTTTTATAAGACTGCTGCTCCATATAAAACAGTTGCTCCTCAAAGAATGGCTGCTCCTTATAAAGCGGTCATTTTGCCTGTAAATGTCCAAAACCAAAATATGAGTTTTACAAAAAGCGTCCTGAATCTAAGTTGCAAAAATAAAGAGGGATGGTTGCTGAGGGCATTGATGAAAGCAACATGCCAACTTGGTGTGATACCGATTCTGATGAGGATGACTCTTGTGACTTTGCTGAAGAAGCAAACCTTTGCCTTATGGCCAGAGAGTCACCTCATGACTCAGTAAGATCACTGTCATTTCAACTGGATGATAGTAATAATGATAATGAGCTCAATGAACCCTCAAGGAGAGAATCCATCAAGGCTAACAAGGACATGCTGGAATAATTTGCTAAATTCAAAACTGCCTATGTGAAATTAGCCAAGAAGTATGAATTAGTTGTGTCTGAGAAATCTACCTTGTTGTCTAAGATTAAAGAGCTCAATAGACAACAAGCAGAGAATACCAAGACTCAAAAGGAAAACAAAGCTTTATCTGAAAAAGTTGATTTTCTACTTGAACACATCAAGAAAATCAATTATGAGAAAGATGACCTTCAAAAGGTTGTTGATACTTGGAATAATTAAAAAGGAAACTTCGATACCATTCTTACAAAACAAAAATCTCTTGATGATAAAACTGGTATCGGCTTCCAAAGTGAGTTCAATGTAGGAAGTACATCTAGTTCTCAAGAGAATGAGACAACTTAAGGGATTGCTAAGGAAATGGCCGAGGAAGTAGTATATGATCAGCAACCTGGTAAAAAGGGAAAGCAAGGACTTGGCTTTACCAAAGTGCCATTTATTTATGCCAAAAACAAACCAGCCAAGACAAAGGGTAAGTTACCTGTCAATGCTAATGACATTTCTAATAGGGAGGCTAAACAACCAAGGAATATTATTAGACAGCCTGTGAAAATAGTGATGATTGATAATAGGCCTAAGCTGCATCAACTCAAACCTATTAAATTTGTCAAGCAAAAGGTTGTTAATCACAACTCTGCTGATAGAACGCTTAAAGGTGTTATGCCTGAGAATACAAAACCTTTTGTTAAAAGGCCTGCTGTAGCTAAGCCTAATAACACTAGGAAGTTGCATTTTCAGCCTAAACCCAATAAGTCTGTCATGAGCAGACCAGTCATTCCCAAGACTGCTAATCATAAGAAGACTCCCAAGGATGCCATTAGACATGTTCAAGGTTTTCATAACTGCTCTTTCTGTAAAGGTCATGTGCACGAGATTTATTAATGCCTTTTAAGATTCGTACCTAAGCCTAAAGGGTTCACACCTCCAAAGGTTAAACAGGTATGGGTCCAAAAGGTTAATAACCCTCTGGACCCAAAAATAAAAGGGGACCATAAAATTTAAATGTTTTTACTTTTAGGAATGCTTCATGCATGGCTATTAGTGAGGAGGAGAAAGATTTATGGTATCTAGATAGTGGCTGCTCTAAGCACATGACTGGAGACCAGAATCTTCTCTCCAATAGTATTAAAGCAAAGGGTGCCTCAGTTATTTTTGGTGACAACTCCAAAGGAAAGACAATTGGCTATGGATCTATAGTTCGAGGAAAACTTTTCATCAGCAAACTACCTTTAGTAGAAGGCTTGAAGCACAATCTCTTAAGTATATCACAATTTTGTGATAAGGAGCTGATAAGTCAATTCACTTCAAGTCACTGTATTATCAAGGACAGTGAGACCTGCACAATTATCTTGACTGGACTAAGAGAGGAAATGTGTATGTGGTCGATCTTAATGATGTTAGAAGGAAGTCTAGTCTGTGTTTGGTTGCAAAGAGCTCCAATGATAACAGTTGGTTGTGGCACAAGAGACTCAGCCATCTTAACTTCAAGTATATTTCTAAGTTATCAAAGGGCAACTTGGTTGTTGGACTGCCAAAGGTATCAGCAGACCATGACAAGCTGTGTAAAGCCTGCCAACTAGGAAAGCTCACTAAGTCATCCTTTAAAAGGAAGCCACATCTATCAACTACCAGACCTTTGCAGCTGCTGTATATGGATTTGTTTGGTCCGATTACTATAACTAGTCTTGGTTGCAGCAAATACACTCTAGTGGTGGTGGACGACTATTCAAGATTCACTTGGGTTGAACTGATGTCTTCAAAGGATGAAGCTTATGACATTGTGACAACCTTCTTCAGAAGAATGCAAACATAGAAGCTGGATGACATTGCTGATATCAGATCAGACAATGGGACTAAATTTAAGAACAATGGTGTGGCTAAATATTGTGTGACCATAGGATTGATTACAACTTCTTTGCTGCTGGCACACCATAAAAAATGGAGTTACTGAAAGGAAAAACAAAACTCTTATTGAAGCTGGGAAGACCATGATTATTGAAGCAAGGTTGCCTATGTACTTCTGGGCTGAAGCTGTTAACACAGCCTACTTCACCCAAAATAGGTCTTTAGTTAACAAGTTCCATAACAAAACTCTATATGAAATATGGAGAGGTGGAGCTCCCAACATTGGTTTCTTCAAAATATTTGGGTGCAAATGCTACGTTCTTTACCATGGTAGAGAACATAGAGGTAAGTTTGAATCCAAATCTGATTAAGGAATATTTTTGGGATATGCTAAATTTTCTAAAGCATATAGAGTTTATAATAAAATTTATCTTAAAGTTGTTTAATCTATATATGTCTCGTTTGATGAATGCAATTTTATTGGGCCACATTTGGCTCCTAAGATTTCTATTGATTCTTATGAGTGTGAGACAGGTATAGAACAGCCAAGCTCTAACTCTACTAACACTCAAGTTCCTCCAAGGATCAATATGATAGAATTTTCAACTACTCATGATGGACCAGCCATCCATGGAACAACTAATACTCAAGAAAGTGCTGCTCCATCTATTCCAGAAGTAATTCAGCCAACCTTGGAAATCACCTACTATCCCGAAAACCAAGCTCCAGTCATCTCCACTTTTCAAGAACTGCAATCTACTGATCAGATAAGACTTACCTGCTGAAGTTAGAGAAGTAAGAGATCACCCCATCGCTCAAGTCATTGATGATCTCAATGTTGGTGTTTAGATAAGACAAGTTTCAAGGAATGAATGCATGTACTCTACTGCATTTGTCTCAACCATTGAACCCAAGAAGGTAAATGAAGCTTTGGAGGATCCAAGCTGGGTAGAAGCTATGCAAGAAGAGCTGAATCAGTTTTATAGATGCCAAGTTTTGACACTTGTTCCTAGGCCTAAATGACAAACTGTTATTGGAACTAAGTGGGTTTTTAGAAACAAGATGGATGAGAATGGAAACATCACTATGAATAAGGCAAGACTGGTAGCCCAATGATATAGATAGGAGGAGGGAATTGATTATGATGAAACTTTTTGCTCCTGTTGCAAGATTAGAAGCTATCAGACTCTTCCTTGCTTATGCATCTTTTAAGGACTTCAAACTATATCAAATGAATGTCAAAACTACATTTTTAAATGGTGAGCTACAAGAAGAAGTCTATGTGGAACAACCACTAAGATTCCTAGACAACACAAGAAGAGAGGATGTCTACAAATTAAGCAAAGCACTGTATGGACTAAAAACAAGCTCCAAGGGCCTGGTATAAGACCCTTTCAAAGTTCTTGAAAAATCAAGGCTTTGTGAGAGATCAAATTGACACTACTCTTTTTATCATTAAACATAAAGGTCATTCATTACTTGTTCAAATTTATGTTGATGATATTATATTTAGCTCTACTAATGAAAACCTTTGTAAAAGGTTTAAAAAGCTTATGCATAGCAAGTTTGAGATGAGCATGATGGGAGAACTCAATTTCTTCCTAGGACTTCAAATCTAGCAAAGCTCAACTGGTATCTTCAATAGCCAAGCCAAATATGTAAAGGACCTTATCAAGAATTTTTGGCTTGAGAATGCAAATAGCTTCAGCACACCTATGGCTACTAATTGCCATCTTGACAAAGATGAAAAGGGCAAGAAAGTGGACATGACTCTCTACAGAGGCATGATTGGTTCACTTTTATACTTAGCTGCTAGTAGACCTGATATTATGTTTGATGTCTGTGTTTGTGCTAGATCCAAATCCAAAGGAGTCTCATTTACAAGCAGTCAAGAGGATTATCAGATATCTCATTGATACAACCAACTTAGGTATTTGGTATCCAAGGGATTTATCTTTTACTCTTATAGGCTATTCTGATCCTGACTTTGCTGCTTGTAAGGTTGACAGGAAAAGCACTAGTGGGACATATCAGTTCTTAGGGAACATACTAATCTCATGGGCCAGCAAAATCAAGCTTCTATTTTAACTTCAACAACTGAGGCAGAATACATATGGTAGGTGTTGTTCTCAACTGCTGTGGATCAAACAACAACTTGTAGATTATGAGATCAAGACTGCTGATTGTCCAATCGTGTGTGACAACACATCAGCTATCTCAATTTCTCAAAATCCTATCATGCACTCTAAGACCAAGCACATTGATGTAAGATATCACCTCCTTAAGGATCATGTGGAAAAAGGTAATATCAGCATGCAATATGTACCTATTGATCAACAGTTAGTTGATATTTTCACCAAGCCTCTTGATTCAACCAGGTTTGCCTATGTAACAGGAGAGCTTGGTATGTTTGACCTTAATCCTTAACACTTATAAATTTCATTGTTATATTACACTCTACTTATATTTAGAACTGCTCATATCTTATCAACCAAGTGTAACATTGTTGGTGTTATAGGACAACCTCAGGTAAGTATTCATTATTCACATGAAACCCTACAGGAAATTTTCAAACCATAAGGACCAAATCTTATTTTGTGAAAAAAATATCTTTATATGAACAGTCACTTATCAAAAGACATTAAATGCGGACCTCAAAAATTATCAAATGCCATTTATAAACCTGTCTGTCATATAAAAGGTAAATTTCACTGTTTAACCTTTTACTTTTTCTAAAACCAACAAAAGCTAAACCTTTCAAACTCACATCATTGTTGTACTTTCAAGCTTTTCTGAAACTACAAAATCCTTCGATTCTTCAGTTCTTTCTCGATTAGACTACAATGGTTAGTATTCTTATACATCCAGGCTCATCTAATTTCAGTTTTAGTCAAGTTACATGGTTAATTTCTTGCATTTAAATATTTCATGAACTGTTGTATATACGCCATGTATGAACTGCGTATGTTGAAATTAGTTAATTTCTTGTTGTTTGTTGATGATTTATGGGTATCAAATGTGTTTAGAGCACTGAAAGTATGCATATTTACATCTTTACACTTTGATTTTTCTGGAAATTGTTGAGTTTTGCACATGTCCAAAACCCTAGTTATGAACTGTTGTTGTTGGAGAACTTTTGCTTTTTTATATGCAAGTTTGCTAGCATATTTTGGGTTTTTGATTTATACAGTACATGTTTTTGAAGAATTACTGATAGTCATCTTGTATTAGCCATCCTTAACTCCACAATTGCTTTTATAGGACAAGAAACCATCCTCTAAAACTGTTGAAGCTACCACCTTTGCTGGTACCACTATTCAGCAAACCAAGGCTTCCAGGGCTGCTAAAGCTGCTAAGAGAATAATTCTAAATCTTCCAAGGAGTAGCTATCACCCTGGGACGACTATTGATACTGAATTTGTTCAGAGGTACTCATCTAGAGTTACCTTAATTGAAGACTTAAAAGGCTGTGGAATTCTTCCTCTATTCCAACTGGATGACACTCATTATAGCAATGCAATTGCTGAGGAATTCTATACGAGGATGACTCTACCTCCTCCTTCTTAGACCATGGATGAAAACGTCAACATGAGCTATCTTAAGGGCTATATCAGTGGCTACTTCATCAAACTTGACTATAAGAAAGTTGGCAAAATC
Organism: Platycodon grandiflorus; assembly: GCA_016624345.1. Lineage (NCBI taxonomy): Eukaryota > Viridiplantae > Streptophyta > Magnoliopsida > Asterales > Campanulaceae > Platycodon > Platycodon grandiflorus. Next base: position 70,105,183 of record CM028361.1, read on the forward strand.
TTAGGGCTGCCTATTGAAGGGAAGTTGGACTTGACCGTTGAGGAGTCAAATGAAGCATGGGCAATGATGCGTGGTACTGCCGAGCCAGAGCCCTACTCAGAAATGTACATGTCTCTATTTCCTGAGGTCATTTATCATATAAGTCATCTTCTTGACCGAAGCATTCTCTTCAAGAATGGATCCAGAGATGTTTTCACCTCCCAACAACTTATGTGGAAGAAGGCTGTCATTTTGAGGAAACAATTGAACTGGGCCAAGATAATTTTTTCTATGTTATTTCAAAGTGTGGCTGAGGTACAAGCCAACCCAGGGATGAAGAGACCCTTTGTAAGGGTAATAAATGTTCTTATAAGGGGCTATGAGAAGATTGAGGATTCCATGGCTGGTGATACTTTTATCAAGGTGACCAACACCTACGTCTACACTGTCAACAATATCACTAGGTATAGGGTAGAGCAAGCCAAGAGAGCTGATGTTGCTGGTCCTTTTACTCAGGACAAGAAGGGCAAAAGGAAAGTGTCCTACACTACTGAGGGGTTGCCTGCTCAGGATGAGACCAAACCATTGGGTGTTGTTCTTCCTAATGACTTCGACCTTTCTAGGCTGGACCATTTATGAGCCTGTTGAGCCAGCCCCCAAGAGGTCAAGATAGATAACTCCATTTCCTTCTCCACCTAAATCCAAACCCTCGAGGAAGCATGCCCATTCTAAAAAGGCTATGGAGAGGGATGCCTAAACATTTAAACCAGCAAACCTTAATCCTACCAGTCAACCCTCAACTCTCCCTCCTAAACTGTCACGCCCCGACCCGGATTCCAATACGAAATCGCAAGGTCGACGCGCCAAAACAACAAAACAATAATCGATAACAATAATAAAAGCACGTGGCGCAACAATTCGTACGTACCACAAAACCCGTTTAACCAAAAACTTTGACAATATAAAGTCAATCATCGGCGACGTTACAGCCGGAACCCAACTAATAAACCACAAGTATGAGTTTTAAGAAACATCTTTAATAAAAATAACTACCTCGGCCACAACATTCCGGAACCAACTATACACAAGAACCTCAAGCTACGACATGCTTGGGAAAATAACTAAATTAAACATATGATAAAGTATACGGGCTCGACATACACGTGTCGGCCACCAAAAGAATAAGAGGTACAACAAAGTATACATACTACCCCGTAAAGTCTACATGACTTTACTTAACCGTCCTCACCAAAAGAATTGTCTAACTATCAACAAAATAATTCCATGGCCAACCAAAGCAAAAGACCACTGCGAGCTAAGTGATGGAACTAATCGACCTCACCGCGAACTTCCCGCTGGCTCGGATCTAAGGAAAACAATTAAACAACAAACGGGGTGAGTCGAAACTCAATAAGTTACTAAATGCAACTATATGACATGGAATAATGCTCAACGATAACTTTAACATTTTAGCTCATTTATATATCACGACCAACGATAACATCATATAGATATACACATGTAACGTATCTCAATGGCACCTTGATATTCGCATAAGTGCTTGTAACAAACCACATTATAAAGGATATGATATTTCTTTGTCCATTCTTTGCGTTGCTCTGCAATACACAAAATAACCAAACGTGTCCTCGATACCCGTGTGTGTGGTATCGACGTCCCGATAAACCTATCGAGTTCAAACTTAGCAAACCAAAGCCATGCGTATTGCTACAACAATGGGGCTACTTCTCAACGTGGCCAACGAAGAGGGTGTGTGAAACCTCGGTACGGCGACTTATGGCGATCACAAACGTTAATTTGTGAAGACCATAGGTCGTCCTACCTTACTCAACTAACGACGCCACTGGACTTACACAATGCACACAAATAGATGTTCTTATTCATCTAATGCAAATAACCGTCAAGTTCAAAAGTAGTGAACTTGACAAATGACAAGTAGATTATTCTATTTCATCACTCATCATCATTTAACAAATATGTAAACATTCGATTCAACACATTAGAGCTATACACAAATCTCTATTTTAACAAGATCAAAGTACGGAGGACTAGAATCTCGATCAATCGGACTCTAAACCTCGTAGTAATCTAATATGTTGTTCGGGAGTCATAATCTTCCCTAAAATCCACTTCTCGGAATCATTACTAGAGTTCACTAAATTAGGGTTTCAATGCTAAGTGCAAGGCTACCCATTTTCAAGTCTCAAGTTCTCTATTTGTTCAAATCCTAACATTTATATGCCAACCTTTGTTCATTAACCTCATCCAACACATACTCATATAATAAGCACAATGTACCCATCTCAACCTAGAGATTTGTACATAAAAATAACATATAAAGCAAATCATACCATAATATTGATGATCTAACATACATGGAAGCTTAAAGCATTCAAAGGGGGTTTAGTAACTTACCTTGTGACGAAAATCAAAGCAACTAAAATGAAATCAAGACCTTCTAAGATGATCTCCTAGTCCGTAGCAACACAATGGTGGTCTCGGATCGAAGATCGGACGGTTGGATCTCCGGAACCCAAACACACACACTAATCTCACTCTTTCTCCCACACACACACTCTCAAGCTTCAATGGAGGATTTGGAGGGAAGAATGGAGAGGAATTGAAGCCTCTCCACTCATAAATGGGTGTAAACTTCAGATTGGAAAAGGGTAGTGAGGTGGCTCAAGGAGAGCCACTCAAAAGATAAGTTTGGGGGTGAAATTGTCATTTCCGGAAAACAGAGTTTTGAACCAGCGGGCCAAAGCGATCGCTCTCCCTCGAATCAAGGCGATCGCCCTTCCCTCTGGGAACAAAGCGATCGCCCTGTCTCAAACAAAGCGATCGCTTTGTACCCTGATTTTTGAAGCCAAAGTTTCTGGAAACAAAGCGATCGCCTCTCCCAAAACAGGCGATCGCTTTGTCTCCGATGAAAATCACTGGATACAAAGCTATTATAAGTCATAAAAGTCACCCCAAATCATTTTGGTAAAAATCACAAGTATTTTTAAACTAAAATACTCTACAAACTACGCAACCAAAGCTCATATACTATCATGGCATTGTACACGTGCTAACACAACATATAATCATGTAATAATTCATAAATCACACATAAAGACACGTAAATCATGCATAAGAGGATCCGGGGTATTACATCCTCTCCTCCTTAAAAGAATTTAGTCCCTAAATTCCTTACCAAGTTCCTCAAAAAGATGAGGGTATTTCTCACGCATATCGGCCTCGGTCTCCCAAGTAGCTTCCTCGATGTCGTGATTCCTCCAAAGCACCTTAACTAGTGGGATCCGTTTAGTTCGCAAGGTTTGTTCTTTAGTGTCAAGAATCTTCACCGGTTGCTCAACATATGATAGGTCGGGTTCAAAAGTAATCTCCTCATACTCTAACACATGCGAGTCGTCCTTCATGTACTTCCGAAGCATAGACACGTGAAACACGTTATGGATTTCTGATAACGAAGGCGGTAAAGCAACTCTATATGCCAAAGTCCCCACTTTTTCGAGAATCTCAAACGGACCAATGTATCTCGGTGATAATTTCCCCTTCTTGCCGAACCTCTTAGTACCCCTACGTGGCGATACTTTAAGGAACACATAATCTCCTACCTGAAACTCGAGATCTCGTCTCCGATTATCGGCGTAGCTTTTCTGTCGACTCTGTGCGGTGCGTAGTCTATCCCGAATAACCTTCACACTCTCAACCGACTGTTGCACTAACTCCGAACCCCAAATTTTCGCCGCCAACCTCATCCCAACAAATTGGCGACCTACACTTCCGACCATACAAAGCCTCGTACGGCGCCATCCCAATACTCGCTTGGAAACTATTGTTATAGGCAAACTCCGCTAAGGGTAAATGAGTATCCCAACTCCCTTTAAAGTCTACCGTGCACGCACGCAACATATCCTCAAGTACTTGAATTAACCTCTCCGATTGTCCATCCGATTGAGGGTGAAAGGCCGTACTAAAGTTCAATTTCGTCCCCATAGCCTCTGTAATGCTTGCCAAAACCTCGATGTAAACCTCGGATCTCGGTCCGACACAATACTCACCGGAACTCCGTGCAACCTCACTATCTCTTGAATATACAATGCCGCCAACCGGCTCAACGAATATGTTATCGCAATAGGAATAAAGTGCGCCGATTTTGTCAACCTATCCACAACAACCCAAACGGCATCAAATCCTCGACGAGTACGGGGTAATCTGTCACGAAATCCATCGTGATGTGCTCCCACTTCCACTCGGGAATCTCAAGGGGTTGCAACAAACCCGCTGGCCTCGATGCTCGGCCTTTACCGTTGACAAGTCAAACATCTCGAAACATACTCCGCAATCTCTCGTTTCATCCCACTCCACCAAAACTGTTTCTTCAAATCCCTATACATTTTGGTACTCCCCGGATGTATAGTATACTTTGCCTTATGGGCCTCATCGAGAACTTGTCGTTTAACCACCTCATTTGAAGGAACGCAAACTCTTCCCCGAAATGTAAGAATTCCATCACTGTTTATCGTAAAGTCGGGTGTCTTTCCCTCGCCCAACTCACCAATTATCTTAACAATTTCTGGGTCATCAACTTGAGCCTCTTTAATCTGTTGAAACAAAACTGGTGTAGCCCGAATATTCGCAAAGATTACTCCCCGTCTCGGAAGGATTCCAATCTCGTAAATCTTCCAACATCTTCCATTCTCGAACCATTAAGCAAGAGACATACGTCTTTCTACTCAATGCGTCCGCTACCACATTCGCTTTCCGGGATGATAAAGGATCGTACAGTCATGGTCTTTCAATTTCTCCATCCATCTCCGTTGTCTCATGTTCAACTCCTTTTGTGAGAAAAGGTACCTCAAACTCTTGTGATCCGTGAAGACCTCAAACTTCGCTCCGTATAGGTAATGCTTCCACTTATGCAACGCAAACATAATCGCAGCCAACTCCAAATCATGAGTGGGGTAATTCGTTCGGAAGTTGTCAATTTCTTCGCATACGCGATAACCTTTCCATTCTGCATAAGCACACAACCCAAACCTTCCTTCGAGGCGTCACTATACACCACGAAGTTGTCACCTCCACTAGGCAACGTCAAGATAGGAGATGTCGTCAAGCGTCTTTTCAACTCTTGAAAACTAGATTCACATTTCTCATCCCACGCAAACGGTGTCGTTTTCTTCGTCAAATTCGTCAGAGGCGTAGCAATCTTGGAAAATCCCTCAATGAATCTCCGATAGTACCCCGCCAATCCCAAGAAACTACGAACCTCGGTAACTGTACTCGGTGTTTTCCACTTTGTCACTGCTTCCACTTTAGATGGATCAACCGCTATCCCATCTTTCGAAACCACATGACCCAAAAATGATACCTTCTCTAACCAGAAGGCACACTTGCTAAACTTAGCGTACAACTGTTTCTCCCGAAGAACTGATAATACTACCCTCAAGTGCTGCTCATGTTCTTCCCGCGACTTAGAGTAAACAAGGATGTCGTCGATGAAGACTACCACGAAACAATCCAGATATTGATGAAACACACGATTCATCAAATCCATAAACACCGCCGGTGCGTTTGTCAATCCAAATGGCATCACTACAAATTCATAATGCCCATATCTCGTGCGAAAAGCAGTTTTAGGAGTGTCCTCCGCTCGAACTTTCAACTGATGGTACCCACTCCTCAAGTCCAACTTGGAATATACAACCGACCCTTGCAACTGGTCGAATAGATCATCGATGTGTGGTAAAGGGTACTTGTTCTTGATTGTCACCTGATTCAACTGTCTGTAATCGATGCACAACCTCAAAGTACCATCCTTCTTCCTCACAAATAAAACTGAGCACCCCAAGGTGACACACTCGGTCTAATAAATTCCCTATCAAGAAGTTCAGAATCGCTCTTTCAATTCTTTCAACTCCGCGGTGCCATTCTATAAGGGGCCTTAGAAATAGGAGTAGTCCCTGGTAATAGCTCAATACAAAACTCTACTTCCCTATCGGGAGGCATATCATAATCGGTCGAAAACACATCGGGGAATTCACAAACCACCGGAACTTCTTCTAACCTTGGTGTGGAAATGCTCTTGTCGACCACACACGCCAAATAACCCGCACACCCACGTGATAATAACTTTCTAGCTCTCAAAGCGAAATAACATGTATACTACTCTTAACAAAGATCACCCACAAATATAAACTCGGGAACACCCATAGCAAAAGTAACCTTCTTACTATGGCAATCTACTAAAGCATGATAAACACACAACCAATCCATGCCAAGTATCACATCAAAATCACGTATGGGCAGCACAACCAAGTCGGCATGCAAAGTGTGATCACCTATCGATGTCACAAGCTCGGTATACTTCCGAAGCCAACATATGCTCCCAACGGGTAGACACCTCAAGCACAAAAGGTAATGATTGGGTAACACACACAAATTTTTCACAAAATGGGATGCAACATACGAATGTGATGAACCAGGATCTATAAGAACTCGTGCTCTACTACCGAAAACAAAGACTACCTCCTATCACGGACGTAGACTCGGCACTCCCGTTGGTCGAGCGCAAAACACGACCCCGAACCTTGGGCCTACCGTCGCTGTCCCTCTTCGTACCGCTAGACGGCCGACTCACACTCCCGACCGACTACCCTTCGGTTTGGGGCAATCCTCTTCAAGTGGCCTTCCCCACAATTAAAGCATTGCCCGGTTTATACCCCAACTTACTCAAGCAAATGTTCTCCGTATGTCCCGGCCTCGAACAATAAGTACATATCACCGGGCACCCCGTTGCCCCGAGAAGAAGAAGAATTGTTCCTCGTCCACCCGATGATTGTCTTGATTGCACATCGGAAGGTGCCTGTTCGATTTCCCTGCGGTTGTTGTTGTTGTTGTTGTAGTTACCCCGATTGCCCGAACCTTGTCCTCGCCCGTGGGACTGCGAAGACTGTTGAGAACTCGCATTCATTCTTCCCTTATGCTCCTCAATGTCACTTTCAATCCCATATGCCCGGTCCACTGCACTACGGTAATCGGCTAGCTGCAGTGACAGTAACTGTTTCCTGTACTCGGTCTTCAACCCCTTAATAAACTTCTGTGTCTTCCTAGCCTCGTTCGGAACCAAGTGGGTACAATAGCGTGCCAACTCGGTGAACTTGGCCGAATCGAGCCACGGACATGCTACCCCGCTCAAGATCATAGAATTCCCTCTCTCTCCCGAACCACGGCTGAATGTCTTGGGCCTTGAATTCCCTCAAGAAATTAGGCCAAGTGTGAGGTGCTCTCTGTAAATCCCAGCTCTCTTGTAGCACTTGCCACCAGTGCTCTGCCGCTCCCTCTAGCTTGAACACTGCCAGAGTGACCTTCTCATCATCGGCAACCCGAGCTGCAAATATTTTCACTATGTGCTCGATCCACAACTCGGCTTTAGTGGCATCGGGCTCTCCCAGAAAAGTCCGGGGTTTCATCTTTAAGAACCTCTCAAGTGTGGTTGTGTTGTTCCTCGGTCTTGCCTCCGGTTCCAATACTATCACTTCCGGTTGTGGTGCCCCCACCTCCGGTTGGGTGCCTCTACCTCGGGTTGCGGCCTTGCCCCGCATTCATCCGCCGAGTCATCTCATTCATCAACTCGAGCATCCTACGGTACATGTTTGCCATATCCTCATTTTGGTTTTCCTGGTTCGTTCGGGGATCGTCACGAGGACGGTTGACATTCCCGCTCCTCATCGCCCCCTCCGCATTCGCACCAGCCCTACGGTACTCGCTCCGTTCCTAGTTTCCACCATTATGACCTACACACATCACTCGACGTTAGGATTCTCAACAATAAACCATACCCACCTAGGCCAAGGAACCTATCCTGGCGACAGCAAAAACCATTGCTCTGATACCAACTGTCACGCCCCGACCCGGATTCCAATACGAAATCGCAAGGTCGACGCGCCAAAACAACAAAACAATAATCGATAACAATAATAAAAGCACGTGGCGCAACAATTCGTACGCACCACAAAACCCGTTTAACCAAAAACTTTGACAATATAAAGTCAATCATCGGCGACGTTACAGCCGGAACCCAACTAATAAACCACAAGTATGAGTTTTAAGAAACATCTTTAATAAAAATAACTACCTCGGCCACAACATTCCGAACCAACTATACACAAGAACCTCAAGCTACGACATGCTTGGGAAAATAACTAAATTAAACATATGATAAAGTATACGGGCTCGACATACACGTGTCGGCCACCAAAAGAATAAGAGGTACAACAAAGTATACATACTACCCCAGTAAAGTCTACATGACTTTACTTAACCAGTCGTCCTCACCAAAAGAATTGTCTAACTATCAACAAAATAATTCCATGGCCAACCAAAGCAAAAGACCACTGCGAGCTAAGTGATGGAACTAATCGACCTCACCGCGAACTTCCCGCCCGGCTCGGATCTAAGGAAAACAATTAAACAACAAACGGGGTGAGTCGAAACTCAATAAGTTACTAAATGCAACTATATGACATGGAATAATGCTCAACGATAACTTTAACATTTTAGCTCATTTATATATCACGACCAACGTATAACATCATATTGATATACACATGTAACGTATCTCAATGGCACCTTGATATTCGCATAAGTGCTTGTAACAAACCACATTATAAAGGATATGATATTTCTTTGTCCATTCTTTGCGTTGCTCTGCAATACACAAAATAACCAAACGTGTCCTCGATACCCGTGTGTGTGGTATCGACGTCCCCGATAAACCTATCGAGTTCAAACTTAGCAAACCAAAGCCATGCGTATTGCTACAACAATGGGGCTACTTCTCAACGTGGCCAACGTAAGAGGGGTGTGTGAAACCTCGACGGCGACTTATGGCGATCACAAACGTTAATTTGTGAAGACCATAGGTCGTCCTACCTTACTCAACTAACGACGCCACCGGACTTACACAATGCACACAAATAGATGTTCTTATTCATCTAATGCAAATAACCGTCAAGTTCAAAAGTAGTGAACTTGACAAATGACAAGTAGATTATTCTATTTCATCACTCATCATCATTTAACAAATATGTAAACATTCGATTCAACACATTAGAGCTATACACAAATCTCTATTTTAACAAGATCAAAGTACGGAGGACTAGAATCTCGATCAATCGGACTCTAAACCTCGTAGTAATCTAATATGTTGTTCGGGAGTCATAATCTTCCCTAAAATCCACTTCTCGGAATCATTACTAGAGTTCACTAAATTAGGGTTTCAATGCTAAGTGCAAGGCTACCCATTTTCAAGTCTCAAGTTCTCTATTTGTTCAAATCCTAACATTTATATGCCAACCTTTGTTCATTAACCTCATCCAACACATACTCATATAATAAGCACAATGTACCCATCTCAACCTAGAGATTTGTACATAAAAATAACATATAAAGCAAATCATACCATAATATTGATGATCTAACATACATGGAAGCTTAAAGCATTCAAAGGGGTTTAGTAACTTACCTTGTGACGAAAATCAAAGCAACTAAAATGAAATCAAGACCTTCTAAGATGATCTCCTAGTCCGTAGCAACACAATGGTGGTCTCGGATCGAAGATCGGACGGTTGGATCTCCGGAACCCAAACACACACACTAATCTCACTCTTTCTCCCACACACACACTCTCAAGCTTCAATGGAGGATTTGGAGGGAAGAATGGAGAGGAATTGAAGCCTCTCCACTCATAAATGGGTGTAAACTTCAGATTGGAAAAGGGTAGTGAGGTGGCTCAAGGAGAGCCACTCAAAAGATAAGTTTGGGGTGAAATTGTCATTTCCGAAAACGAGTTTTGAACCGGCGGGCCAAAGCGATCGCTCTCCCTCGAATCAAGGCGATCGCCCTTCCCTCGGGAACAAAGCGATCGCCTGTCTCAAACAAAGCGATCGCTTTGTACCCGATTTTGAAGCCAAAGTTTCTGGAAACAAAGCGATCGCCTCTCCCAAAAACAGGGCGATCGCTTTGTCTCCAGTATGAAAATCACTGGATACAAAGCTATTATAAGTCATAAAAGTCACCCCAAATCATTTTGGTAAAAATCACAAGTATTTTTAAACTAAAATACTCTACAAACTACGCAACCAAAGCTCATATACTATCATGGCATTGTACACGTGCTAACACAACATATAATCATGTAATAATTCATAAATCACACATAAAGACACGTAAATCATGCATAAGAGGATCCGGGGTATTACATAAACCTACCATAAAACCCAGAAAAGCCAAACCCTCTTAGCCACTGACGAAAACTTTGGCCTGCCCAAACCTTCTACACAACAACCTTTATACCAGTCATCCCCAAATCAGCAGACCCCAAACCGGCTGATCCTACATCAGCCATTCTTGAATCCTCCCCATCCAAATCAAGGCATGGAAAATGCCTTAAATAAAGTGATAAGAAGAGCAAGTATATGCCCACGACCAGACATCTTTACCTTTCCCTACTCCTACTCCTTCACCAGCTGACCTTCGTTCTAAACAACCTCAACTTTCCACTCCTGTTACTACCCCTTTTAAACTAGAAGAGTTGGAGGACTCTACTGAGAGCTAACCACTCACTCGTTCAAAACGAACTCTTTCTTCTCCCTCCAGCCAACCTACTCCTAAAAGACCCAAAATCAATCCTTACAACCATCTCCATGTTAAAATCTAGGAATTGCTGACTTTCAGGGCCAGCTAACCTTAAACCCTACTAGCACTGACCCCCTGTCTAGTCCCAGCAATTCTTCTTACACAACTCTGCTGTCCAGGATCTCTTGATCCTTCATCAGTAGAATGCAATCCACAGAGACCTTGGCCTTCCTCCTCCTACCAAATTTGACATATCTCCTTACCTTTCTCTCCTCAAACCTCCTATCACTTCCATCATTCGTCACCCCTCCATTTTCGCAAACCCTTTAATTGTTGACTTCTTTGATATGGTTAGGGCTTACGTTAGATTTAATCCTCGTTACCCTTTTCTCTTCAAGTCCATAAGACCAGTCTCCCTCTTTTCAATTCCTGTGCTCATCAGTGCTCAATCTTATGAGCACTACATTGAATAGCTTTTCCCTATGCCCCGGATCTGGTACAGAAGTCCTGGAGTCATTCACCCTGAACCCAGCTATCTTTCTCTTGAGCCCAGACATCCTGCTTTTGACTTCACTCCTACTAATCCTCCTTCCACCAGCCATCCTCATACTTCTACCAGCCATCCTGACCCTTCTGCATCTTCTATTTTGCCTACCTCTATTAAGGATTTTGTCAAAGGCATCAAGATTATCATTGAAAGCCTCAACGCTAACTTGAAGCATCTTGCTGTCAAGAAAGATCACACCAAAGAAGTTACTGCAGAATACATAGCTGAAGTTATTCAAAATACTAGGGATGCCACCAGAGCTTCTGCTACCTACTAGACATCTTTCACATCTTATACTAGTTTGATAGCCAATCGCATCTCTGCTTTCTCTAATGCATCAACTTCCTCCAAGAGGAACAACAGGATCGAGGCCCTCTATGCCGGCTTAATTAACTTGATCAATTTTGTTGATAAAGGCCTGCCTATAATGCGACAAGATCAAGCAAATGCTAATCGCTCTGTGCATAAGTCTGTGCTTGTTTCCAGATCAGCAAACCGCACCCACTATGGTCTTATGAGGAAACAGTTCAAGACTTATGTGGACCGGCTATCTTCCATGGACAAGTCACTTGCTTCCATGAAGGAGGAGATGAGCCGTTTCAACAACAATTAATGATAAGCTAACGACTGTGATTGAGAGGAACATCCTTCTGAAGACAGAAAACAAAGACCTCAAATCAGAGAGGAAAGCTGTCAAAGATGAATTGGAAGCAGCCAAGGCCGAGATTACTGAACTTAAAGCACTTAAAGCTGCTGCCTCTTCAAAGCAAGAAGGACAAGCCTCAACTTAGCTGGTATATCTTAACTTGTCCTTTATAACAATTTTTTTGTATCTTTTATGAAAACCTTGTAATGATTAAACAACTTGTTTTATATACAAGGATTATATTCTCTCTTGAATGTTTCTAATTTTCATGCTTAATGATAAACTGCTTATTTTGTGTGCATAAAATTTAAGCCACTGGTTTAAGACATATTCTATAAGTGCTATATCTTGTCTATCTTTAAACTTCAATTTATTGCAAGTATTTTATGCTTAAATTCCATTTTCGTGTAAACACTTTGTAATCTGAATACATTAGCTGCTTTGTAAGTCCAACTAGGGCATGCTTACTTAATATAATATCTTTAAAAACATGTTATTACTAGTACTGGACACTCTCGGCTATCATTGTATTCATAGGTCATGGACTCAAGCAAATAGGAGGAGATTATTGTACTTTATCTAGATTTTCTTATATCTATAACCTAAGTCTAAGCCAAGGTGACTAATGGGCCTGCGTGTCTATTAGAGTGGCAACTTGTACTTAGACAATTACTTGTAATAGCTTAGGATTGCTTATGTTATACTTAGCTTAGTCTTCAGAAGATGGCCTTTGTATATCAACCATCTTCACCAGCAATATCCATTCAGTCATTAGCCAAGTACGTTCAGCCAAGCTTCACCAGCAATGTGTGAAGACCGGAAGAACAACTGATCAAGTTCCTGGAGTTCTGCCTATGTTACCAGCAAAGTCCTTTGTTGACTTTGGTATAAACGATCACCTGCAAGATAGTACTGTATCTACCTACTCCTGTCAGAAATTGCAGGCTTTGCACAGTGAAAACATGGATGTTGCAGCTCAACCACTCAGATTCGGAACAACAAAGATCAGGGCATTTAATGCATGTCACATTACATTAAATGCATCAAATTTAAATCCCTCCAATGTTTGAAATCTGCAACCGCTCCAAGAACTCTCCTGAGTATAAACCGAAGACTCCATGAATCATTGAAGATAACTCAACAACTTGAACTTCTGCAATCTTCATTTTCATTTACTCATAGTGCATTCAAAGCTACAAAGCAAAAATCTGTAAAACATTCTTTGAAGAGCACTGTACCTAGACTCCTAGTCTTATATTGCTCTTCATTGATTGTAATCCTTTGTATTCATAGCATACAAAAGTTGTATCTTTCTAGATATCAACTTTCACCATAAACACTTGGTTAAAATCTTTTTATACACGATCCAATAGTGATCATTGTGATTATTTTAGTGTAAAATATAGTGCACATTTTCAAATCCAACGCTAACCACTTTGGTAGTGGACGTAGCACTTATTCATTGTGTGAACCACTTCAAATATCATGTCTATTTACTTTCTTCACTTGTGTTTGATTTATTACTTGTTTATTCCCAGAATTTCCAATTGCTTGAAGGACTGCTGATCTTGGCTTTATAAGATCAACCATCTTGAACTTATCCTATACTTCACACTATTCTGCTGCAAATTAATTTCAAACTCTTTTGTGAAGTAATTATTACAAACATTTTTAAAATTGGACATAGGCTATTCTACCCCCCTCTAGCCTATTTGAGCACCTTGAGAACTAACAATTTTCAACCACTTAAGTCCATTTTTTATGATAAATTGGTCAATTGTTCCAAAATTGCCCCCGTACCAATCTATCATGTTTTAAGCTATGTCTTCCCTGATTTACTCCTATAAATCTTTACTTTCCTTCCTTTGTGATTTCTTACAAAAATTTCCATCTATATCACAGTCGATCTTCTGCTCATTCGATTTCATTTTTTAAGAATAATTTTATTATTCCTAAAATTAATTCTTCTATCTCTGTTTTATCTCTCTCTCCTGTCTCTGCACATTTATTTTTTCTCCCCATCCTCTGTAATTGTGTTTAATATTATTCTTAGTGCATCTGAATAGAAGTGCTTTCGGTTCTCAAAAAGATCCCTCTTTGCCATTAGTCGTCTCTTTCTATGACTTTACAGTAAGTTGAAAATTTGGAATAAATTAGTAGCAGTTAACTTAATCATGCTTCGACTAATTTTTCAACTAAAGACATTCTAATTTTGTTTTTGCAATTGACTAGTCTGAAAAAGTGTCAAAATGACCTTTAATGGTCTTCTTTGTAACCAATCAGACTTATGTTGCCCTGCCTCTCTTCCACTTCGCACCAAGGACCAACTAATAACTTACCTTGTAAACTAAGGAAACCTGAAAACATTACTTAAATTGTAATGCTTTAATCATGTATTATATGTTTCTAATATCTAACTAGTTATCTTTAGTATACAAAAATAAATTTGTGCATTGCGATGCAACAAAACAAGACTTTTTAATACAATTTTGTGCATCGCGATGCACACTTTGATGCATCGCAAATGTAATGTTGTGCATTAGTACTATTTTGTGCATCGCAATGCACACTTTGATGTATTGCAAATGTAATGTTGTGCATCGTGATGCACAAAAATAGTACTTTTTAGTACAATTTTGTGCATCGCGATGATCGCAAGTGTAATGTTGTGCATTGCGATGCACACTTTGATGCATCGCAAGTGTAATGTTGTGCATCACGATGCACAAAAATAATACTTTTTAGTACAATTTTGTGCATCACGATGCATCAATTTTGTACATCGTGATACATCAATTTTGGAACGAGCGTGAAGGTCAAAATTATGGACGTGAAGGCCAAAATAATGGGTGTGGCACCCATTTTGAACTCTTAAGAAAATTTCATGCAACGCGATGCAACAAAATAGTTCTTTTAGTACAATTTTGTGTATCGCGATGCACACTTTGAACTACGATGCATCAATTTTGTTTTGTGATGCATAGCGTGTTTGTTCCGTGTTTTTTAAGTGCATAGACGATATTTCGTAACAAATGTGTCATTTTCCGGTTTGAAACAATTATAGAGGACTAAAGCGGTTGAAAATTTTTTAAAAGGTACCGGCCTGAATTTTGCCCTAATTTTAAGTTTACCTAATACTTATACAATACTCTATAAAATCCAATACTCAATAAATATAAGAGCATTGCTATTAACACCCCCCAAACTCTTAGTACACCCCCCTCATATATTATAAAAATGTCATTATAAATTTTAACTTAAATGTCCTTATGTATTCTTCATTTTTAGGTTGAAAAAAAATATTATTACTATTCGGCAGCCCCCCAACGAACACAGCTAAGGCTGTTCGGTAAGGGTTGCCGAATAACCATAGTGATGTTCGGTTAGGGGGTGCCAAACACCATTATGGGTGTTCGGTCACACATTGCCGAACAACTTCAATAAAAACAAAAACAAAAAAACAAAAACAAGCTCATTAATTAGGGCAATGATGGAGACATGAATTCATACATTTTCAGAAATGGGTATTGTTAATAACATGTTTGTTTTTTTAATAAATGCTATGATTTAATTTTTGTGTAATTAATTTAGGTTGAAAGAAATCATGGAGACATGAAAACGATGAGGAGGAAGGAGGGAGGAGGAAGTAGGAAGGAGGAAGTAAGGAGACTCGACGGAGATAGAGGGGGGAGGTGGCCAATGAGAGGGGAGTGGGAGGAGGAGGAGGAAGAAGAAGGGAAGGAAGGAGGAGGAAGGAGATGGGTGGGAAAAAAAAGAGAGAGAGGGAGAGAGAGAAGGTAAAATAGAAAATTTTGGGGGTGTATTTAATATTTAGGGGGTTTGAAAATTTAGGAGGGGGTGTTAATAGTAATGCTCAATAAAACTCATTAATTTGTACACTGAAGTTTCTTTAAATATTTCATCTTAGAAAAATTATGTTTCTATCCTTGTTCACACTTATTAACAAAATTCTTCTTTTGTCCTAAAATAAGTATTTATTTTTAAAATTTTGTCAAAGAGAAATGAAATAGTAAGAGATTGATACCTTAAAAGATGTTTTTTTTTATTTACTTTATTTTCCATCTAGTTGATCAAAAGAAATTTTATAGTTACTTTTGAATATTATTCATTATTAGATAAATAATCCTTCTGTTCCATGCAATGATCACAGCCAAGATGTTAATAGCATATGTGGAAGGTAAAGTGAAAAAGTTTGTGAAAATTGTAAACATAATTTTTGAAAGCAGAATCTTTAAATGAAATATTTCAAAATAAAATAGTAAACTCTTTATCTCAAAATAGAATAATAAACTCTTTGTATAGAACGGAAGGAGTAGGTTAAAAATCTACTATAATACCAGTTATTTGTAGGATTAATTAATAAAACCTATTACTATTAAGTATTTAAATGATTAATCTAGTAAATCAATTTTAATTAAAAAATAAATAGGTTAAAAATCTAATAAATCAATTTTAATGGAAGGAAAAAAAAAAGGATAGTAATTTGGAAATTATCACTCCAGTTCACATAAATGTGATGTGGGCTTTAGCTGGTAATCGTATCAGTAATGAGACCCGCTGGGGCACGTGCACTTGCAATAATGATGTCAAGGGATAAGATTTTTTTTTTTTCTTTCAAGCTGTTTCTGTCTTTTATGCAAAGATTTACTCCTTTGTCCCTAAATTATTGTATTATTATTTTTATTTTAAAATAATTATTTTATTTAAAAATTTTATTTTTAATATAATATTTTTATTATTTTATCACTATTTTTTTTATTTCAATTATAGATTATATATATATAAATATTTAAAAAAATTATATATTTTATTAATATTAATAATTAAATTAATTAATTTTTTTTAATACTCGTATCGAGTTAGTCAAGAAAATAATTAAAGGAGGGATGGATTACCTTTTAAGTTTTCTCGATTACAAAATTTTGACTAAAAGATGCACAGCAGTGTGTGAAGGGCGTGCCACTGCCCTCATCTATACATTTGGACTAATTCAGTCAGTCAGTTCATCCTACTGGTTGTCAGAAAAAGATGGGACGTGAATGATTTCCAGCTGCTCGGTGGAGTTGGTGCCTTTATTGGGCACATGATTCATATTAAAGTCCTTATTGAATATAATATTTTATTTTTAATTAAGTTTTTTTTTTCGTAATTTTATAATAATTTAATTAAAAAGTGAAAGAGATATACAGTGGAAAATAGTGAGAATGTGAAATCACGAAAAAAATAAAATAAAACAAAAAACTACTCTCTCCATCCTTAAATTATTGTTTTTTTTTTGTTTTTGTCCGTCTAAAGAAAATTATTTTATTTAAAATTTTCTTTTTTAAAAAAATATTTTTACCAATTTGCCCTTTTAATTATTACTCCCTCCGTCCCTAAATTATTGTCTTTCTTTTCTTTTTCGTCCATCCCAAAATATTTGTCTTGTTTGAAACTTTCCTTTTTAGAACATCACTTTTACTATTTTACCCTTACTTTTTCTTCCTACTTTAATTATGGGCCACATACACATGGGAATTAAAGGAAACAACACACTTTTTTAATAATATTCCAATATTAATAATCAAGTAAATTGAGTTTTCTTAATCCGTGTACCGGGTCAACTCAGACAATAATTTAGGGACGGAGGGAGTATTTTTTAATTTATGAGACCTCCTACATGGATTGGAGAGAATTTAAAATATTTAAATTTATGTTCAAAACTTCATAAATATTCAAAATTTAGGCGGAAAAATTTGGCATCTTATTCATTTCAAATAGGGGTAAAAGTGAAAAATCAAACAAATACTAATATTAATAATCAAGCTAAATGTGATTCTTAATCGATTTACCGGGTCAAGCCAGACAATAATTTAGGGACGGAGGGAGTAATCATAACATTTTTAAATATAAATTTGACAGATATTATTTTATTTTTCTTGAAATCATAAAATACATAATTTATAATATTTTAAAAGTATTATGAATATGTATTTTATAATTTTAAAAAATTAATAAATATACATTAAATTTATATTTAAAAAATATTTATTTGACCAAAAAATTAAAACAAAACAATAACTTAAAACAGATGAGTATAAAGAGAAATACTACATCTAATGCTCTCGTGCACAAAAAGTATCAATCGTATAAAAAGTATTGATGACTCATAATTGTCCGGGCTGAACTCCCATTCGAGGGGTATGGACAGCCTGGGAGCGACTAAGGCCACAGGGGTCTACCCGCACCATGGCTGCGAGTTTGTGCTCTCCCTCACATCCTGAAACTGGGAGCTCAAGGCTTTACCATCAGTTTCGAACCCTTGACCTCCAGGATATAGTCTTTGGGCAAGGGTTGGTACTCATGTCCCTTGCCCAAAGACTATATCCTGGAGGTCAAGGGTTCGAAACTGATGGTAAAGCCTTGAGCTCCCAGTTTCAGGATGTGAGGGAGAGCACAAACCCGTAGCCATGGTACGGGTAGACCCCTGTGGCCTTAGCTCCGCAAGCCCGACGACCCAGTGCCCTCGCGCACCGGTCGGCCGAGAAGCAAGCGAGTTATGCGTCATCAAGTATAATCCGTTAAATATACGATTAATGTTTTCTACGCATTAAAACGATTAATCTTTTCTGTATCGATTAACGTAACATTTCTCTAATATAAAATCACGACGGAGACACGGAAGGCTCTAATTCAGTTTTTACTACTTTATGGCTCCATTGACCATTTTGACTAAATGGTCGTTGTCTATTTGGATAACATACGTATTTCACTATCATGAGTTGGTTCAGTACACCCAATTGTTTTAAGGGTAAATTATAAATAACCCCCTCAATTATGGGTTTGGTTCGAATTGTCACCTTGAATTATAACATTACAACTTTTATTTAGGTATTGCTTTTTGAGCTGACCTAAAATGCTTACATGAGAATCATGTGATATCTTTGAACATTCTTTTTGATCATAGTGTCTTTTCGTATTTCAATTGACTATTTTTTATTCTTTTTATTCTAAACTCTTCTTTGTACCTAAAGATGGTAAAATAAAATATTTTTTTTATTTTAAATATTATAGTTGAAATCATACGTATAAATGTCACGTGAGTCTTAGGTGAGCGAATTCTGTGAATTCAATTGACAGTGTATAAGCAGAAGGTGCAATATAAAAAAAATATATAGTTGAGGGGGAACATTGCTTCAATTGATAGTTGAGAGAAGCTCTGTGTAATTTACCCTTTTTTTAAAAATGAGCACGTGCATAACACATGCTTTATTATTTATTTTCCTTTTTTCCTTTTTGGGTTTCAAGATCGGACAAAATATAGTTGGTGTTCTTGATCAATAAAATTACAACCTGACAGACTCACCCTTAGTTAACCATCCAAAATACATTCTCGCAAATCAGAAATCTCTAAGGTTCTTACATTTCAAATTTTACTGTTGAAATTCAATTAATATATTAAAATTTACAAACTAATGATTGGACTTGAAACGTTAACTTTGTTTACTTTATGACGTGGTCAAATTTTGGTCGTAAACTCTACTAACTCTACCTATACTCAACTATAGATGTTCTGAAATCCACTTTGACGTGATGTATATCTCAGAATAGCTTTGACTCACATGTACAATCGGTACTCCAATAATTAATACTCACGGGAGATGAAAAGATTATTAGTTATTAGAAGTTTTAATTATTATACTATGTTAACCAAAGAATTCCTCCTGGTAGAATATATATATATATATATATATATTATTTATCGAGGAAAACAAAAAAGACCAATTTTGCAATTGTTTGGTTTTTTCACAAAAAGCATACTAAAATCTATGCAGAGGTTTGCTATTCTCACCTCAAAAGCTATTAAGTATACCTCTCTTCTAAGTACACTCCCTTCCAATATTTTTAATCTCCCTAAATATTAATTACACATCCCTATTTCTCTATTTTACTCCTCCTCACATTGTTTTTTTTTTCAAAACTAACTATTTCTAAGTACACCCCCTCTTTCTACCTAAACTCACCCGTCGCCCTATATAAACTCATACAACTCCGTGTTAAAGACAGGATCGTTTGGCCTCTTAGCCCGGATGAAAATTGAAACTCCAAAACAGCATGTAACTTCATTAGGAAGACCTATCCTAAGGTCGACTATGCAGGCATCGTTCGTAACAAATTGAATATCCCCACCTAGATGACCCTCAACTCTGGGCTTCTTATAGCAGATCGAGTTAGCAGATTTACTAAACCAAAGAAAAAGAGAACAAGGCACCCAACAAAGATCAGTGAACAGAGGTAGCTAAAAATTCATTATTTTTTTTTTGGTGTTTTGCCAAAGCTTACTAAACACGATTAGCGGTGTTCGGCCGAACACCACGACCGGAGGATATGGGTTTGGCGAATGGAGGGGGGGCTGCAATGGGAGGCGCACGCACGGGGTTGTGTTCGCCAACGCTAATGATGGAGATATCCTTAGCCTGAAACAATGGAGAGTCGACTGAAGATGAGAGAGATCGGAGATGGCGGCTAGGGCTAGAAATCTCGCGTGGGGGCGGCAATAGAGGAGAGACCATTAAGAGTGTTCCACTAAGGGAAAATAAGTCAGATTTTTTAATGATATTTTTGTAATATTTGAAGTGGATGTACTTAGAGAATTTAGGGGTGTGAATATCCCCCACTGATCTATATAATCAACTAAAGAAGTGCTTAAAATCTTGGGCAAAGTGCGTGCCAGTTCAGTTTGAGGGATTTCCAACCAATTTAATACCATATATTTATTTTAAATCGAAAAAATATATTTTTCTAGTGAAATGTCATCTATACTCTTAAAAAATACGGAATATGCACGCTATGCATCGCGATACACACTTTGATGCATCGTAATTCAACATTACAGTTGCGATGCGTCAAAGTGTGCATCGCGATGCACAAAATTGTACTAAAAAGTACTCCCTTTGTTTCAAAAAGATTGTTGTTTTAGAGCTGTGCATAAGTATTAAGAAATTTTGTAGGTTGACAAATATACCCTTATTAAATATCTTTAATTTTTGTGCTAGGCGTAGTTGAAAAGATAAATTAGAAGGAAATAACGATTAGAAGAAGATAAAGTATTTAATGAATAGATGATTAATTGTTGGAACTTGTGAGAAGACAAGGGTAAATTAGGCAAAACATGCATTAAAAACCTAAAATGACAATCATTTTGAAACAAAATTTTTAGAGCTAAAACGACAAACATTTTGAAATAGAGGGAGTACAATTTTGTTGCATTGCGATGCACACATTTTGTTTCCGAGGTTAATTTTCACCATAAGGATCTCACATTTAGTTTTTTATCTTACTCCAGCTTTTTCGCTTTGTAACAATCAATCATTTCTTTATGTTGCTTTCAGTCCTATCTTGTAGTTGAAGATTGCAGTAAAGCAACAATTATTGATAAAAGTCTGCCTAATGAAAAATCAGTTAAAAAAATAAGGTTCAAATTTTGGTAGCGAGTAATAATATAAGATAAGTTGGCCCGAAGATATTCACATACAACGGAAACATTTGCATAGACAGTCTCACATACAAGTAGATTTACCCATTCAGGGCCGACCTAAGGGGTGGGCAGGCTGGGCACCCGCCCAGGGCCCAAATTAATAAGGGGCCCAAAAATTTTTTTATTGGTGTATTATTAGTATAATGTAAACTAAAAATAGTAGGGTGAATTACAGGCCGGTCCTTTTTTAAACATTTATAATCGCTCCAGTCCACTCATCTTTTTTAAAAATCGAAAAAAGGCATTTTTGGGGCGAAAAGACGATTATGCCATTAATGAAAAAAAAACACGCGCGCTTCAGTAACCCAAGGCATCGCGATGAGAAACCAAGGCATCGCGATGAGCAACCAAGGCATCGCGATGCACTACTTTGGCATCGCGATGCACCACTTTTGCATTGCGACTTTTGCAAATTGGGGCATCGCGATGCAACAATTGGTGCATCGCGATCATTGCAGCGTGCTTTAGGGAACCAAAGCATCGTTATGAGCAACCAATGCATCGTGATGCACTACTTTGACATCGCAATGCACCACTTTTGCATCGCGATGCACCACTTTTGTAAATTGGGGCATCGCGATGCAACAATTGGTGCATCGCGATCATCGCAGCGCGCTTTAGGGAACTTGATTAAAGGTATCGCGATGCCCAATTTAAGGCATTGCGATACCCAATTTTAGGCATCGCGATACCCAAGTTAAAGCATCGCAATGCCCAATTTAATATAATATTAAAATCAATCAAAATTGTTGTTTTTGGTTGAGAAATTTACATACAAACATGGTATTGACTTCCTATAACAGTATGGTATTGATATTATACAAAATTCAAACTCAAACCATTGATTAAAGTCTCAAAATCAGTCTAAGAACATTTCCCTCTGTTTTCGGACAGCACACTGTCAAGCTCGATTTTGATCTCGAAAATAGTATTTTTTGCTAGAAAAATTGTGCACAAACGTAGTACTAAATTAGGATAACAATATGAGATTGATTTTAAACAAATTCGAAACTTAAAACATAGATTAAAGTGGCCAAAACAGCCCAAGAACAAAGAAAAACGGGATGAACTCAAAAAATTCGAATTTGATCAAATTCGTGTTCTATGCATAGAAATTGATACCTAAACATGAGGGAAGACTATATTAACAACATGAAATCATATATACAACAATTCGAACCTCAAATCTGAAGCAACGATGTTGTTGAGGGCATTTTAGGAAGAAAATTCTCAAAGTGTCTTTTAGCGGTTTAAAAAAAAGGGTGGACTGGAGAGAAAAAAAAGTTTGGAAAAGTGGACTGGCCAACAATTTCTCCAAAATAGTATCCAAAATTTTTGAACTAAGGCCCAAACTCAAAGCTTTTGTTGTTATTTTGAATTATATTTGTTCAATTGTTTGTTGAGACTTTGTTTATTTATTAAATTTTGTTACATTGTTAATTATTATTTTTCTTTTTAAAATATTTTTGTGTGTTTAAAAATTGAAAGTGACATTGACTTTGTTTATTTGTTAAATTTTGAATTATGTTTGTTCAATTGTTTGTTGAGACTTTTGAATTTGATAGTTTATTCACATCTTATATAGTTACATTGAATTTTTAATTTAGTTAATTACTAAGTCATAACTCTGAGTGATTGATAAGAGAACCATAAAATAGAAGTGCAAAGCAACAAGAATCCCAAATTATTCGTATGATGATTGTTGATTTGAGTGATTGAGGTTTTTTTTTTTTTTACTTTACGAGACTGAAATTCGGTAAGAATTTGTTCAGTATTCTAGATAAGAATGTTTCCTCAAACTTAATTTCAGCTCAGTAGAAACCCGTTAATAATGTTTCCCCAAACATAATTTCAGCTCAGTAGGAATCCGTTTTTGAAATTGTACTAATAGCAAAAATTATTTTTGTCTCTCTAAAAAATTAAATTAAAAAAAATACATGAGATTAATATTTAATAATTAAATTAAGGACCTCCTTTTAACTTTGCTCTAGGCCTATAAAATGCTAGAAATGACCCCGTACCCATGAAAGACTGAACTAGTTTCTTCTTCGCCACAGAGCTTCCCTTGTAGTAACATGCATATTTGACAAGCTATTGGATGTCATGCACGATGAAGTTGCCGAAGATGTGAGTTTGAGTGGGAAAGAAAAGGACTCCACCTAAAGAACTCGACCGAGAAAAATGAAAGGACGAGAGAATTATGCGAATTGTTCTTTAAGTTGTTGGGGGGGGGGGCAATTTAAGAATGGTTTAATCATTTATCTACTAAAGTGGATATGCATTTTCGATTTAAAATAAATATTAGGGTCTAAATTAATTAAATATTTTAAAAAGTGTACCGACCTGTAATTATTACTAAAATCTTTTTAGACCGACAGTGTTTGTGCCTCTTGAGTTTTGTTTACATATTTTATTGCTTGCAACTTTTTTAATTTAACAAAAAAATAAGTGTCTTAAACTCTCTCCATCCGGCTAAAGGTCTATTTTCTATTTTTAGAAATAAAAATAAGTGTCTTATACTTCCTTCGATCCAGGTAAAGGTCTATTTTCTATTTTTAGATATCAAAATAAGTGTCTTATACTCCCTCCGTTTAAACATGCCCATTCGGTTCCAAAACTCGGAATCGAATCGGTTTCTAAAAATCGAAACCGAATCGGTTTTGGAACCGCTCAAACCGTGAATCGTCATGAACCAAAACCGGATTAAGAGGGTTCGGTTCTGGTTTGCATTTCTCAGAAACCGTTAATCGCCGATTCCAAACCGCCATAAAATCGTTCAAAAATCGTCAAATTTAAATTTTAAATGTTTGAAACTTTGAATTTTGGAACCATATGCTCCTACATGCTCCATGCCTGCACCTACTCTAATCTCATTGGACATTAGACTTGATGAAAGACCGGAGGAGATTTCATAAAAGCATAGAAGAGTCTAGCGTAATAAATTTTGAATGTCAAAATCAACCTACTATATCATGATGCCTAACACACCCTAAGCATTTTTTTTTATATGTTTGCATTTTGATAATTAATAACATATTATAACACTTTTTTTACACTTTATTATAGATTTTAAAATTTTTAAATAAAAACAAATGGTAAAATTTTTGTAAAATAATTCAAATAATTAAAAACCGTGAAACCAGGAAATCGTAAGCAAAACCGGAACCGGAACCGGAACTCCACGGATCAGTTTCGGTTTACCTTGTCACGATTCGTGAAACTGTCGATTCCGAACAGAACAAAAATCGGTTTGGGCATGTCTACCTCCGTTCCATGTAATGGAGGCATTGTTTGTGCGTCTTGAGTTTTGTTTACGTATTTTATTCCTTGCAACTTTTTTAATTTAACAAAAAAATAAGTGTTGTATACTCCCTCCGTTCCACGTAAAGGTCTATTTTCTATTTTTAGAAATCAGCATATAACTAAATTAAATTAAAATTTTACATACTTTACTTATATTTTTGAAAATTAAATTTCACTAATTAAAATTTACTTTGGGAATACTATAGATTACAACTTTTATAAATTTTTAAAAACAAATAAATCAATCTAAATTATTTGTCAAACTTTAACTAAATTGACTAAAAAAAGTCAAAAATTAACTTTTTGCCCGGAAAGGAGGGAGTATTTCATTTTGAGAGGTTCTAAAATAAATGTTTCATTTTTATTTTTAGAAAGATTTCTTGAGCAAATTGTCTATAATACTCTGATTAATTATGACATTATAAAAAAAGACCCCATCAATTTGACACCACGGAAATACCGTTTTAGGGTATTAAAAGAAAATTACATAAACTCAACCATTTTCTTAAAATATGTGTAAGGTCTAAGAGACATTTGTTTTGGAACGGAAGTTCAAGTTTACAAATGGACAATAAGGATCATAAATCAAACCAAATCAGGTAATTCATGTCTCTGGCTTTAAATCTTCTATCCAACGTTTTGTCACTCTCTGTCTCGTTGAATCTTAGCTTTACACGTGTCCTTGTTTGTTTTTATAAAAAGAAGGTCGAGTAAAATAACAATGACACGTGTAGAGCTAAAATTAAAAGAGACTGTGCGACAGGGGGTGAGATATAAGATTTAAATCCTCCATTTCTCTTTCAACACCTTCCAACCAATGTTCTAAAAATTGCTAGGCGGGCGCTAGGCGCCAGAGTAGGGTCTAGCGCCTAGGGGCCTAGTCGGGATCTAGTCGGAGTCTAGGCGGGGCCTAGAAATTGAGACATAATTACACATTAGGTCCATACCAAACCTAGTGCAACAATAGTAAATAGCTAAATATGACCAAATAAACTAAAAGTAATGATTACATTACAAGATTAAAAGTTAAAATTAAAAATTAAAATCAAATTCTCTATCATTTCAAAGTAGAGGGAAGAAGGGAATACTTTAATAACTTGAGGGGGGAGGGGAAATACTTTAATAACTTGAGGGGGGAGATTATTATTTTGAAAAGTGAATTAAAACCCTAAAACTAAAAGCTGACCGTCTGTCTCTCTCTCACAATTCACAAAGTTTTCATAGACGCCTCTCCCTCTCTCTCACTATGAGATAGATGACGGGATTTCGACGCCAAAGACAATCTCTCGCTCTCGCTCTCTCTTACTTTCTCGCTCTCTTTCTCTCTCACTCTCTTTCTCTCTCACTCTCGCTCTCTCTTAATTTCTCTCACTCTCACTCTCTCTTTCACCTCTTTATCGGCATATCGCCTCCTTTTCCACCGTAATCAATCCAGCCATTTCGACTACTTCCAAGCTATGGATCTCAGTCACGTTGACTCCCCCTCCTTAGACGCTGAACTTATCTAAGCCCTAGATGTCCAGAAAATTGAGGACGTCATTCATCGCATCGTCGTGCGTCGCTCTGCCTCTGATTGACTCCCCTTCCTCCTAGGTTCCTCATATTGGGTCCCTCCTCGAGAAAACGCGTACGACATCGTTCAAATCGGCTGGGCGTTAGGCGGCGCCTAGGCTGACTAATCGGCAATTTTTCATGGTGGCAATTTTTTGTCCGATTTGGCCCTAGTCGCGACGTTTGGGGGGCGCCTAGAGCCTAGTCACGGCGTTTGGGGGGTACCTAGAGCCTAGTCGTGGCGTTTGGGGGGGGGGGCCTAGTGCCTAGGCGACTGCTTCCAACAATCAAAGCTGGTGGATTAAGGTTGTTATTTTTGTGCAAAAGAAAGGTATGATTCTACAAATTAAATACAGCCAGTGATCATGCACTTGGGCTGTCCTACTGTTCTTCAAGGTCAATAGTCTCCACTGAAATTTGTAGATAAAAAAACAGGTTTAGGTTCACCGAGCCGCTCCCATGGCAGTCGGATGAGATAACTATGCAGAAACCAGAGAAATTATCAAAAGTATTCGTACACGTAAGAAGTGAGGATGAGTTGAAAACCCTGATGCAGATTTTTGGCACTCGGCAGTAACAAATGGAGTGTACGTAGCAAACGTGTTTGAAGAAACTAAAATCGATCAAAGACCATATTCGATTTCTAATTTAAAACGGATGACTAGTGCACGATACTAATGCTGTCAATATCTGAAGGATGGTCAGTGCACAAACTTCCCACCACACTCGGGCTTGCAGATACTAATGCTGTCAATATCTGAATGGATGGTCAGTGCACAAACTTCCCACTACACTCGGGTTTTGGAAGAGTTAGCGTTGCTTGTCCCTGCAGATAGGTTGTTTCCACTGTCGAAACCAACAGGCCAGGTTATTGAAGCAACCTTAATGCTGTGCAACCAAAGACCTTGCGCTACCAATACCTATGGAGAGAAAACTACCGTTCCTATCACACTACCAAAGGACAGATGGGAACCGAGCACCTATATTGAGCCAAGATCTAATGAGACTCAAGATGGAAAGGCAAAAGAGAACCCGAGCCAATCCAGTTAACTAGGTCAAGTGAGTAATGAACACCCTTCAGACAAAACCAGAAACCGGTCAAAATAGACCAAATGATCTGCAACACAATATGCAAATGAGAACCAAACCAGTCTCGTGTATTGCATGTAACAACTTAAATATGCAGATTTACTTCAAATGAGAAGCAAACCAGTCTCGTGTATTGCAAGTAGCAACTTACAATCTTACATATTCAGACATACTTCAAATGAGAACCGAACCAGACTCTGTATTGCAAGTAGCAACTTACATATGCAGATTTACTTCAAATGAGAACAAAACCAATCTCGTGTATTGCAAATAGCAACTAACATATGCAGATTTACAGTTCATGTTACAACACCTCAAGCAAGATGGCAACCAGAGGTAAAAACTTGTATGTAAGATTTCTGGAAAGCAAGCTAAGGCTTATACAGAAGTCGCCTATAAATATTGGATATAGAAAGAAAAGGCTACTACTATAAACACTCAGCGACTCGAAATTCTAATCGGAGATATTGGCCGAAGACCTGACAATCAGAACTTAACTTGACCTCCTAGTAAGTATCTTCAATATCGAGAACCAAGACAAAGCAAGCACAAGTGCGACCATCCGACCTCCTACGAGTCCAAACAGAACAATCAAACACAGAACTAAATATCCCGAACCCCTTTGACTTGGTCTTCTCATCTGTTCCACCACAGCAATCTTTGGTCTTCCCAACTGTTCCACCACAACAATCTCCTCTAATTCTCTCGTCGAGGATTCCTTAGCAAGCTCGTCGCCATGAGATTCCGTAGACAATGCTTGATGTTCTTCCGTCAAGGATTCCCTAGCATGCCCGTCGCCATGAAATTCCATAGACAATGCTTGTTCTTCTTGACAATTTAGTTCAACAATGTTGAGTTCTTCTTGCTCTTCACATGTATCATCTTGCAGTAAACTGCATACTTCACTTTTTGGATTCAAACAAATCTTCTTTGATTTCCGTAGCTTCTTCGGAACAAGCTTCTTCAATTTAGATTTCATCTTCGCCCTACGAGAATGCCGATGCTCGAGTCCTGGAACTTTGCATCTCTGTTCCTCTTCTTTCTCTAAATCCTTCTTCTTATCTTGTTCACACACAAATCTCTCATTGCAATTACCGGCATCAAAACTTTCTCCAGAACTCGAAATTTGTTCCAAATTAGACTTTATTTTCACAATTTGGATTTCTCCACCGCCAATACTCAATTGATCATTCGGTTTGATAACATCAAAACAGGGAGCCCTTTGTATGACTGATTTGAGTTTGCTATGCTCATCTGAAGACACCCGAAATCTTTGATTTCGATACAAGCGCTTTCCAACTAACTCCAGGAAAAACAAAACGAAGGCCGATACTGTGATCCCGATCACAAACCTCTTCGTCCCCAACGCCAAACCCACCACAACAAATATCTTCAACAACGACATCAATAACCCAACAAGGCCGGTTTCAGCGAGTCCATCAACGCCGCCGCCACCGACATTGCCACTTGAAACAATTGGAATAGGGTTATCCCTTTCATCAATTTCTCCGTCGGTCGGATAATTGGTAGCAGACCTTATTGGCAGGCCGCCGCCGCCACCAACACCGACACTTGAACCAATTGAAATCGGGGTATCCCTTTCAGCGATTTCTTCGTCAATTGGAAGAATGGTAGCAGCCGTTGTTTCCGGGCGGCCACCACCACCGATACCGGCACTTGAAACAATCGGAATTGAATTATCCCTTTCAACGATTCCTTCGACAATTGTACAATGGTTGGCAGGCCTTGTTGGCGAATCCGACAAGTAATTTGACTTGGGACGATTCAACGGCGGCGAATCACAATCACCGACGGAGGACCGATTTTTCTTGTGGGATTCCTTCATCCGATTGCGATTCTTGACGAAGAGATCAACGAGGGAGGTGGGGAATCCGGTCTCGACAACAAGGGAACTGCCGCGTTTGGGAGAGTGGAGATGATCGGCGACCAATTGAGAAAATCTTGAACCCTTTGCCTTCTTCCATGGGAATGGCATGATCAGATTTATTCAAAAATTTTAGTATATTCTTTTCGTTTCCTCAATCGGTAAATTTAAGCAATTTAAATAGCCGATACAACCTCACAACAATGAATTGTTAGGAAATAGAGGTGGTTCCGCCCACCACTAAACCCGACCCGTAACGATATGACCCGACCCGATCAGAAACCCCCAGAATTAGTGAACAACTTAGCAAACCCGACCGGTTAGAACTGCAAAATTTTCAAAAGAGGTTGAGAACTAATCTCGAACTTTAGGAAGACGCAATTGTATAAGTTCTGAATTCAAGAATTACGAATATTTCGAACTCTAGAGAGACCCAAGTGTAGAGGTTTTGAATTCGAGAACA
Source organism: Platycodon grandiflorus (assembly GCA_016624345.1). Taxonomy (NCBI): domain Eukaryota; kingdom Viridiplantae; phylum Streptophyta; class Magnoliopsida; order Asterales; family Campanulaceae; genus Platycodon; species Platycodon grandiflorus. The sequence continues at coordinate 70,134,849 of CM028361.1, forward strand.
AGAAAGTACTCTTATAAAAATTTTGGGTGAGATATTTCGAAACAAATATTTTGAACTAATGTTTTAAATATTAGATAGATACTACCGATATTTTATTTTGAACTCTAGAGAATATTACAAATATTTCGAATTCTAGAGAATACTATAAATATTTCGAACTCTAGAGAAATACTACCAGATATTTTGAACTAGAAAAATACTAAAATTACAAATATTCCAAACCCTAAAAGAGACTCAATTATAGAGTTAGGAATCCGAGAATTATAGTGAGATAGAATTTGGAGATATGGTGTGGGAATTGGGTGGGATATGATATGTTGGGAGATTAGGTGTTTTTCTTTTTTGTTCTATATATAGTTTCGTCCCACCCACTGGGCCTAGGGTTTGGAGTTTGAGCACCGTATGTCCGTATCCTATCTATTACAAATATCACATAAAGAGTGAATAGGAGCACGCGGATTGGGATTTGGATGTGGGAGACGGAAACTTCGTGTTGAATGAAGCCACGCGTTGCGATATTGACTCGCGTTTTAGTAGTGTCGGTATTTTGCTTTTGCATGTTTTCCACAATAATTTTGTCTTTTGCTTTTCCCATTACTCCCCAACCTCTAAATTATTGTGTTACTTTTCCTTTTTATCTGTTTTAAAATAATTATCTTGTTTAAAAATTTATTTTTTAGGATAATATTTTTATAATTTTACCTTTATTTTCTCTTTTCATTTTAATTATGAGTTACATGCATATTGACATTAAAGGAAACGACACACTATACAAATATTAATAATCAAGCCAATTATTTTTTCTTAATTCATGTGCCGGGTCAAACAAGACAATAATTTAAGTACAAAAAAAAAGCTTTAGTTGGGGAGTTCGGTTTTACGAGTTGTAGACCATACGCGCTAAACGCAACCCCCCTTAATGCGCTAAACCCCCCTCCCCCGGCGAAATTACTAACCTGCCATTTTCTCTATTTTATTTTTAAAATTTTTAAAAACTAAACTTTAAATTACAGTTTCCCCCCTAATTTTAGAAAATTTAAAACCGCCCCCTAGACTTTTTTAAACTTACAGCCGCCCCCCACTATTCAACCTGAGAAAATTACTAAATTGCCCTTGTTTTTTCTGAAAAATTACTAAATTGCCCTTACTTTTTTCTATATATAGAAAGAACTTCTAACCTAACAAACTCACAATTTTCAGTTTATCTCTCTAAACTCAACATATTCTCTCTCTCTAGAAAGTTCTTCAGCTCTCGCTTTAGTTTTCTGCATTAAAGGTATGTTTTTCGTATACTTTGTATTAAATAAAATTTTTATTTAGTTATTTGTTTTGAATATATATGTTTGTCGCATATTTTTGTGTTAAATATGAATTTTGTGTTGTTATTGTTGTGTTATAATGTACCATTTAGACAAAAAAAAAAAAAACTGGGGTATATGCGCCTGTACCATGCTCATGTATAGGATGTCATGCGCATGGTACAAGCGCATGTTGCACGATTTATTCTAATTTAATTAAAAAAAATTTTAAAAATTTCATGCACATGCGCCTGTACCCAGCGCATGGAGACTTGTACATGCGCATGGTCTGGGCGCATGTACAAGCCTCCATGCGCCTGGTACAGGCGCATGTTGCACATTTTTAAATTTTTAAAATTTTTGCACTTTAACCCTTGTATTTGTCCTTTTTTTAAAATTATTTCATTTCACCCCCTGAGTTTGTTAGTTTCGTGAAATTGAACGAAATTTTGCATTTTGCCCCTTGAGATTGTTAGTTTCGTTAAATTGAATGAAAATATGCAATTTTACCCCCTGAGTTTGTTAATTAAGTTAAAATTTTGAGGTATATGAAAATGTTACACTTTTAATAAATTATATGGTTAAATAATTATTAATATCTTAATATTAAATTTTTATGTGATTTATTAAATGTTACACTTTATTCCTAATTATTGCATTATGCTTAAATAATTATTAATAATATCTTAATTATTATTAAATGTTACACTTTATTCCTAATTATTGCATTATGCTTAAATAATTATTAATAATATCTTAATTATTATTAAATGTTACACTTTATTAATATTTAAATATTAATAATTAATAATATTTATTTTTTATGCGATTTGTTAAATGTTACACTTTATTCCCAATTGCATTATGCTTATATTATTATGAGAATATTATATATATGATATATATATATATATAAATATATATATTTAAAATCAATTTTTTTGTTCATGTAGATGGCTGATGATCGTGGAAAGAGGGTCATGGAGCATAGTTTGGATTACGAAGGGCGGGCCAAAGATCGACGTGTATTTGCGTCAGCACGAGCGAGAGAGGACCGCCGGAGACAAAGACAGCGACAGGCTTTGATGGATGAGCCGCCGGTCCCGCCTGTCGTACTTACCCCAACCCCTGTTCAGTGGCACGGCTATCAGCCTACTCCGGTTCCGTTTGGGGTAGGTTTTGATGCAACCTCCTCAGTTGGAGATTCAGCTTCATGGGCTGAACATCACTCGCATTCTCCCGCAACGACCAATGAGGAAGATCGTCGTAACGAAGAATTTATTCGGCAGTTGGACGACGATATTGAGCCGGATATTGACTTACCTGAACCAGTTCCTCGTGGTCATCGTCGTCGCCCTAACCCTAGTAAGGCTGGCACTAGTAGTGGAATGAGCGGCAGTGACGATTGGAGGTTGAGGGAGCCACAAGACGGAGGCCCCCAAATCATCGACTTATTGCCTGGTTTTCTTGGGCATATCTCATGTGCTCTATGGACCGGACATATGGTAATCTTTACTATATCTAATTTTTACTTAATTCGAATTATATTTGTCATTACATAGAAATTATATTTTTATTGATGCTAATATGTATTTACGTTCTTTTTTATGTTTAATGAATAGACCTCCTTTACTTGGGACTCCACGGTGGCGATCGGATGTATAAGTGGAGTCTAAACAATTTTAGGGCCACAGAAAAGTTTGAAGCAACGGGCTTGGCGCATTTGCAGAAATGCATGTTTCCAAACGTGAACATGCCTTTGATTTCTGCTTTCGTGGAAAGATGGTATCCAGAGACCAACAGTTTTCATCTTCCATTTAGGGAGATGACGATCACTCTCCACGATGTCTGGTATCTTTTACAGATACCTGTAGCTGGGTTCCCTGTTATGGGAGATAGCAGCCTATCTGAGTTGAGGCCGAGGATAGGGGGTCTATTAGGGTGGACGGCTGACCAAATGAATGCTGAATTCAAGACTCATTTGATCAAGTTTAACACCATTCAAAGAGAGTGTGGTACGAGCGGGCCAATGGTCGGTCCAGAACGAAAAGCGACTAAATATTTGTTGTGGACGTTGGGTGCGTCACTCTTCGTTGACAAATCAAAAACTTCAGTCACCTCACAACTTCTGCCGTTCTTGGACCCATTGGAGGAAGTGCCCAACTATGCTTGGGGCACAGCTGCGTTAGCATATCTATACCGTCAGCTCGGTATAGCATCTCGTCGAGATACAACGCGATGGTGGATGTCGACTCGTTGGAAGTAAGTTTTACTTGTTGGTTTAATTTATTAATTTGGAATCATTTGTATTTATTTTAATTTATTATTTATTAAATTGTTTGCAATTAGGGTTGGATATATGAGTACTTCCCAGAGTTCAGTCCTGGGCATGTTGAAAACTGGACAACCGCAAGTCCCTACGTAGCTCGTTGGCGCACGGCTACGTCGAGAAACAGGGAGCCCATCGGTACTTTGGATATGTACCAGAGACGACTTGATCAGTATACTGCTGAGGAGGTAAGATAAAATACCCCCCTATAATTTAAAATTATTGAGTTTCTTATTTTTTTATTATGTTAATATATAGTTATTTTTTTTTATTAAGATGTTAATTTATTTTATTCAAATGATATGTTATTAATACAGGTTGTATGGCTTCCGTATCACCATGACCCGACAACGACCATCCCGATTAGTCTGTTTTGCGGTATCATACACTATAGGACTATTACGGAGGCATACATGCCCGAGCGGTGTTTACGACAATTCGGGTATGTTCAGACAATCCCGGCTGCTCCTCAAGTCCCTACTAAGGTATATTTGGGTTTGAACCCAAAGTTATATGTGGTGGAGCACGATCCAAACAGGAGAAATTGGGATATGTGGCAAGCCCACTGCATTTCGCCCGAACGTTTTGGGTCATTTAGGTGTATTAATCCTAGTGATACGATGCCCGGGTATATGAGGTGGTTTAGGGCCCGATCTCATCCTCGGGTTGTCAGACCTGATTCCAGCGATGTCGTTGATGAAGGACCTCCGTCACCTAGTCGGTTGCCTCTAGTAGCTGTGAGTATTAAAATCTTCAAGATATTAATGGCGTATTTATTATTTATTGTTACGAATATTTGTTTTGACTATTCTTGTCTAATTTTGTATTGCAGCGAATGTAATATTTAGGTAACCAGGCTCAACAGTACTTGATGCCTCGCGTACGGGGTGACCAGAATTACGATGAGGAAGAGTTCGATAGAGCTATCATAGATATATGCCACCACCTGCGTGATTGGATGTAGTTATATTTAAAATGTTAGGATTGATGTAATATTTTAGTTTAAGGACTTCCTTTATTGTATCTAATGAAGTTTATTTAAGAAAAAACTACTTAACAAAATATGACTTTAAACAGTTGCATTAACAAACAAACAAAATATCATACGGTTTGACTCAACTCAAACCAATAGAGATCTTTTGAGGAATTCATAGATGTTCCCACCATTGGATGTCGGATCACAAATCCTTTGCCACCCGGCCACCGGGTGGCATCGGCGCAGAGGCCTCAAATCAATTTTAATAAAATGTTCGCACCATGAACCGCAAGGGTAATAAATTCGGTTAGCGCTGTTTGTCCACCAAGACGTGGCTGTAGAGGCAAGAAATGCGAGCACCCGGCCTGTCTTGAAAAGCACTGTAAGACTCGCTGATACCGCGTTGCAACCACCAGTCCTAGATCGGTCAAACACAACCAATGTCGCTGTGGAGCCGTAGCCTCGTGATAGTCACATATGCGAACAGCTCTCATAAGAGTGTCTTTTGTCAAAGCTCTCCAATAAAGTTCCCAATTTTCGAACATCTCCTGAACTAGCTCGTGTCTCACCAAGTCCCACATTTCATCGTCGCCATACACACAGAGGGCAATACATCTAAAACCACAATGCCCATCTCCCTTTACGTTAGTATGGCCGATTATATACTTCAGAATCCAATGTGGAATGTCGGTTGGGTATGGAAATCAGTGATAAACGTATGAGCATCAGTACTCATAGATCGACGAGCTTGTCCTTCACTATGTTCTGGAAAGGAAGTTGACATGGGATCCAGTCGCTGACTACCTGAGTATTGCTTATCGACGTATTCCCAATCGGATGGGTCCCTCTTCGTTGACTTCCTATTGGGAGGGCGCCCTTTGTGTTTCTTATCCGTATCATGTTCCCCCAACTCAGACGCGTGTCTACGAATGACATTCCCTATCCTGGTAGAAAGCACGACCTTGTCAATATCTGATTGTGGACCGATATCAGACAACAGATCTCTGAGCAAATCATCACCACTGCGTCTCGTCGTGGATAATTCCTCAGTCGCCTCCATATCTAAAGTCCTCCAGAAAATATTGATATCTGTGGGATCAAATGGGATTAGGTTTTGTTGCGCCTCAAGCATCTCATGAAGACATGGTAAGCCGTGGGACGATCGCAGAATGCATCGATCGATGCCATACCCTTCGAGTTTGTTAGCCTCCTTTAGTGTCTCTAACTTAATCCACTCCTCGTCCATCAACTCGAAAGCCTTATGAGATACACTGCATGAAAGTTGTCGAAACACGAAGCTTTTTTCAGTTAAAGTATGGACAACTGTGCGCGATTGTTCGAATTGAGCCTTTAGCTCGTTCATTGTAACTCAATATTCTTGTGTAGCCGGGAATATTGTGTCGAAACCCCATGGTGAGCCTAACCATCTCTTTAGATGTGAATGAGTACTCTCGACCCTAGATGACAAAATATTGGACACATTTATTAATATGAGATGATAAAAACGTATAATATAGTTTAACTTCTAATAAAGAAAAATTCATTTCAGTTTATATAAATTAAATATAATACCTGTTTGTCATAGTATTCCCAAAATGTAAAATATCTTTGGTCCACGCACAACAGAATTTCTTCTTGTATGGTACCAACCATTCTCTCATCACGTAATTCACTAACCCATACTTGTTAGCCCATATTCCTACCAACGCAGCCAGATGTGCTTCAAATTTCTCCTCTGTTCTTGCATCAACAATTTTATGCCACCTAGACATAAATACTGGAGAAAAGTCTTTAGTCTTCGTGCGCTGAACCACATGCTTCTCCACATTCTTCGAAATATGTCTTTTACACAACATATGTTGGGCACCGGAAAGAAATCTTGAATGGCTTTCATTAAAGCCAACTCTGTCGTGAGAAAAGCTTTGGATAAATCTCCAAAAGTGCAAACAAGCGATGCGGCGTACCCAAAACCCACATGAAAGAATCAGTGGTCTCGTCATGAATGAAGGCGAAAGCAATGTGGAAATTTTTACCGGTAGATGCCACCCCTATGATCTCCAACAACGGCAAGTTGTACTTATTTGTTTTGTACGTTGAGTCCAAAATGATAACTAGAGGAAACTTTTGTAACAAAATCACTGATGTTGGGTGCATTAACATGACATGTTTCAGAGTAACATCATCATCTTGAAATTCTTCCCAATGGTGGTAGCCATTGTCATACATCGGTTGAAGAAATGTTGCATTGGTGTTGCTTCACCCATGCCATCCCTTTTATTTTCGTACCAAATTCGCATTTGACGGCGAGCTAACATTATCGGGATCGTATTATGCGAGATGATTGAGAATTTACTTCAGCTTCATATTGTCTTGTGTAAGTTGTTTAACGACTCCATAATCGTCTTTCAGTGACGTTCTCGATCTGTGCCACTGTCCATACTTAGTAAGTGGGTGGTTGTGTCGACTATTCTCACCAACGTGCACTTTCCAAAGATTACCACCAAGTTGCTGAACTGCAGTAACCTCAAATGGACATCCTATTTTCTTTGAACCGCGTTTTTTTCTTTGACTTATATCAGCATCTCCAGTTACTCTGGGAGTTCCACTTCTTTCGCAACCAAAACAAACAATTTTCTTTTCATTTCTACTTCTATGCCGCTTAATTATCATATGCATGTTATTTAGATGTCCTGTAAACAGAATCCATTCCCCCACCAGCACTAAACTCTGAAATATTGTTTCTGTAACAAAGCACCCGCTAACATCCGGATAAATTGTTTCATCTATAGGGGAACAATCCTGTAATTATTTAACCGTGTGTAAGCAAAATTTAATATTAAGATTAATTCAATTAATCGGCCCAAACAAATAACATAGGCCACAAATAATTATTGTTTAAGCAATTATAATCAACATTTCATAGTAATTAACAAAATGTAAATAATACAACTAATAATATTAATTCACTAGTTATAGAGCCCGTGCAATGCACGGGTGCAATTTAACTTTTGTGTTCAATTGATACATTTTAAAAATATTTTTGAAAAAAATTATCATTATTGAGTATAGAAGTTTGTTTACTTCATGTCTGACAAAAGTTAAGCGTTGTCAATATATGTAAATTGGTAGTTGTTTATTATAATATTTTTGTTTCAAAATAAGTATTTTTTATTGGTAGTCAATACATATATTTTTGTTTCTATACATTTTTTAAATTTTTTAGTACCCTTTAATGATATTATATTATTGAGTTTTTTTATCTCTTTTTTTCATCTTGCACTTAGTAAAGATATTTTAGACAAATATTTGAAAAAATTTACAAAATTAAAAATAAAATATTTACTTTGGGACATATTGAAGAAATATAACATTTTTCTGAACAAATGAGAATTGTTTAAGAATTGAATATAATTATATTATTGAAATAATTTTTGGAGATCATTCAATGATTAAAAAATGTTTAATTGGATACTATATATATTTACATATTTTTTATACACTATTAGTTTGAAAAAAAATTTTACACAAATATCAATAAAACATAAGCATCAATTTTGAATAAATAATTTAAAGTTTTGTTAATATGGATCACATATTATATACATTATTTTAGGACGTTTTAAATAAAAACATGAGACTCAATTTGACATGGAGAGAGTATCATATATAAAAATAAAATCTAGTTGGTTTATATTATAAAATAATTTATAGAATAATATAATATGTTTTTAAAATCTTTACATATAATATAATTGATTGAGTTGGTTTAAGGTGTATAATCATATTTAAAAGGGTGTTGGTTCAAATCTCAATGACAACATTATTTTATTTCCTAAAGTCCTTCTCCTATTAGTATTAACTAATATTAATACATATTGTAAAACCTATTATTATTATGTATTGTTATTAGATAATGACTTAGAAATGAAAAGTCATTTCACTCCAAAAGTCATGCTTACTTGGAGGCTTGAGAATCAAAAGAACCAAAAGTTGGATGAGGTGGCATACTTAGAGGCATCCTCACCAACTTTAAATATATATTGATTTAATAGACCCAAAACTAATAATTATGTAACATAAAAGTTAACAAAGTTAAATTAAGAGGAAAAATTATAAACTTCTATTTACTTAAACATTTAACGAAACTAACTTACTCATGGGGTAAAGTCAATATTTAAATATTAATAAAATGTAACATTTGAGGCTAAATAATTATTTAAGCATAATGCACAATGCAATAGAAAAAAACAAAGTGTAACATTTAATAAATCACATAAAAAAATTAAGCTAAATTACTTAATAATGCAATGAGTAAAAGTGTAACATTTATTAAGAAATCAAATAAAAATTAAATATTAAGATATTAATAATTATTTAATCATAATGTTATTGAAAGTGTAACATTTTCATAAACCTCAAAATTCTAACTTAATTAACAAACTCAGGGGGTAAATTGCATATTTTCATTCAATTTAACAAAATTAACAATCTCAAGGGGTAAAATGCAAATATTCATACAATTTAACGAAACTAACAAACTCAGGGGGTGAACTGCATTAGTTTAAAAAATAGACAAATACAAGGGTTAAAGTGAAGAAAAAAAAATTAGTGCTACATGCGCCTGTACCAGGTGCATAAAATCTTGTACATGCGCCCAGACCATGCGCATGTACAAGATTCTATGCGCCTGGTACAGGCGCATGTACCTTTTTTTTCTTTTTTTTTTAATAAAAATTCTAAAAACGTGCAACATGCGCTTGTACCATGCGCATGGCATCTTGTACATGCGCATGGTCCTGGCGCATCTAGCCTTTTTTTTTTTTTTTGTCTATTTAACAGAAATAATTAATCCAAAAAATATACAATTTCGAATCAAATAACTCAAAGCACTTAATTTAATTAACACAAAGTAAAAACATACATATTAACCGAATAATTTAAACAAAATTACCTCGAATTGTGCAACCTGGATTCCCCTTCCGAGTTATTAGCCGAATTATTAGACATTTGGACAAAAAAATTAAAGTCTTGAGAGAGAGAGAGAGAGAGAGAGAGAGAGAGAGAGTGATAGATTGTGGATGAAAAAAAAAGTTTTCATTCGTTCCTTTTTAAAAAAAATTTAAGGGGTCTAAATGTATAATTTAAGGGGGTTATTTTAAAATTTTAGGGAGCCTAAGTTATAGGGGGCGGCTGTAAGGATAAAAAGTTCAGGGGGCGGTTTTAAATTTTCTAAAATTAGGGGGGAAACTATAATTTAAAGTTTAATTTTTAAAAATTTAAAAAATAAAATAGAGAAAATGGCAAGTTAGTAATTTCGTCGGGGGGGGGGGGCTGCGTTTAGCGCCATTCGTTGTAGACTTGTATGCGATCCATACCATATACCCCTTCCAACCGGTAAGGGGCTGCTGATAAGGGGACTGTTTTATCTTAACAATAGGTTTTGGATTTGAATCCTATAGGAATGTAGATGTGTTAAAAATTTGTTGGAGTGCTTCTACCGCCACTCGTGATCCTACCCGGCTGAGAGATTAGTCTTGGCCTTTCAGGCCCGGGGACACCTTCGGAAAACCAATAAAATAATAATAATCTTATGCTCCTATCATTTTTAAATAATTGTTCTATTTGATTGGATAGACAGATTAAAAAAATTAATTAACTTTACTATAAATATTAATTAATATATAATTTCCTAAAATTTATGTCCATGTGAGACCATTATTAAAGTAAGAAGAAAAAATAAGAGTAAAATGACAAAAGTGTTTTCATGAAAAGGAAAGTATAGAAACACGACAATTTTTTTTTAAACAGACAAAAAAGAAAAGAAAGGGCAATTATTTAGGAACGGAATGAGTATGATGGTAATATATACTCTATTTGTTTTATGTTAAAAGTTCATTATTTTATTTTGAGAAATTTTATTAGAAGAGTTTACATTCAAAAACTATGCATTCGCTCTCCATAAATTTTTTGACTTTATCATTTAAATGTGATATAAACATATTGACTACGCTTAAGCATTTTTGTAATGATAACTAACTCCGATAGTACTTATAAAACCATTAATTATTAAACTTTTTAAACGTGAACTTTTTGTTTAGAACAAAGAGAGTGTATCTCTATCCTAAGAAAAATAGTGTTATTTTTATTTTGTCAACTAAATTATATTTTTAGTAAGAATTCAATTATCCTTATAAAATTTTAAATTTTTTATTGATAATATTGTTAATTGTAACAATTATTAAAAATTCAGTACCTAATTCGTAATAAATGAATGTTTTGTATCGATTTTTCAATAAGAAAATGAAACTTTTTTTTTTTGGGGGCAGATATGATATGCACTTTATATAAAGTTATTAAATAAAATTTAAACTTTATATTAAATGGTCAAATTAAAAATTACCGATTTAATACCAAAAATCAAGGGTTGTGTTTGGTTGCAGGTTAAAATTTTTTTTTTTTGAATTTTCTGTTTTTAAATTTTGTAATAATTGAAAACAAAACTAACAAAGAGTTAGAAAGATGTTGAGACCAATGAGAGGAGAAAGTTCAAAAAAAAAAAAATAAAAAAAAAATTCCAAAAGTCTTTGAACCAAACACAACCAAAATGTATGTCTATAAATTTTAGGTTATAGTTAATATGTTTGTTGATCCATGCCATGATTTACTTAAACCTATTATGATACATGCGTTAAGTATAACTTATGCCTAGTATCTAATATATCAGTCAGTAAGTTTTTTTAAATTATAATATTTATCTTGCCCTTACATTGGCAGATGAAATTCAATAGCTTCCACGATAAGTCTCTAATATTTTGAAATATGTCAGTTTGAATAATGTCTATTTCCTTATCAAAACAAACATGCTTTCTATTTTGTGTTTACCGACTATTTTCCTTTTTAGCTTTGCTACTTTTTCTTCAAATGTTTGAATGTGACCTTCCCTGAAGATTATTTATTACATAGAGATCCGTGCCTCTCCAAGTTGAACAACTTCTCTGAAGATCATTTATTACATGGAGACTCGTGTCTCTCTAAGTCAAACAAGGCTTTAGCGGCTAAAAACTACTTCCCTCCTATTTAAAGCCATGGAAGTCATTTGAAGAAACCACTGGAGCATTCAATCTCTCAAGCAATCATAAACACTTCAAGAGAATTCATAGTGCCTCAGCAGAAATAGCATTTACTAGAAGTCTTAATTGTTTATTCTCATTCTTTAGTATTTAGCTTTTATTGTTCAATCATTATTCAGCAGTCACCCCCACTACTTAGTGTTTGAGGGATTTTTTTATTTTACCAACATGATAGTCCCGAAAGGCTCAAATAGGCTAGAACGGAGGGGGGGGGGTTGAATAGCCTATATTCCAATTTTAAACTCTTGAACACTTTTTCTTCACAAAACAGAAATATAGCTATAAAATAGCTAGCATCAGAATTAGTAGTGAAGAAGTAGACTTTGCAGAATGGCTGATGTGCTAATGAGCTAGATCAGTTGTTAGTCCCGAAAGACTCAAATAGGCTAGAAGGAGGGGAGGGTTGAATAGCCTATGTCCAATTCTAAAACTTCGACAAGTTTTACTTCACAAAACAACAAATAAGCTAACAAGTAGTTGGCAGGGGAATAACTTGTAAATATTAGGACAAGATAGAATGGATGTTGTCATATAGATCAGATCAACTGTTCTTCTGGATAGGATAGAAACTGAGAACAACAAGTGAAAAACAAATAACACAAGTGCAATCAAAGTAAAGAACAAGTACTTGAAGTGGTTCACATTATGAATAAGTGTTACGTCCACTACCAAAGTGGTCAACTTTGGATTTGAAAAAGTGTACTATGTTTTCCACTAAGATCTATTACAAGAATCACTAATGGATTGTGTACAAAATATTTGACCAAGTGTTTTTGGTAAGAGTTATAATAATGAAAAATTAAACTCTCGTGTGCCTTGAAAGATTATGATTACAATCAATGAAGAGCAATAAAGACTGAAATATAGGTGTAATGCTCTTCATAGAATTGAATGCTAGACTATTGCTTTGAAGCTCTTAACTACTGCTGCTGCTGCAAACTTTGCTAAAAATGGTTAGACAAAGTGCTATTTGCAGAGTGTCCTTTCTGAGTAGATTGCCTGAAATGGAAAGGTTCAATAAATGAACCACGTGCATAAGGTTACGAAAAAGTCAAGAAGTGATATTGCTGGTAACATAGGCAGTTCTTTAGAACTTAGTCTTGATTAGTCGTTGTTCAGATCTTCACACATTGCTGATGAAGGTTGGCTGATAGATAATGGCTGATGACTTCAAAGGACATTGCTGGTAAAGGATGACTGGTAGACAATGGCTATCAGCTAAAGGACATTGCTGGTGCAAGAGAGTAATCCTAATATCTATTACATGGCTTAAGTCTAAGTACAAGTTGTCACACCACTTGACACGCAAGCCCAGTGGTCACTTCTAAGTTCTAACAAAGACTTGGTGATAGATACAAGCAAATCTACACACTATTTAACAATCTCCAAATACATTTGGGTTGGGAATGTCTAATACTAGTAATAACTTGTTTAGATTTCTATTATAAGCAGAAAAGCCCTAGTATAGACTTACAATATAGCCAATGTATTAGATTACAAAGTGTTTACAAAATAATAAGATCAAGCACAAACATTATGTAAGGAATATAAAAACAGTTAAGCAATTATTGGAATGTCTTTAAACCAGAGTTTAAATTTCATGCACACAGAGTAATCAATAAGATAAAGCATGAAATAAACAAGTTTAAAATAGAATGTAACCACTGTATTTCAAACAAGAAGTTTAATATTACAGGGTTTGTCAAAAATAAGAGTTGCTGCTTAGACAAGAAGGTAAAACAATATTCCAGCAGAGTTTAGGCTTGTTCCTTGTCTTTAGCAGAAACAGCTTCACGTTCAACAATCTTACGTGGGTTGCCTTTAACTCTTCTTTGGTAGAAAGATACGTCTTTCGCAGTAAAGAATTTTTCTCAAACAACTCAATGTATTTGTTGCTGGTATCTACCTCCTCCTTAATGGACACAAGGAATTTTTTCATTGCTGTAAACTTGACCTGGAAGGAGGTGAGCTGTTGTCGAAGAGCTGCTCAAGAATGAGTGTTGGCTAGATGCAAGCCAATCAAGGACTTGCGTAGGGTTTGTTGAGATTTGGCATGAACAGATTCCAACTTCGATATCTTGCCACCAAATTGTTCAAGAGAAGAGGATAAAAGGGGAAGAGAGTTGTTCCAACTTCCTGTGCAGACTTGATGAGGAAGTGTAGGTAGTAGTAGAGTTAGCATCCACACGTCCAACTAGATATTTATTGCAGACACTAACCTCTGCCTTTGTTTCCTTGCAAGTTTGGACCAACTTAGTCATGTATTCAGCAGTGACATACCGTTGTTGTCCTGCTTGAGACATAGATGCTGCATCTTGGCTTACAAAAGGCCCATGTTCTGAGGGACATCAGTCAAGATGACATCCAGGCCAGTAGGAATGTAGGCAGGAGATGAAGACTGGCATGACTAGGCAGAATCAACAGGTAGCACATGGAAAGGTATTGGTAGAGTCATGTTATAGTTGTGATAGGCTTCAGAGGTACGACGATGCATTTGGATAGGTGGTGGAGGAGAAAAGGGTGAAAAGCGAAGGTTGAAGAGCTAGAAGACAGTCTTGGTGACCAGAGGTGATCTATGTTTGCCAAAAATGAGGAAGCTGGGGAAGAGGTCATAAAAATCATGAATGGCTGGACTAAAGTTAATGGATGGATATGGGATGAGCAGATCTTCAGTAAGAACCCTACAAGTAATCTCATCCAAAAGATCACAGGTAACATTGCTGATAACTTCAGTAATGATGACATTGATGACATCATCCTGGTCAGCCAAGGTGAAATTGTAAAGAATGGCTAGGGTGAGGATAGGAAGAAAAACTGAGGTAGGTAGAATGGTTGAGGGTGAGGTAGGATGTGCAGGGGTAGTTGGTCATAATGGGATGAAGGTGGTGATATCTAATTGGAGAGATTAGGGTAGGTCATTATCCTTATGGATTTGATGCGATTGTTTAATGACAAGCAAGTCTTGGATATAGGAGTTGTGGTGGAAGAATTGCTGGTTCTAGGCAGTAGGTAGAGGGTCATAGTAGTTACCCCATTTAAGGAATATGTCCTTAGGAGACATTGGTTGGCATTTAATGCACTTGGGATAGTCCAAGACACTCAGTTCAGGGTCAAGGTCAGCAGGGTTAGGAGAAGGATGACTGTCCCTAATGAACATAAGATCTTGAACCTCAGGGTGAAGATGGAAGTAAGGGTTACGTTTTTGTTTCTTGGCTACTCTAGGTTTAGAGTAAGGAGAGACATGTTTTACGTTTGGAACTTGTAAGGGGTTGGCTTTCATTAGAGTCTTCAAGCTCTTCTATGATAGGAGGAGGACTAGCAAGCCTTGGTGGGGAACGGGATGGAGATGGTTGGACAACATAGGGTACATATTTAGCCTTCCTGACTTGCTACTTAATGATTTTGCCTTTCTTGGGTTTGGCAAGGGTAGGAGTAGGTTCAAGGTCAGCTGCCTGTGAAACAACTGTAGTTGGGGCAGGAGTGGTATCTATTGGTGAAGAAGTAGGTGGTAGGCCAAAGCTCTCATCTATAGGATGAATAAAAGTTTTTGATTTGAGCTTGGCTTTGGTGGGAGGTTTTGGAGTGGGTTTGGTTGGTGGTTTAGGAGGTTGAGAGGAAGACTGACTAGCAGTTTTGAGAACTGCTGGTTCAAAAGATTGGACATCCCTCTCAGCAGCCTTCTTAAAAGTGGTATGCTTCCTTAAAGGTTTGGCTACAAGAGATAGAGGAGGAGAAGTGGTTTGCTTGTTCCTCTTGAGCTTAGGCTTGAATGGATCATGGTTAAGAAGAGAGAGATCTAAGTCATCAGGAAGAGTAGAAGCTAAGGGTACAAGGGGATCAGCAAATTTGGACTTCTCCTTGGCAGGCTTCTCCTTTTGAATGGGTAGACCCTCAGAGGAGTAGATGACCTTCCTCTTGGCCTTCTTTGGTTTTGGAAAGGGGGCTCAAACAACAACTCTCTTGGCTACATCATCTTTATACCTCTTGATATTGGAGGCAGAGAAGATGTAGGTGTTGGAGACCTTGATAAGCTCAGCATCATACAATGATTCATCAATGACTTCATAGTTGCGAAGGAGAACATTGATAACCCTAACAAAGGGCCTTCACATTCTTGGATTATTCTGCACTTCATAGATACTTTCAAACAGATGGGAGTAGATGATCTTTTCTCAATTTAGCCGTGTCCTCAGCATAATTGCACTTGTGAAGACCTTTTGGTGAGTGGTGAAGGTGTCTATAAAGCTATTCTTGAACTCGATGCTCTTGTCCACAAGATGACTGATGTGATAGGGAACCCCAGGGAACTGATTTCTAGACATTTCAGAGACATGGCCCAATTCACAGGCAGCAGAAGAATCTCTCCCGATACTTTATAGGTGATCTTGATGAACTTGCCCCGAATAAAGCCTTCAATAAAGCTCTTGTTTTAAGGCTCAGTAGGCACCACCATCCTTGTATGGAACTCTTCTGCAGAGCATTGCTGTAGTCCTTGTCACCCAAATGAAAAAAGGGTAGTAATCCAGAACCCTTAAGATCACTGAGAAGGGTCTTCCTAGATTCATAAGTGCTAATAGAGTCCACATCCCGAGTAAGATGTCGCGACCCGTACCCTAACTCCTACGTGGAATCCCAAGTCGGATCGCGGGGAACACGATAAACACGGAATACACATCTCAAAATTCATGTTGATGCGAGTGTAAAGCGAATGCATAAAACCCTGTAATGCACGTGCAAAGCTTTTCTTTAAAACCAAAGCAATACTTCATCGGCATAATAACAAGCCAGAAACTAAACTTGTTTAAAACATAGTTTGAATATAAAATCAAACATGTAACGTAAACCTCCACGAGCAACAAGCTCGGAGAACAACAACAATATCCAAATTAGAGTATGCGGAAGTAACGAATAATAAGGATTACATCAAGCACGACAACCATGTTGGCATAACTAAAAGAATAGTACAATAATAAGAACCAACGCGTACTACCCAACATTACAATGTACATTGAACTTACTTTGGAAATCGATACCAGTTTTGTCATCAAGAGATTTTTGTTTTGTAAGAATGGTTTCAATGATTCCTTTGGATTTATTCCAAGCATCAACAACCTTTTGGAGGTCATCTTTCTCAGAATTGATTTTCTTTATGTGTTCAAGTAGGAATTCCACTTTTTTTAAGGCTTTGGTCTCCTTTTGTGTCTTGATATTCTATGCTTGTTGTCTATTGAGTTCCTTAAGCTCAGTCAGCAAGGTAGATTTCTCAGAGACAGCCAATTCATGCTTTTTGGCTTATTTTACATAGGCAGTTTTGAATTTGGAAAACTTTTCCAACATGTCCTTGTTGGCCTTGATGAGTTCTCCCCTTGAAGATTCATTGAGCTCATCATCGTTATCACTATTATCCTGTTGAAATGGCAGTGATCTTACTGAGTCCTGGGCTGATTCCCTGGCCAAAAGGCAGATATTTGCTTCCTTAGCAAAGTCACAGGAATCATCCTCATCAGAATCTGTATCACACTAAGTGGGTATGTTGCTTTCTTCAATGTCCTCAGCCACCATCCCTTTTTGTTTTTAAAATTTAGATTCGGGACATTTTTTGTAAAATTCATATTTTGGCTTTGGACATTTTGAGACAAAATGACCTGGCTTCCTACAATTAAAACAAACAAGCTCATTATCCTTTTGGGGAACAGTTGCTTTGTAAGGAGCACCTGTTTTCACATGAGCAGCTGTTCTTTGAGATGCAGCAGTTTTGTAAGGGGACTGCTGATAAGAAGACTTGTTAAACTTTTTAAAACGTTGATATTTCTTAACAAACATAGCAAAAACTTCGTTAGAAAGAATATCATCGCCATCACTGGATGTGGATGGGGTTTCATCAGGTTTAGAACAGGAAGGTTCAACAGACATGGCTGGTAGGGATAAATTTTTAAAACTCTTTTCCATTTCTTGAGCTTGCTGAATTTCAAGCTCATAAACCGAAAGACTTGCATAAAGATTCCTAAGAGTCAATTTATTCAAGTTTTTTGATTCTTTCATGGCAGTAATCTTTACATGCCATAGACTGCCTAGTGCATTAAGAAATCTCATGTTTATTTCTTTCTTTTCATATTTTTTTCCTAAAGAATAGCAAGAGATTACTACCTCATATAATCTGTCATTGGCACTTCTAAGGGTCTCTTTATGATCTTTCTTGAAAGAGTCAAACTTCTGGATGCAGGTATACAGCTTGTTGTTCTTTATTTCTCCATCACCTTCTAGATATTCCAATATTGCTTCCCACATTTTTTAGCTGTATCTTGATTGATGATCTGTAGGTAGGTGCTTATGTCTACTCATCTAGTAATGATATTGATGGCTTTTCCATCCAGAGCATCATTCTTTCGATCTTCATCATCCCATTCTGCTTCTGCTTTTGGAATTTCAGGAACAGCAGTTGGATCAACAGCAGCTAGAGTATTGGCCTTCTTAGGAATTCTTGGACCATGTTGTATTTTATAAATTTGCTTGGATCCATAACCTAAGTCTAAGCCAAGGTGACTAATGGTCCTGCGTGTCTGTTAGAGTGGCAACTTGTACTTAGACAAGTGCTTGTAATAGCTTAGGATTGCTCTATGTTCTTAACCTAGTCTTCAGAAGATAGCCTATTGTTTATCGGACATGATCAGAGCAGCTATCTTCATATTAGCCGAGTTTCTCAAGTCATCGGACAAGTTCATTCCAGTCAAGCTTCATCAGCAGTGTTGAAGACCTAAAGATCGTCCGATCTAGACTTGACTGGTGACATGCCTCAAAACTATCTGCAGTGTTTCTTGTCGACGTTGATACAACGATAACCTGCAAAGATCATTTAATGGTTCATACCATATTAGGCATTCATCTCAGAAAAGGACATTCTATCTGCAACTTATGTTTACCTATTTTTGGTAAAATGACAGAATCTAGTCTGAATTTTGCAGAACCACCTATCAGAGTTCAACAACAAGATTAGAGCATTAAATGCATCTAAATTTAAATTTTTCCAAGGCTGAAGATCTCCAACGGCTACCTAAATCTCCCTGAGTATAAATAGAAGACTCTATGATAGCATTGAAGACAACTAGCCATCAATCGAACAAACCTCAACTAACACTCTGAAAATCTTCATCTTCAACTGCTAGTTCATTAAAAGCTTCAAAGCCAAATCTGTAACAACATTCCTTAAAGAGCACCAAACTTAGACGAAAACTCGTTATTGCTCTTCATTGATTGCAATCCTTGCACTCAAAGCACACGATAGTTATGTCTTTGTAGATATTAATTCTCCCACAAACATTTGGTCAACTATTTTATGTACACGATCCATTAGTGATCTATCTTGTAAAGATTCTAGTGGAAAACTTAGTACACGTTTTTCAAATCCAAAGTTGACCACTTTGGTTGTGGACGTAGCATTTATTTATAAGTGTGAACCATATTAAATTCCTTGTCTATATTTCTCTTGCTTTCATAAGTTTGACATTATTTGTTGATTTTCAGAATTTCCAACTGCTTTCTGAATAGTTGATCTTGTCCTATCAAGATCATCCTTTTCTCAAACTTGTCCTATACTTCACTCTATTCCACTGCAAAATCTTTTCTATTCAACCCCCCCTTCTAGCCTGTTTGTGCACCTTGAGAGCTAACAATTGGTATCAGAGCTTGACTTTTTGAAAACAAGTTTTTCCAAGATTAAACTCTTGAGAGATTAAAGATCCAATGGCTGCTCATCAAATGTTGAAAACTTCAAATATGAATCAATATCCTGTATTGGATGAAGTTCACTTAGATATCTGGAAAGACAAGGTTAAAAGACACATGAACTCTATTGACAAACGTTTATGGAAATGTGTTACAGATGGACCAAGAATTCCTATGAAGCCAAATACTCTAGCTGCACTTGATTCAACTGCTGATCCTGAAATTCCAAAGCCTGAAGAAGAATGGGATGAAGAAGATAGAAAGAATGATGCTCTGGATGGAAAAGCAATCAACATCATCACCAACTGTGTTGATATCAGCACCTACCAGCAGATCATCAATCTAGAAACTGCTAAGGAAATGTGGGAAGCTATACTGGAATACCTAGAAGGTAATGGAGAAACAAAGAACAACAAGCTGTACACTTGCATCCAGAAGTTTGATTCATTCAAGAAAGATCCTAAAGAGACCTTAAGAAGTTCATACGACAGATTCTATTAGGTAGTAAACTCTTACTATTCTTTAGGAAAGAAATATGAAAAGAAATAAATAAACATGAGATTTTTTAATGCACTATGCAGTCTATGGCATGTAAAGATCACTGCCATGAAAGAATCAAAAGACTTGATTATCTCTCAGAAATCATTATGCAAGTCTTTCGGTTTATGAGCTTGAAATCCAGCAAGCTCAAGAGATGGAAAAGAGTTTTAAAAATTTATCTTTACCAGCCATATCTGTTGAACCTTCCTGTTCTACACCTGATGAAACCCCATCTACATCTAGTGATGGTGATGATATTCTTTCAGACGAAGCCTTTTCCATATTTGTTAAGAAGTATCAACGTTTCAAAAGGTTTAACAAGTCATCCTATAAGTAGTCACCTTACAAGACTGCCACTTCTGCAAAAACAGCTGCTCCTGCAAAAACAACTGCTCCTTATAAATCTTCTATTCACCAAAAGGAAAATGAGCTTGTCTGTTTTAACTGTAGGAAGCCAGGTCATTTTGCATCAAAGTGTCCAAAGCCAAAATATGAATTTTACAAAAAACATCCCGAATCTAAATCTCAAAAACAAAAAGGGATGGTGGTTGAGGACATTGATGAAAGCAACTTGCCCACTTGGTGTGATACAGATTCTGATGAGGATGATTCCTGTGACTTTGCTGAGGAAGTAAATATATGTCTTATGGCCAGGGAATCGCCCCATGACTCAGTAAGATCACTACCATTTCAGCAGGATGATAGTGATGATGATGAGTTCAATGAACCTTCAAGGGGAGAACTCATTAAAGCAAACAAGGACATGCTGGTAAAATTTGTAAAATTCAAAATTGCCTATGTAAAGTTAGCCAAAAAGCATGAACTGACTGTCTTTGAGAAATCTACCTTGATGTCTGAGATCATGGATCTTAATAGACAACAAGCTGAGAATATTAAGACTTAAAAGGAGAACAAAGCTTTAACTGAAAAAGTGGAATTCCTACTTGAACACATAAAGAAAATAAATTCTAAGAAAGATGACCTCCAAAAGGTTGTTGATACTTGGAATAACTCCAAAGGAATCTTTGATACAATCCTTTCAAAACAAAATTCTTTTGATTACAAAACTGGTATAGGTTTCAAAAGTGAGTTCAATGTAGGAAGTCCATCTGGTTCTTAAGAAAATGAGACAGCTAAAGTGAGTGCTAAGGAAATGGCTGAGGAAGTTGTCTATGATCAGCATGCTTCTTAAAAGGGAAGCAAGGACTTGGTTTTAATAAAGTTTCATTTGTTTATTCTAAAAACAAACCAGACAAGTCCAAGGGTAAGTTAACTGTCAACGCCAATGACATTGCAAATAGGGAGGCTGAGCATCAAAGATCTGCTATTAGACATCCTGTGAAAATAGTGATGACTGATAACAAGTCAAGGAAGTCTCAACTCAAGCCTATTAAATTTTTCAAAGGGAAGATTGCTAATCACAACCCTGCTGATAAAAGGCTTAAAGGAAACATGTCTGATAATGTAAATTCTTTTGTTAAAAGGCCTATTTCAGCTAAGTCTAATATCACTAAGAAATTGCTCTATCAGCCCAAAACCAATAAGCCTATTATTAGTAAATCGGTTGTTATCAAGACTGCTGATCGTAAGAAAACCCCTAAGGAAATTATCAAACATGTTCAGGGTTTTCATAATTGCTTATTTTGTAAAGGTCATGGCCACGAGATTCATGAATGCCTTCTGAGATTCATACCTAAACCTAAAGGGTTCACACCTCCAAAGGTTAAACAGGTATGGGTTCCAAAAGGTTGCTAACCCTCAGGACCTAAAAATAAAAGGGGACCATATTCTCAAATGCTTAAATTTCAGGAATGCTTCATGGAAGTTAATGAGGAGGAGAAAGACTTATGGTATCTGGATAGTGGCTGCTCAAAGCACATGACTAGAGATCAGAATCTTCTCTCCAACATTGCTAAAGCTAAAGGTCCCTCAGTAATTTTTGGTGACAACTCCAAAGGGAAGACAGTAGGCTATGAAAGTATAGTTAGAGGAAATCTTTCCATCAGCAAAGTATATAAGACCCTGAAACCCTATTATGTTAAGTTTAGAATCATTCGTAATTCATGTGCATTCTACATCTATAACTTGTTGTGCATTAAATGATTTCGTGCATTTTACATGCCTTGAACTTCGAGTTTAAAGTCTGGTAATTGACGGCGTTCATCGTACGATACACTTCAAGACTTGGTTACAGGACTTTCGGGAGTATTTTGCATATGTTTTGACGTTTTCCGATGGTTAGAATCATCCTAGGGTCATTTAGAATAACTTCGGGGCTGTTTTCGGGCATTTTCAGAAAATTTCACGAAGAAGGACGCTGAGCGGGTGCCTGGGCGGCCGCCCAGTTTCCAGAAAGTGTGAATTGTGCTTGGGAGGGGTTGGGCGAGCGCCTAGGCGGCCGCCCTCCCTCATCACTGTTCACCCGAGATTTTTTCTTCTTCTCTTCCTTTGAAATTCCGTGGACAGGATTAGGCCACATCCCTAGGCCAGCTTGGAGGCTTATTTCACTCCACAAAACCCACCTAAATGAGTCAAAATTCCCCATTTCTCCACCTTTAATCCTTGGAAGAACTAGAGAGAGAGGAAAAGAGTCTTAGAGTGAGAAACTTGAGAGATCTTAAGTTTCTGAAGGGGTCTTGACGATCCGACACCACAAGATCGAAAAGCTTGGCAAAAGGAAGAGTTCCATCCAAAGTAATCTTGATTCTATCATAGGTGGTCTTGGTGGAGTGTAAGTTATTGCTTCCATTTCCATGTTCATTGATATTAAGCATGCTATATACCATGTATTCCATGTTAGCTAAAGAAAAATGACGTTATACGATATGCTTGTTGTTTAAAATGAAATAGTGCCATGAAATATGCATTACTTGAAGTAAGCCTTGTCTTCTCATACTTAGAAGGTAAATCTCATTAGAATCATGTTGTATTTGTGAAAAGAATGCTTGGTTACTAAGTGAGAATTTCGTTGTAGACTCTACGGAGTCTGAAATTGATAATGAACTTATGATTATGATTGAAATGGTTGGTTCCTTAGCCTTGAAAACGTGATAGAACACCTCGAGGAATGAATGAACTTGTCGGACTTGAATATATGGATAAAAGAAAAAAAGAACTAATTCATGGGATCGTAGCATCACCGACGTTACACGAGGGCGGAGAGCTAGTGAAACATCGTAGTTGAGTTACGATCCGACCTACTCCCCCGCTATTGGCCGTAGTGGGGCTTGGCATATCTCTTGCTAGCCGAGATGTGACGGGAATGATTGATTTCCCAGGTCGTAAGGGACTAGCTTATGAAGGTCCAGTACGCGCGTTCTATTGATAAAAGACCCGGGTAATATGGTATGTTCGAATGGAGTAATAAGGAGGGGTTTGGTCGGAGGTGTACCTAGACCCCGTATTCTCATGCTTGTAACGAAAGGTAACGAAATACTATGTGGGTTGTAAAGTGTGATTTCTTCTATATGCCATGCCATGTACATAGACATGCATAGTCATTGCATTGTTAAAAATTAGTCTTTAAATTCTATTACATATTGTCATGGCATGTAGTTGCATGAGTAATAACTTATTAAGTCTTCGAATCACCCCTCTTCCACATTGTTTCCCCCCTTAGCTCGTAGGAACACGAACAATAGTTTGTCATGGCATGTAGTTGCTTGAGTAATAACTTATTGAGTCTTCGACTCACCCCTCTTCCACATTGTTTCCCCCCTTAGCTCGTAGGAACACGAACAATAGCGGGCTGTGAGGTCGACGAAGTGTTCGTGCAAAGGGTTCGAGTGAACTTGGGTAGATACTCTCTTTTGTTAACCTAATGTGTGTCAACAAGTTAAGGTAGAACACCAGCGACCTGCAGGAATGCTTCAACCGTTAGATATACCAGAGTGGAAATGGGAACATATTACCATGGATTTTGTGACGGGATTGCCCCGAACCCGTCGGGGCTTTGATAGTGTATGGGTCATTGTGGATTGGCTAACAAAATCGACTCATTTTATTTCAGTAAACATGACTTATTCCTTGAATCAACTTGCTGCCCTATATGTTCAGGAGATTGTACGACTACACGGGGTACCGGTGAGCATTGTGTCCGATAGAGATCCGCGGTTCACGTCTTGATTTTGGCATGCTCTTCAGAGTGCTTTGGGAACCAAATTGAACTTTAGTACCGCGTTTCACCCACAGTCCGACGGTCAATCCGAGAGGATGATCCAAGTGCCGGAGGATATTCTTAGAGCTTGTATGATCAACTTCAAGGGTAGTTGGGACTCACATTTACCATTGGCCGAATTCGCTTATAACAATAGTTACCACTCGAGCATTGGAATGGCCCCGTACGAGGCCCTTTATGGGAGGAAGTGTAGATCGCCAATTTGTTGGGATGAGGTTGGAGAGGCACGGCTATGGGGTCCCGAGATTGTTCATAAGACAGTCGAGAATGTGAAGTTAATACGTGAGAGGTTGAAAACTGCTCAAAGTTGACAGAAGAGTTACGCGGATAACCGTAGGCGAGATCTCGAATTCCAAGTGGGTAACTATGTATTCCTTAAAGTGTCTCTTAACAAATGTATTCAGAGATTCGGGAAGAAGGCAAATTGGCACCGCGATATGTTGGCCCTTTTGAAATCCTTGAAAGAGTTGGAAACTTAGCCTACCGAGTTGCCCTACCATCGTCGTTGGCCGGATTCCATAACGTATTCCACGTCTCTATGTTACGAAAGTACATTTCGGACCCATCTCATGTTCTTGAAAATGAAACCCTTGAGTTGCAACCTGATCTTTCCTACATTGAGCGACCGTTGAGAATTCTCGACCATAGGGAACAAGTCTTGCGAACAAAGAGGATCCCATTGGTCAAGGTTTTATGGCAGAATCATCGAGTAGAAGAGGCAACTTGGGAAACGGAGCTTGATATGAGAGAGAAATACCCACACCTCTCCGACTTGCAAGATGAGAATTCGGGGGCGAATTCCTTTTATGGAGGGGAGGATGTAAGACCCCGAAACCCTATTATGTTAAGTTTAGAATCATTCATAATTCATGTGCATTCTACATCTATAACTTGTTGTGGATTAAATGATTTCGTGCATTTTACATGCCTTGAACTTCGAGTTTAAAGTCTGGTAATTGACAGCGTTCATCGTATGATACACTTCGAGACTTGGTTACAGGACTTTCGGGAGTAGTCTGCATATATTTTGACCTTGTCCGATGGTTAGAATCATCCTAGGGTCATTTAGAATCACTTCGGGGGTGTTTTCGGGCATTTTCGGAAAATTTCACGAAGAAGGACGCTGAGTGGGCGCCTGGGCGACCTCAGTGCCTAGGTGGCCGCCCTCCCTCAGCGCTGTTCACCCGAGATTTTTTCTTCTTCTCTTTGAAATTCCGTGGACAGCATTAGGCCACGTCCCTAGGCCGGCTTGGAGGCTTATTTCACTCCACAAAACCCACCTAAATGAGCCATAATTCCCCATTTCTCCACCTTCAATCCTTGGAAGAACTAGAGAGAGAGAGGAAGAGAGTCCTAGAGTGAGAAACTTGAGAGATCTTAAGTTTCTGAAGGGGTCTTGATGATCCGACACCACAAGATCGAAGAGCTTGGCAAAAGGAAGAGTTCCATCCGAAGTAATCTTGATTCTATCATAGGTGGTCTTGGTGGAGTGTAAGTTATTGCTTCCATTTCCATGTTCATTGATATTAAGCATGCTATAAACCATGTATTCCATGTTAGCTAAAGAAAAATGACGTTATACGATATGCTTGTTGTTTAAAATGAAACAGTGCCATGAAATATGCATTACTTGAAGTAAGCCTTGTCTTCTCATGCTTAGAAGGTAAATCTCATTAGAATCATGTTGTATATGTGAAAAGCATGCTTGGTTACTAAGTGAGAATTTGGTTGTAGACTCTACGGATTCTGAAATTGATAATGAACTTATGATTATGATTGAAATGGTTGGTTCCTTAGCCTTGAAAACGTGATAGAACACCTCGAGGAATGAATGAACTTGTGGGACTTGAATATATGGATAAAAGAAAAAAGGAATTAATTCAGGGGATCGTAGCATCACCGACGTTACACGAGGGCGGAGAGCTAGTGAAACGTCGTAGTTGAGTTACGATCCAGCCTACTCCCCCCGCTATTGGCCGTAGTGGGGCTTGGCACATCTCTTGCTAGCCGAGATATGACCGGACCGATTGATTTCCCAAGTCGTAAGGGACTAGCTCATGAAGGCCCAGTGCGCGCGTTCTATTGATAAAAGACCCGGGTAATATGGTATGTTCGAATGGAGTAATAAGGAGGGGTTTGGTCGGAGGTATATCTCGACCCTGTATTCTCATGCTTGTAACGAAAGGTAACGGAATACTATGATGGGTTGTAAAGTGTGATTTCTTCTATATGTCATGCCATGTACATAGACATGTGTAGTCATTGCATTGTTAAAAATTAGTCTTTAAATTCTATTACATATTGTCATGGCATGTAGTTGCATGAGTAATAACTTATTGAGTCTTCGACTCACCCCTCTTCCACATTGTTTCCCCCCTTAGCTCGCAGGAACACGAACAGTAGCGGGCAGTGAGGTCGACGAAGTATTCGTGCAAAGGGTTCGAGTGAACTTGGGTAGATACTCTCTTTTGTTAACCTAATGTATTTTGGTGAGGACGAGATGTAGAGTTGCTCAAACTCTCTTTTGGGTTATAATTAATGGGTAGTAATACTTGTAATATTCTTTTGTTCCGACTTGTGATGTCGGGGTGTACTAGACTAGTTAACTTGGTGATGTAATTATGTGATGTGTTGGTTAGGGCCGTATGGCCGTTCTTGGGGTGATTGCACTTACGAGCATGGTAGCTCGATGGTTATTAGATCTTTTGGTTCGTGTTAAGTGTTAAACCATAGTAATTGAGTTTATATTGTTAAGTTACGGAAGCCTTTACTTGTTAGAAAGATGATTTCATGCTTTTGTTCGGGGCCCCATGTAGGGGCTCGGATTGGGGCGTGACAAAGTATCTCTAGTAGAAGGCTTGAAGAATAATCTCCTAAGTATATCACAATTTTGTGATAAGGGATTGATATGTCAATTCATCTCAAGCCATTGCTTCATCAAGGACAGTGAAAGCTGCACAACAATCTTGACTAGTTTTAGAAAAGGAAATGTGTATGTGGTTGATCTGAATGCTGTGGGAAGAAAATCAAGCCTATGTTTGAATTCAAAGACATCAAATGATAACAGTTGGTTGTGGCACAAAAGACTTAGCCATCTCAACTTCAAATACATATCTAAGTTATCAAAGGACAACCTGGTGGTTGGTCTGCCAAAGATATCGGCAGATCATGACAAGCTTTATAAAGCATGTTAATTGGGCAAGTTAAACAAGTCATCATTCAAAAGCAAGCCATGCTTATCAACTACCAGACCGCTACAGATCCTTCACATGGATTTATTTGGTCCAGTCACTACAAGTGGTAGCAAATACACACTAGTAGTAGTTGATGACTATTCAAGATTCACCTGGGTTGAAATGTTGTCTTCTAAAGATGAAACCTATGACACTATTACTGCACTCTTTAGAAGACTGCAGACACAAAAGCTGGATGAAATTGCTGAGATCAGATCAGATAATGGGACAGAATTCAAGAATAATGGTGTAGCCAAGTATTGTGATGATCATGGAATTGGTCACAATTTATCTGCTGCTGGTACACCTCAACAAAATGGAGTTGCTGAAAGGAAGAACAAAACTCTTATTGAAGCAGGGAAGACCATGATTGCTGAAGCAAGGCTACCTATGTATTTCTGGACTGAAGCTGTAAATACAGCCTGCTTTACTCAAAACAGGTCTATCATCAACAAATTTCTTAACAAAACTCCATATGAAATATGGAGAGGCAGAGCACCCAATATTAGTTTCTTCAAAATATTTGGATGCAAATGCTATGTTCTTTACAATGGAAGAGAACATAGAGGCACAGAATAGCCAAGCTCCAACTCTGCTGAAGCTACATCTTCACAAATTCTTCCAAGGATTAGCTTGATAGAATCTCCAAAAAGTGATAGTGGACCAGCTAATGTTAACTCAGAAAGTTCAGAATCTACTATTCCTTCTACACCAGAAGTATTTCAACCTGCATTGGAATTAACCTATCCACCTGAAAATCAAGCTTCAGACACTTCCACTTCTCAAGAACTAAACCCTGCTGATGCTATCAGACAAGATCTACCTGCTAAAGTTAGAGAAGTTAAAGATCATCCTATCAGTCAAATCATTGGTGACCTTAATGTTGGTGTTCAAACCAGACAAGCTTCAAGAAATGAAGGCATGTATTCTATAGCATTTGTCTCAAATATTGAACCCAAGAAGATAGATGAATCTCTGGAAGATCCAAGCTGGGTGGAACTATGCAAGAAGAGTTAAACCAATTTGATAGATGCCAAGTTTGGTCACTTGTTCCTAGACCAAAAGGACAAATAGTGATTGGAACAGAGTGGGTCTTCAGAAACAAGATGGACGAAAATGGAAACATCACCAGAAATAAGGCAAGACTGGTAGCTCAAGGATACAGACAGGAAGAGGGAATTGACTATGATGAAACATTTGCTCCTGTTACAAGATTTGAAGCTATCAGATTATTCCTGGCCTATGCATCCTTTAAAGAATTCAAGGTATATCAAATGGATGTTAAGAGTGCCTTTCTTAATGGTGAGCTGCAAGAAGAAGTCTATGTGGAACAGCCACCTGGATTCATGGATAATTCAAGAAGAGAGGATGTATACGAATTAAGGAAAGCATTGTATGGACCCAAGCAAGCTCCAAGGGCCTGGTATGAGACCCTTTCAAAGTTTTTGATAACCCAAGGCTTTGTGAGAGGTCAAATTGATACTACTCTTTTTATTATGAAACATAAAGGTCATTCTTTACTTGTTCAAATTTAAGTTAATGATATTATATTTGACTCTACTAATGAAAATCTATGCAAAGGTTTGAAAAGCTTATGCAGAGTAAATTTGAAATGAGCATGATAGGAGAACTCAATTTGTTCCTAGGACTTTGTTAGGAATATGCTTGTAAATCAGCTGATATATATGTATGCATATTCCAACACAGTAATTTGCTTGTTCCCATTACAACGCATGTTTCACAAGTAGCTAAAAGGGCTGCGTACCGGTTAGTGTGGCAGCTTGTTGAAACAATGCATAGGTCATTAGACTAGGAAGTCTCTGTACATATTCGAGTCTTTGTTCTACCAAAGTGATGACAACTATCATATGGATTAGCTCTTCATGAGCCAACAGACATGATCATCGGCAATGTCTCATCAGCAATCTTTACATCAGCAGTCAGATCCCAGTATCGGCCAAGATCTTCATCAGAACAACTGCAGAGAAGCTGATTATCCAGCAGACATTCCTTCCAGCCTTGTCTCATCAGCAATCTCTACATCAGCAGTTTTACATCGACAGATCCCGATCGGCCAAGATCTTCATCGAACAACCGCAGAAGCTGATTATCCAAGAGGAACATCGGTCGTTACTCATAACGCTACAAGTCAAAATAGATCCGTTACAAGATCATTCTGACAAGCACAAGATACGCATCGATGTCTGCGCCTTCACTATTACTCAAAAGACATTTCCTCTTTTGTGTACTGGTCTCAGTCTTCAAGGTTTCATCCCATAAAAGGCCAAACACAGTGCGCAACTACCCAGGCAAAGCATGACATGTCCAAATCTATCAGCATGACTCACGGGTCAACTTCAAGACAAAAAAAAGCTTAACAGAAGGTCCTTGCCCAACAGATTCAACAATGTACTCTGGTGCATTAAATTGTTCAAATTTCCAACGGGCAGATTTTCATTCAAAGCTCCAACGACTAACTCATCTTCTCCAGCCTATATAAGAAGACTCTCATTCTCATCTCTACAGTGCCTACCAGAAAGCCTGTAGGTGTGCATGCGAATACCTGTGAGAGGTTATGGTATTGTTCTTCATTCTTTCAAAACTGAAACCACATAGGAGTGAGAAAAACACAAGTGTAAGAACAAACACTTTGTGTGAAAAGAGAGAAACAGAAATTCCAAAGGCCGAGAAGTCGTGCTTGATAAAAAACTTAGTTTTTGATTTGAGATCTTTCTTCCTTCAAAACACGTAGTCTGTGACGCCCCGACCCGGATCTCTATACGAAATCCCAAGGTCAGGTCGCCAAAACAACATAACAACAAGAAGAGCACGTGGCGTAACCGCCCGTACTTACGACAAAACACAACTGATAACCTGATTAACACAAGTATAAGAATAATCTTCGGCGAAAACAAGGCCGGAAACAACTACCAACGACCACGAGTTATAACTCGGGAAAAGAGAACAACTACAACATAAACCTCGGCCACAACATGCCGGAACAACACATAACCGCGAGCTAACAACATGCTCGGGAAGGAACTAACTCAACAACACAACTGTACAAGAGCACGACATACATATGTCGGCCACCAAAAGAATATGTTTACAACACCACAAATAAAACCCAAGTAAAGTTTATATAACTTTACATATCCATTGTCCTTACCAAAATGAAAACAGATAACTAAGATAGGAATCCTCGAACTCCCCCCCGTAGGTGACACGCGAGCCAACGAACCACTATCGGCCTCACCGAGAACTTCCAGGTTGATTTGGATCTAAGGAAAACAATTAAACACATAACGGAGTGAGTCATAATGACACAGTAAGTTACTAATGCAACTAAATGGCATGGCATGATGCTCAAGCATTTAACAATACATGGCATCAACATTTATATACCATAACATAGCATATACTATCTTTCTTGATATACCATCATTTAACTCACATCGCACTATGATAACATATAAGTGCTTGTACATAAACCCCGTTAGAGAAGGATAACATATCTCTTTCTTCAACCTTGTGTAGCTCCTGCATTACACAAACAACCAATAGTGCCTCGATACCCGTGTGCGTAGTATCGACGTCCCCGACACAATCCCGTCGAGTTCAACCTAGCAAGCCAAAGTCATGCGTATTGCTATAACAGTGGGGCTACTTCTCAGCGTGGCCAACGTAAGAGGGTGTGTGCACTCCGTACGGCGACTTATAGCGATCACGAATCCCATTCGTAAAGACTATAGGTCGTCCCACCATGACATTAACGACAACGACGCCAGCTGGACTTACACAACTCACAAGTAGGTAACTTACTCAACTTATGCAATTAACCATCAAGTTCAAAAGTAGTGAACTTGACCAACATCAAGTAGATTATAATTTTCTACAACATATAATCATCAAACATATTGTTTAAAGCCACAAACCACAAATTTAGATCTACTTTACAAGTCTCTAACATACCAGTATCAAGTACTCGGATGACCATATTCCATACCAAATGAACCCAAGTTTTTGTAGTACTTTAACAAATGGTTTGGAGAATTATAATCTTCCCAAAATCTGCTTGTGGTGTTGATTCACTAAGTTCATAAATTTGGGTATAATTGCTACATGCAAATCTTTCACCCTTTAACGGTTTCTAACATGTTTCTTAGTACAATCCATAGTTGAGCTATTTAAACTAACATGCAACATCATCCAACTCAACAACTTAACACTTAGATAAGTTACATATATCACCATTTCATTTAAACATGGAAACACCATGTACTCAAGTCATACATGTGAGATTAAGAGCAAGCATATAATGTTTTCTAAGCATACAAAAGGGGTTTAGCAACTTACCTCCAAGGTAGAAATTTAAACCAACAAATTCACAATCAAGAAGTCCCCTTGTCCCAAGCTATGTTTTGGTAGCTTTGCATGGATGATCCAATGGTTGGATGGTGAAGGGTGGGAACACACACACTAGTCTCACTTTAAATCTCCCACACAATCTCTCTAGGGCTCCAAGGTAGAACTATGGAGATGATGATATGTTTTGAGTCTTCAAATGACTTATATATGGTCAACTGGTCAAGCTATGGTACAATACTTTCAGCCAAGGGTCCAAGGGTCTAAAGCCCAAAATTTACAAGTCACTTAAGTGCTGTCCGCACGCTTTGCACGGCCGTGTCATATATGGTCGCACGGCCGTGTCACTCTCGCACGGCCGTGCCAAGAAAGGCTGCGCGGCCGTGCCAAACTTACTGAAATCCTTGCACGGCCGTGTCAACAAATCTGCGCGGCCGTGCCAAACTCACTGGAATGTCTGGTCACTTTTGCACGGCCGTGTCAACAAATCTGCACGGCCGTGCGTACCCCTACTGTTCAGTCTTACTCCCAATTACCTCTAATTCCTTGTTCAAATCACTTGGTCACCTTAGGTGTGATTACACAATACTCAAAGCACTTATAACAACACATAATTCA
Organism: Platycodon grandiflorus; assembly: GCA_016624345.1. NCBI lineage: Eukaryota > Viridiplantae > Streptophyta > Magnoliopsida > Asterales > Campanulaceae > Platycodon > Platycodon grandiflorus. The sequence goes on from CM028361.1 coordinate 70,167,237, forward strand.
CATAGATCATCTCAACAATGCTAACAACAATCACCTCACACTTATGAGTAATCCCAAGGGCTTGTACTAAGTTAGTGCATTAACATGTATATGAATTAAGGCAAAAAAACCATATTGAAAATATTTGTACAAGAAATCAAACACACATGTTGATCATAATAACACAAACAATGTAAACATCTAAAGCATTGCAATTAGGTGTGACAAGGATCAAAGTCTTGTATCAAGAATTATGGCATAACTAAACTAACATGTTGTTCAAGCATTTAGACATGTGAATTGCATGCAAAAACTTAGGGTATTACACCCTCTCCCCCTTAAAAGAATTTAGCCCCCTAAATTCCTTACCAAGTTTATCAAATTGATGAGGGTATCTCTCTCGCATCTCAACCTCGGTCTCCCACGTAGCCTCTTCAATCTCGTGATTTCTCCATAATACCTTAACAAGCGGAATCCGTTTGGTTCGCAATATTTGTTCCTTAGTGTCGAGAATCCTTATCGGATGTTCTACATACGACAAGTCGGGCTCGAATGTGATCTCCTCATACCCCAATACGTGTGACTCATCTTTCATATACTTCCGGAGCATTGACACATGAAATACATTATGAATCTCCGACAAAGATGGTGGTAATGCAAGTCGGTATGCCAACGTGCCAACCCTTTCAAGTATCTCAAAAGGCCCTATGTATCTAGGTGGGAGTTTACCTTTCTTCCCAAATCTCTTAGTACCCCTACGCGGCGATACCTTAAGGAATACATAGTCACCCGCCTGAAACTCAAGGTCCCTTCTTCGATTATCCGCTTAACTTTTCTGTCGGCTTTGAGCGGTAAGTAATCTATCCTGAATCACCCTCACACTCTCAACCGACTGTTGTACCAATTTCGAACCCCAAATCTTAGCCTCACCGACTTCATCCCAACAAATCGGTGATCTACATTTCCGCCCATATAATGCTTCGTACGGTGCCATCTCGATACTCGCCTGGAAGCTGTTATTGTAGGCAAACTCCGCTAAAGGTAAATGTGAATCCCAACTACCCTTGAAATCTACCGCACACGCACGTAGCATATCTTCAAGTACTTGGATTAATCTCTCCGACTGCCCGTCCGACTGAGGGTGGAAAGCTATGCTAAAGTTCAACTTTGTTCCCATAGCCTCTTGCAATGCTCCCCAAAATCTGGATGTAAACCTTGGGTCTCGATCTGATACAACACTAACCGGCACTCCATGAACCTCACTATTTCTTGAATATACAATGCTGCCAATTGGTTCAAAGAGTAAGTCATCGCAATAGGTATAAAATGAGCTGATTTAGTCAACCTATCCACGACAACCCAAACAGCGTCAAAACCCCGACGAGTACGCTGTAATCCTGTCACGAAATCCATCGTAATATGCTCCCATTTCCACTCTGGGATCTCTAATGGTTGTAGTAACCCTGCGGGCCTTTGACGTTCAGCCTTCACTTGTTGGCATGTCAAGCACCTAGATACATACTCCGCTATCTCTCGTTTCATACCATTCCACCAAAATTGCTTCTTCAAATCCCTATACATTTTCGTACTCCTGGGATGTATAGTGTACTTAGTCTTATGAGCTTCATCAAGTACTTACCGTTTTACCGTCTCATCCGACGGAACACAAACTCTCCCCCTAAAGGTTAAGATACCATCCTTGTTCATCACAAAGTCAAGTGTCTTATTTTCATTCAGCTGTCCCCTCAACTTTTCGAACTCCGGGTCACAATTGAGCTTCCTTAATTCGTTGTAGCAACACTGGAGTAGCCCGGACATTCGCAAAAATCACACCATGTTCCGTCTCACTAGGATTCCAATCCCTCAAGCCCTCTAATGTCCTCCATTCTTGAACCATCATGCACGACATGTACACCTTCCTACTCAATGCATCCGCGACTACATTCGCCTTTCCCGGGTGATATAAAATCGTGCAGTTGTGGTCCTTTAATTTTTCCATCCACCGGCGTTGCCTCATATTCAACTCCTTTTGTGAGAAAAGGTACTTTAAACTCTTGTGATCCGTGAAGACCTCAAACCTTGCCCCGTAAAGGTAATGTTTCCATTTGTTCAAAGCAAACATAATTGCCGCCAATTCAAGATCATGAGTAGGATAGTTTCGTTCCGCATCCTTTAATTTCCTCGAAACATACGCTATAACTTTCCCATTTTGCATAAGCACACATCCCAAACCTTCCTTGGATGCATCACTATAAATCATGAAGTTATCTCCGCCATTCGGTAAGGTTAACACAGGGGCCGTTGTCAACCGCCGCTTTAACTCCTGAAAACTGTTCTCGCACTTATCATCCCAAACAAACGGCGTTGTTTTCTTGGTTAGATTCGTCATAGGAGTCGCAATCTTTGAAAACCCCTCAATGAATCTCCGATAGTACCCTGCCAAGCCCAAGAAACTTCGGATCTCAGTCACTGAAGTTGGTCTCTTCCAATTCGTCACCGCTTCTACCTTTGACGGGTCCACCGCTATCCCGTCTTTCGAAACAACATGCCCTAAAAAGGAAACCTCCTCAAGCCAAAAAGCACATTTGCTAAACTTGGCAAACAATTTCTTTTCCCGAAGAACCGATAATACCATCCTCAAATGTTGCGCATGCTCCTCTCGAGACTTAGAGTACACAAGGATGTCGTCGATGAACACTACCACAAAACAATCCAAATACTCATGGAATACCCGATTCATCAAGTCCATGAATACCGCTGGCGCGTTCGTCAACCCAAATGGCATAACCACAAATTCATAGTGGCCATACCTTATGCGAAAAGCTGTTTTGGGAACATCTTCAGCTCGCACCTTCAACTGGTGATAGCCACTTCTCAAGTCTAGCTTGGAATATACCACGATCCTTGTAATCAAACAAATCATCGATGTGTGGTAATGGGTACTTATTCTTGATTGTTACGATTCAACCGCCTATAATCAATACACAATCTCAACGTACCATCCTTCTTTCTAACAAACAACACCGGTGCACCCCACGGTGACACACTTGGTTTAATAAATTCCTGTCAAGCAATTCTTGCAACTGTTCTTTCAATTCCTTCAATTCCTGCCATTCTATATGGGGCTTTAGAAATCGGGGTAGTCCCCGCAACAATTCGATACAAAACTCAACTTCTCTATCAGGAGGTAATGCATAGTCAGAAGAAAACACATCTAAAAATTCACACACCACAGGGACTTCTTCTAACACAGGAGTGGCAATACTTCTATCAACCACACACGCCAAATAACCCGCACACCCATGCGATAATAATTTTCTAGCTTTTAACGCAGATATAACATGCAAACCACTCTTGAGGCATCACCCACAAATACAAATTTAGGCACACCCGGCATAGAAAAAGTAACCTTCTTTCTATGACAATCTACCAAAGCATGATATGTACATAACCAGTCCATGCCAAGTATCACATCAAAATCACGTATGGGTAACACCACCAGATCAGCATGCAAAGTGTGATCACCTATAAGTATATCACAAGCTCGGTACACATTTGAGGCCAACATATGCTCCCCCAACGGGGTAGACACCTCAAGCACAAATGACAAGGGCTGGGGCAACACACACAAATTGTTCACAAAATGGGATGCAACATATGAATGCGATGCAACATATGAATGCGATGAACCGGGATCTACTAGAACTCGAGCTTTACTACCGAAGACAGAAAGGCTACCTCCAATAACTGAAGTAGACTCAGGCACACCGCGCTGATCAAGCGCAAACACACGGCCCTGGACTTTAGGCCTACCGTCACTGTCCCTCTTCGTCCCACTGGGATCACACTCGCGCCACCGCTTGACTATCCTTCAACTTAGGACGGTTCCTCTTTATGTGACCCATTTCCTTGCGGTTGTAGCATTGCCCACCACTCTATTCCAACACTTATCTTCCGAGTGTCCCGGCCTCGAGCAAATACTACAAGTTTGTGGAGTACCTCGTGGGCCTTGTACGGATGCGGTACTAACACTCCGCCCACCGATTGCGCCCTCGATTGTCCTCTCCTTTGATTCCCCCGGTTGTTGTTCCCACCGCTATAACGATGCCGAACCTTGTCCCCTTCCCCGATTCTATGATGCTGTGGAGGGTTGTTCACATTTCTCCCGGTGTTCCTCTATATCACTCTCAATCCCATAAGCCCTATCTCACGCACTTATAATCGCAAGCGCAACGATAGCAATTGTTTCTGTACTCGGTCTTGGGCCCTTTATGAACTTCGGGCCTTCTTGGCCTCCGTAGGAACCAAGTGACTACAATATCGAGCCAACTCGGTGAACTTAGCTGAATATTGTGCCACTTGTCATCTGCCTGCTCTAGATCGTAGAACTCTCTCTCTCTTCTTTCCCGAACCACCTCCGGATATCTGCGCCTTAAACTCCCTCAAGAAATTGGGCCAACGTGAGCTTCCCCGTAGAATCCAGCTTCCTGTAGTACACGCCACCTGCTCACGCTCCTTCAAGTTTGAACACTGCCAGTTCACTTTCATCATCGTTGCAACCCAGGGCTGCAAATATCTTGATGATGTGCTCAATCCATAATTCAGCTTTTGTAGCATCCGGTTCTCCAAGAAATGCACGCGGTTTCATCTTCAAGAAACGCTCAAGAGTGGTAGTATAATTCCTAGGCCTCGCCTTAGGTTGTGGTACCTCAATCTCTGGTTGTGGAGCTTCTAGAGTAGTCGTTGCTCCCCATTCATTCTTTCGGTCATTTGGTTCATGAGTTCCATCATCCGTCCCATCATCACCGTCATGTTTGTATTTGGGTTCTCTTGGTCTGTTCGAGGGGCATTCGTGGTCGATTCACGTCGTCATCTCTCCCATCATTCCCTCCTGCACTAGTACCAACCCTACTCGAACTCGCTCCGAACCTAGTCCGCACCATTTCAACCTACATAAAACACTCGACGTTAAAATCTCGATAACACACACCATACCCACCTAGGCCATGGAACCTATCCTGGCGAATAACTAACACATGCTTTGATACCAACTGTGACGCCCCGACCCGGATCTCTATACGAAATCCCAAGGTCGGGTCGCCAAAACAACATAACAACAAGAAGAGCACGTGGCGTAACCGCCCGTACTTATGACAAAACACAACTGATAACCTGATTAACACAAGTATAAGAATAATCTTCGGCGAAAACAAGGCCGGAAACAACTACCAACGACCACGAGTTATAACTCGGGAAAAGAGAACAACTACAACATAAACCTCGGCCACAACATGCCGGAACAACACATAACCACGAGCTAACAACATGCTCGGGAAGGAACTAACTCAACAACACAACTGTACAAGAGCACGACATACATATGTCGGCCACCAAAAGAATATGTTTACAACACCACAAATAAAACCCAAGTAAAGTTTATATAACTTTACATATCCATCGTCCTTACCAAAATGAAAACAGATAACTAAGATAGGAATCCTCGAACTCCCCCCCGTAGGTGACACGCGAGCCAACGAACCACTATCGGCCTCACCGAGAACTTCCAGGTTGATTTGGATCTAAGGAAAACAATTAAACACATAACGGAGTGAGTCATAATGACACAGTAAGTTACTAATGCAACTAAATGGCATGGCATGATGCTCAAGCATTTAACAAAACATGGCATCAACATTTATATACCATAACATAGCATATACTATCTTTCTTGATATACCATCATTTAACTCACATCGCACTATGATAACATATAAGTGCTTGTACATAAACCCCGTTAGAGAAGGATAACATATCTCTTTCTTCAACCTTGTGTAGCTCCTGCATTACACAAACAACCAATAGTGCCTCGATACCCGTGTGCGTAGTATCGACGTCCCCGACACAATCCCGTCGAGTTCAACCTAGCAAGCCAAAGTCATGCGTATTGCTATAACAGTGGGGCTACTTCTCAACTGTGGCCAACAAAAGAGGGGTGTGTGCACTCCGGTACGGCGACTTATAGCGATCACGAATCCCATTCGTAAAGACTATAGGTCGTCCCACCATGACATTAACGACAACGACGCCAGCTGGACTTACACAACTCACAAGTAGGTAACTTACTCAACTTATGCAATTAACCATCAAGTTCAAAAGTAGTGAACTTGACCAACATCAAGTAGATTATAATTTTCTACAACATATAATCATCAAACATATTGTTTAAAGCCACAAACCACAAATTTAGATCTACTTTACAAGTCTCTAACATACCAGTATCAAGTATTCGGATGACCATATTCCATACCAAATGAACCCAAGTTTTTGTAGTACTTTAACAAATGGTTTGGAGAATTATAATCTTCCCAAAATCTGCTTGTGGTGTTGATTCACTAAGTTCATAAATTTGGGTATAATTGCTACATGCAAATCTTTCACCCTTTAACGGTTTCTAACATGTTTCTTAGTACAATCCATAGTTGAGCTATTTAAACTAACATGCAACATCATCCAACTCAACAACTTAACACTTAGATAAGTTACATATATCACCATTTCATTTAAACATGGAAACACCATGTACTCAAGTCATACATGTGAGATTAAGAGCAAGCATATAATGTTTTCTAAGCATACAAAAGGGGTTTAGCAACTTACCTCCAAGGTAGAAATTTAAACCAACAAATTCACAATCAAGAAGTCCCCTTGTCCCAAGCTATGTTTTGGTAGCTTTGCATGGATGATCCAATGGTTGGATGGTGAAGGGTGGGAACACACACACTAGTCTCACTTTAAATCTCCCACACAATCTCTCTAGGGCTCCAAGGTAGAACTATGGAGATGATGATATGTTTTGAGTCTTCAAATGACTTATATATGGTCAACTGGTCAAGCTATGGTACAATACTTTCAGCCAAGGGTCCAAGGGTCTAAAGCCCAAAATTTACAAGTCACTTAAGTCTTGTCCGCACGCTTTGCACGGCCGTGTCATATATGGTCGCACGGCCGTGTCACTCTCGCACGGCCGTGCCAAGAAAGGCTGCGGCCGTGCCAAACTTACGAAATCCTTGCACGGCCGTGTCAACAAATCTGCGGCCGTGCCAAACTCAGGAATGTCGGTCACTTTTGCGGCCGTGTCAACAAATCTGCACGGCCGTGCGTACCCTCTTGTTCGTCTTACTCCCAATTACCTCTAATTCCTTGTTCAAATCACTTGGTCACCTTAGGTGTGATTACACAATACTCAAAGCACTTATAACAACACATAATTCACATAGATCATCTCAACAATGCTAACAACAATCACCTCACACTTATGAGTAATCCCAAGGGCTTGTACTAAGTTAGTGCATTAACATGTATATGAATTAAGGCAAAAAAAACCATATTGAACATATTTGTACAAGAAATCAAACACACATGTTGAGCATAATAACACAAACAATGTAAACATCTAAAGCATTGCAATTAGGTGTGACAAGGATCAAAGTCTTGTATCAAGAATTATGGCATAACTAAACTAACATGTTGTTCAAGCATTTAGACATGTGAATTGCATGCAAAAACTTAGGGTATTACATAGTATCTTCAGTTGCTGCAATTAAAATCTTCAGCAAGAGACCAAGCATTCAGAAATTCGTTGAAGACTGTTCAAGCTTGAAGATGTCCGATGAAGAGCCAGAACTTAATAATCCACCTTGCATTCATATCGGCAGACTTATACTACATTATAAGTGTTGTCGATTGTGCAATAAACTGTCATCACATTTGGTCGAGTGCTCAGCACTCAGTTGTTCAAATACCATCTATTTGAACAACGCCTAATATTCTCTTCTCACAACAAATCTATCGAGTTGAAACTACAGGAAGATACCTCAATCAATTTTGAGTACATCTTCCAATGTATTTTCGATAGATTTGATTTTGCTTTCTTAATCTCTCCTTTTTCTTTCCTAAGGAGATTGCTAGGGTAGAGAGTCTAGGTTGATGTATTAAGCATGTTTGTCCTTGAGCAAACCTCTGCTGAATTTTAATATAAATCATATTTTTATTACATTCAGCCTTTACTTATCTTTCATGTAAAATTCGATATATCTTGTGCAATCTGGTTATGGAAAGTAATTGATGCATCTAATATAAGATTTTAGTTAACTGTTATGATAGACTTGTACACATTCTCTCACAGTTACTTCAATCTTATTTGTTTTACTTATGCTGATTATTCTTCCGCTGCTTAATCTCTTAACTACCAGCCAAGTATAACAACATCTTCCTATTACCTGTTTTTCAAAACTGCCGATACACATCGTCCGATATAACATCATCGACTGAGTTGCTAGAACTAGGAAGATGACCTATTCTTGTTAGTTATTTCATCCATGTTTTCCAACATACAAATTAAATTAGGATGAAATTTTTAACAACACGTAGTATAGGCTATTCACCCCCCCTCTAGCCTATACTCTGAGCACATCACCATGAACCTAACAATTGGTATCAGAGCCAGTACTCTGTGAATTTCATTCCAGGCTTAACAACCTAAGAGTTTAGATCCAGTTGCTCAGATTAGATGCCAGTTGAAAACGCTATTTCAAATCAAAATCAATTTTGTTTTCAAAAGCGTGTGAGAAAGAATATTGTGATGAGTACGTGATTACTATAAGAAAATCTTTCGTATATCAAAAATATGTTGATACTATGAAGAGAAGTACTATAGAGATTGACCTGCTAAGGATTATATCTATCTTCAAAAAACTCTTGATATATCCTTTAGCAAGTATGTCAACTTCATACGTGATGGATGAATTACTCAGATTCACTTCAAAAATTTGCTATCTTGATATAAGGCTAACGATTGTCTCAATCTAACACCTTTTCGAGAAAACTTCTTATGAAAGATTAAAGCAAATGAAATAAGAAGAGTTTCAAAGATAATTCAAGGGAAATCAGATTCATGTCGTCTCTAAAATCACTGTGATTATTAGCTCTTGGTCTAAGGACATCAATGATGAAATTGTTCTTCTTCAACTGAAAGCTTCTGCCTAAAAGATACACTCAATGAACTTCAGCTCAACATCAGAACAAGTTCCTCAACTACTATGAGAAGATTCGTTCAAAAGAGTATAGTGAGAGAGTAACTCCATCTATTAACTTCTTGATATCCTGAGTTACACTTATAAGCTATAGGCTAAGTAATAACTTGAATCCTGTGCTTATTAAATCTCACTTGTATTTTTGAATTTCTGGAGCTATTTTTAGCTCATAAATGTTGCTAACAATTTCACTATGAGTACTTAAGGCAGGAACTCATACGACAAAAAGGTCAAACATGCAACACTACTCTCCAGCGGCAGACATCAACTTTACTGCTGATTCATGAAGGATTGCTGACCACTCAAATCACCTATGCCCTTCACTTACTCAAGGTCAAATCAATACCTGCTGGACTTCAGTGTCACTATATGAGAAATCTACTGATGAGTCCAAAGTGTTGATAAAGACCACCTCTCCCGCATACACAAAACAGGTCAGCTACTGGCTTACTAATGGCTTGTATTCATGTCTGCTGAATTGATTTGTTAATATAAATTATCAGACATGCTGCATAAAATCTTGTCATACTGCGATTATATTGTTATATCTGTATGCTTGTATGATTTGATTTATGCAAACGGTTTTCAAAAACTTATCAGCACTTTTCATATCGGCTGATCTAAAATGTTTTTAAAACCTGTTGTTGGCTGAATTTCAATATTTGCCAACTCACACTTCATAAGTTCAGTTATATGTGCTGACTTATAGGAGTAAAAACCTTTAAATGACTTATTCTCTCTCAAGTCTATTAAAGGTGGAGGCACACTTTACGAAGACTGACTACTTCGATTAAAGTAAAGACTGTTCTCAAAACTTTGGAAAATGACAAAAACTTTCGCTTTCAAAATCTTTTCCAAGAATCTTGAGAAAATCTAGACATCACAGCCTATCCCTACAAAGGCGTGTAAAAAGGACAATTCTACAGTAAATCTCCATTATTGAAAGTCCTTCGGTCTAACCTCCGTGAGTATAAGTAGAGCTCCTTCCTCATCCAAACTCTACTATGAAGAAACTCACAAACTGCTTACAGACTACACTAGATGCAAAACATTGATTCAAAATTTTCCCAAAATATTACTAAGTTCAAATCCTAGAAATCGATCAAGTCAACACTTCAACAACTTGGTATGACTCCTTCATATTCATTCATTCAAAGTTGTTTTGGTTTTATTTCTGTTACTCTTAATGAGTTGATCTAAAATCCTCAAAGATGCATTCTGAAAATCGAAATTATTCATAGCTGTGAAAATTCTTTTTAACATAGTTCTAAAACACAGTTATAATGTCTGAGGGAAATTTTATTAACTCATTTGTACCAGAAATCATTAATTATAAATTTTCAATCTTGCCTTGAAATTAATTGATAAAAGAATCTTCTTTTGTCTTGTCCGATAATCCTGAAAGTTTGTTGGCAAAAGATGAACTATATGCTGCAAACCTTTGATTATCAGAACACTTAAGAATGTCTTCAATCAATTATATTAAAAGATAAGATAGAAAGTTATTAATTGATGATCGCAGCAGTGATTTCACTTCACTTCTAACATTCAGCTATCAAACTTATTGATATTCTAAAATGTTTTCAGATGAATCACTATGAAAATCAATTAGCATATACCTATCCGACCATCGTAACTCTGCATGTATACATGAGCATCTCAGAGAAGATCCCAGATAAGATTTATCAAATGTTTGGAAAGAATCAGATAAATCGTTGTGTGCAACAACTCTTCTGGTTATATGTAAGTATACCGGCTATCACCCCAAAGATGGCTGATGCAGATAATTCAGCTCAACTGGATTAGGTAGCTAATAAGGTGTTGACGAGGATGACGAACTGCTAACCACGACCATCAGTCCCTGTGAATATCAAATGGGATTCATGGGCCAAGCAGTACATCTTTGACGGCTATCACCCTACGGTGCTCTCAAAATGACCTGTAGGCGTGCACGTGTTCTTCCTCCCCCCAGAGCTGGAGGAGATCAAAAACGGACACAGCCATCTTGATCCATTCCGAAATCCTTGACTGATGACCTCTCATTATGTTCTTAGGATTAGGATATCTTGGATACAACTTTGTAACAAATCCTCTATTCAAAACTGAATCATTATGTATCTTTATCCTGTAATCTGCAGTATAGTCAAAATTCCAGTTGTATTGTTCTTGTAATCAGCTGATCCCCACTATGTATTGTTCAAAACTATCTGGATTATTGAATACAAGTCCTGCAACTTTTCTTTATGTCTATCTACTTGTTTGAATTCCTCTGATAGCATGAATTAATGTGTATTAATTGTGTTGATCTACATACCATTCTTCTTCATCATAGTGTTTACATTCCTCTGATAATTGGAGAAATTGACCTCAATGAAACGATCATACACTTCTTACACAAACTCTGGTGAAACTCCATCAGCAAACACAAACTCTGGTGAAACTCCATCAGCAAACTCGTCCTATAAAATCGGCTATATTGAGTTCTGGTCTATTACTGAAATGTTAAACTCTTTACTTTAAACACTCTGATAATTGCCTTTTTGAATTAAATCATCTCATCATGGTCAAATTCAAGATCTACCGAACACTCTAGTTGTTCAACATAGGTAGACTGCAGTTGCCTAAAGGATGACCTTTTATGTCTACATCTCACCTTTAAGTTACTGCAAATCCATTACTTAATCTCTGACTCTTCTATCCTACATACAAGATTACTAGTAAATCTACTTGGAACCATGTTGTCTGCTGTGTCAACCTAAAGACTGCTGTAAGCATTTGAACTTATAAAGGATTTATCTCATCAAAGTATATGGAAATACTTTCATTATTCAAATACAAAGATCCCAGCTTTTTAACTTCTAAAAATCAAAGGCTTACACCTCCTTTCAAAATAGCTCAACAGCAATTTGTGTTCTCAGTTATGACAACTATCAAATTTGATATGACCTTTGAGATTAGTAACGAAAAGGCAAGGTTAGATGTTTCTCATGATGATATATCATCTTGACTAATAACTAATCAGCAAACTGACTGAATTCAAAACACTCTGTTATACTTTATCACATGCTTAACTTTCAAAAAGACTGATAAAAACTTTGGTAACTTGACCTATCTCAGAAGATAGCTAGAAATTTTAGGATTCTTAGGAAGACTGTTGCTCCCAAAAACTAGTCCTTCCTCAGGAGTGAATGGCTGATATAACCCCTGCTGTATATATTTTATGCTTCACTCTCATCTACAGGTCAGTGTGAAAATACTCTTTAGCAGAGTCCTTTTTTTTTGAATTGATACTACCTATTGCAAAGAAAGAAGTTCGGACATCACTTCAGGTACACATTCAATACTTCACTTGTCTGACTTCTCCTTTCAAAGTTCTGAGAAGTGTTATTGTAAAATTTGTATTATTAGTAGATTTTCGCTTCCCATAAATTTTATCATCTGCTAAAACACTTCACTAAATCAATAAGGATATTGAATCTATAACTGAATAATCTCATCAAATATTCCCAAAAATCAAGTCAAATCTTTTTCAAGGAAAAACATCAGACAACCCTGTTATCTGCAGTTCTCACTTCAGCAGATACCAAACACTCACTGCCGATAATGTCCACATCCTTGAAATCTCAACCAATTCTTTATATTTCCGTATATAAGATTTCAATTGGTATAAAGACTTAACCTAAACTCAATGCATATTGTTTATCAAAGATAATACTCTAAATCCAATATTTTGCTGCTCAAAAGTCTTACTAAATAATTTATATTCATATTCTTCCTAATAATTAGCGTCAGCTAGTACCAAACAAATTTCCATAAACACTCAAAATGGCTTATAGCTCAAGACAAGATATTCAAACTTCAGCTCAGTAGTTATAACTTGTCTTGTCCTATTCTAGGAAAATGTATTAATTTGATTAAATGTGAACTTAAACATTCCGTTTAAAATAAAGATTTATACATTACCCCTAGACTGCCTAAATCATAGCTATAACCACTCTCTGCATGATGACATAACCCTAAATCAGAACATCATTGCTATGTCATTAAATGCATTCTCACTCTTAAGCCTCCAAAACGTCCTATCAAATTCCTCTAACCGAGAAACCTCTTCATCTTCTCAAAACTTCGAAAGACGTACTAATAATAACATACCGTCAAACATCCCTTAATATAATTCTTATTCCTTCAGCGTTTCTTCATCTTCTTTCCCAAATTTTCTTCACCATTACAGATTAAATCATCCGACATCATGTGTTCACAAAACTTGCCCAATTCAGATCTTTGACCCATCTCCTATAATGAAATGCGACAACGAATAATGCTTTTTCTAGCCACTCCTCAACCTGTGATCCGCCGACCTCGCCAAATCAGTCGACGAGTAAGGAATCGCCTGCAAGATCCAAGGAACAATGTGTCAAACTTCATTCCCTGGATTCCTTCAAGAAATCTTGTCCCACCTACAGAGACTAACACTCTCCCCGCTCCCAACTCCTCAAATACTCCATTTGAACCATCTCAGACTCGAGAAGAGCATCAACCTGCCAATGACAACCCTGCACCAAACCCAGCGGTCAATGTTCCCTCTGATTAGGAATGTAGACCTTCATCCTCTACTCTGCTTTACTAGGATGTCTGGCTAGGTTTCTGTTTTGACAAACAATTTTCTTTCGTGTTATATTTGTAATATATTTTTGTTCAGTTACATTTGCTACTTCATTTTGTTTTACTTATCGTAATCTGTCCTAGTACATACTTTTTCATGCTTAACATCTATTTTTAACATAAACATCTTTGCATATGCATATACTCTTATGGATTCAACATTCAAACTTAAACATTTGACCCATTAACGAAAGAAAAATGCCTTATAGGTCATTCCTAGATGTATATCTCATGCATCCGATTAATGTTGACATATTTCTCAAATGACGTTGTCCTATTAAAAGAAAAAGTACGATAAACTTTCATGAAGATAAGCACACCCCAGTATGTCTATCTTATAACTCAGTTCACTAATGAGAAGAATACCTTGTCACACATATTGACAATAAAATTTATATATGTATAAAGAAAGTTCATCAGCTCTTCATAACTTATAAATTGACCTTTTAAATCTTTATAACTCGTCCTATTATACCTACTCTCTTGTAAAATTTCGCTACAAACAATAACACAAAATTCATCTCCTTACAACTTGCTTGCTCTCTTTATTTAATAAAAATGTTTCCAAATACAAGACCAATATTACTCTTCTACATGTCTTGGTACAACAAATATACTACTTTCTGAAATGTATACCTTATACATACCAAATAAAGGTCATTTTGACTAAGAACACTCTGACAAATGCTATTTTACAGTATATACTAACTTTCAAAAGAAAACTTATATCTCTCATCTGCACATATTTCCAAGGAGGAAAGATAACATATTGGTACACCCATTGTGACCATTAAGGAACAACATTCATCCCCACTACATGTCGTGACTATAATTCATACCTTATGAGTTAACATAAGTCAGTCCTTATAACTTGTCCTATCCCCAATAAAGCAGACTTCATCTACAGACATTCTCATCTCCATCAAAGAATGATTTCGGTTTCTAATCTCATTGACAAACTTTTTGCTAATTTCTTTTGGGGGAGTATAGAAGGCAGGCATAAAGCTCACTGGATTTCCTGGAATTCTTGTTGTCGCCCTCAATCCGAGGGTGGACTTGGTATCTCTTCTACCTCTAATCTGATTAAAGCTTTTTCTATTAAACTTTGGTGGAAGTTTCGCACTCAAAAAAGTCTATGGATTGATTTTATGCGTTCTCGTTATTGTCATTCCAATCATCCTGTTGAAGCCTTTGGTAAAGGCTCCCATGTTTGGGGTAGACTTTTGAAAGCTCATCCTATTGCGGAGCCTTATATTCTATGGAATCTTGGTAAAGGAGACTATTCCATTCGTCATGACAAATGGCTTCCCATTTTCCCTATTTTGTCAAAGGATGACGCGAACTTATCTATCGCTCGTGATCTTTTTCAGAATAACTCGACTCTTTCTCCCTAGGCTGCTGCTGCTCTCCTTCCCAATGCTGTCCAATGCATCATTGATCAACAGATCTCCATTGTGGCATCTGATGATATCCCTCGCTGGACTGGTACTTCCAAAGGCAATTTCTCTATTAAATCTGCTGCTTCCATCTCCCACACTGCTGGCCCCTCTCTCATCTCCTCAAAATTCATCTGACAGCGAATTATACCTAGAAACATTTGCATTTTTATGTGGCGGCTGTATCAGCATCGCCTCCCTATTGATGAAGCAATTGTCAAGAAAGGTTACAGCTTGGCCTCCCGTTGCAGCTGCTGCCCTTCTAGTCCAAAAGTGGAAACCTTCTCTCATGTGTTCATGGATAGTGCCATTGCTTCTACGGTTTGGCAACACTTCAGCTCTTTCTTTGGCTTGCGCAAGACAGTTCCTTCCATCCAACAGCTCTGCATGCTATGGTGGTCGCATTCTGGCCTGCTTCACTCCATCGCCCCTTCTGTGATTTTATGGCATCTATGGAAAGCCCGCAACAAGGCTGTGTTTGAAGCTTCCCATTCTTCTGCCCGTGGAATTGTGTTTGCTATTCAAAGTGAGATAAACTTTATCCTTAAAGCAGCTAATTATTCTAAAGTTAGCTGGGCTGGAAGTCCTTTCCCAAAGGTTGGTCGTCCTAAGAGGTTAATTATCCAAGTTGTTTCTTGGTTGAAGCCACCTAGTGGTATTGTTAAGCTTAATACGGATGGAGGTAGTCGTGGAAATCCTGGCATCAGTGGGGGTGGAGGAGTGATCCGGGACTCTTATGGTAGTCTTATTCATTGCTTCTCCTCTTATTATGAAGCTTGCACAAATTCTATTGCGGAAATTAGAGCTCTCTTCCAAGGAGTCAGTTGGCTAGTTTATCAAGGTTTCCAAAACTCTATTATTGAAACTGACTTAGGCTTTCTCTATGGTTGTCTTTCCAAGGGCCACACCCCTCCTTGGCATTCCTTTTATTATATCCGTGCAATTCTTATAATGCAACAAACGAACCATTTATTTTTCTGTCATTGCTTCAGAGAAGCAAATACAGTGGCTGATAGTCTAGCAAATCTTGCTATGGATTCTAGAGTGAACTTCTCTTTCAATTCTATGGCAAATCTTCCCCAAGCTATTCGTGGTGCTATTATCCTTGATGCCCAAGGAACCTTCGTGTTCGCATTTCCTAGGTTTTTATTAATTTTTCCTTTGCATTGTATCTCTTTTTTCGAGGTAAGGCTCCTCTGTCCTCCCGTGGATAAGGGCAAGGCTGGTTGTCCCCCTCAAGTTTGTATTTATTTCCCTTTTATTAATAAAATCTAGCAGGGTGCCGCCCCTGTTTCCCTAAAAAATAAAAAAATAAAAAGATTTCGTTTCTGATAATCAATATTTTACTTTGCAACCATCAATCAACATTCAGCTTGTGACCATTAAGGAGGAGAGATTTAGTAAAATTGACATATACATACAGAAAAACAGTAAAGCTGATCATTAAGGAGGAGAGAGATTATAAAAGAAAAGTTGATTATAAAAGAAGCTGATTATTGAAAAAACTTTGAGAAAACTTTAGCTTGTGATTATCAAAGAGGAGAAAAATTATAAAATTAATATATACATTCAAGAAAAGAAGAAAGGAGAAAGACATTAAGGAGGAGAGATTGTAAGGAGGAAAGATTAAAGATTGAAAAACAATTAGTAAGGAGGAGAGATTGTGAAAGAGATCGTAGCCATTCAACATAAATTAACATTAAGGAGGAGAGATCGACATATTTATACAGAAAGGTAGAAAGAGTTGAGAAAGCTTATAATCAAGAATAGAGGAGGAGAATCTATATAAAACTCAACATATACAGCAAATAGGAAGAGATTGTTAGGAGGAGATTATAGTAATGACCCCCAAACAAACATGACACTCTTCACTCTCCAATCAGCTATTTCTAAATGACTATCATACTACGCTGATTTTATTCTTCACAACCTTTAAAAATATCTGATACTTAATCAATTCGATTAAGTACACTGATTCATAACTTTTTCTTGCTCAAGCTACTTCAGATCATACATATTACACTGCAAGAAAAACATCTTTATGGCAATATTTTCAATTATATCTCATAATTGCCTAAAAATTATTTTAGTTATTGCTTCGTATTTGTACCTTCATTTATCGAGTCTGTAAATACGTAGCAATAGGTGACTATACATACACTATCACTTGTAAGTTCAACCTGGGGCATGCCTTGATATAAAATGATTATTCAATAGTGGCATTTTATTACTAAGGATTGAACTTCTGCTTTAAAGAGCTGTATGTATAAGTCAATTGTAATAATGGTCCCAAGCAAATAGGAGGAGATTGTTAGGAATATGCCTGTAAATCAGCTGGTATATATGTATGCATATTCCAACACAGTAATTTTCTTGTTCCCATTACAACGCATGTTTCACAAGTGGCTAAAAGGGCTGCGTACCGGTTAGTGTGGCAGCTTGTTGAAACAATGCATAGGTCATTAGACTAGGAAGTCTCTGTACATATCCGAGTCTTTGTCCTACCAAAGTAATGACAACTATCATATGGATTAGCTCTTCATGAGCCAACAGACATGATCATCGGCAATGTCTCATCAGCAATCTCTACATCAGCAGTTTTACATAGGCAGATCCCAGTATCGGCCAAGATCTTCATGAGAACAACTGCAGAGAAGCTGATTATCCAGCAGACATTCCTTCCAGCCTTGTCTCATCAGCAATCTCTACATCAGCAGTTTTACATCGGCAGATCCCAGTATCGGCCAAGATCTTCATCAGAACAACTGCAGAGAAGTTGATTATCCAAGAAGAACATCGGTCGTTACTCATAACGCTACAAGTCAAAATAGATCCGTTACAAGATCTTTCTGACAAGCACAAGATACGCATCGATGTCTGCGCCTTCACTATTACTCAGAAGACATTTCCTCTTTTGTGTACTGGTCTCAATCTTCAAGGTTTCATCCCATAAAAGGCCAAACACAGTGCGCAACTACCCAGGCAAAGCATGACATGTCCAAATCTGTCAGCATGACTCACGGGTCAACTTCAAGACAAAAAAAAGCTTAACAGAAGGTCCTTGCCCAACAGATTCAACAATGTACTCTGGTGCATTAAATTGTTCAGATTTCCAACGGGCAGATTTTCATTCAAAGCTCCAACGACTAACTCATCTTCTCCAGCCTATATAAGAAGACTCTCATTCTCATCTCTACAGTGCCTACCAGAAAGCCTGTAGGTGTGCATGCGAATACCTGTGAGAGGTTGTGGTATTGTTCTTCATTCTTTCAAAACTGAAACCACATAGGAGTGAGAAAAACACAAGTGTAAGAACAAACACTTTGTGTGAAAGAGAGAAACAGAAATTCCAAAGGCTGAGAAGTTGTGCTTGATCAAAAACTTAGTTTTTGATTTGAGATCTTTCTTCCTTCAAAAGACTTAGTCTCTTCAGTTGCTGCAATTAAAATCTTCAGCAAGAGACCAAGCATTCAGAAATTCGTTGAAGACTGTTCAGGCTTGAAGATGTCCGATGAAGAGCCAGAACTTAATAATCCACCTTGCATTCATATCGGCAGACTTATACTACATTATAAGTGTTGTCGATTGTGCAATAAACTGTCATCACATTTGGCCGAGTGCTCAGCACTCAGTTGTTCAAATACCATCTATTTGAACAACGCCTAATATTCTCTTCTCACAACAAATCTATCGAGTTGAAACTACAGGAAGATACCTCAATCAATTTTGAATACATCTTCCAATGTATTTTCGATAGATTTGATTTTGCTTTCTTAATCTCTCCTTTTTCTTTCCTAAGGAGATTGCTAGGGTAGAGAGTCTAGGTTGATGTATTAAGCATGTTTGTCCTTGAGCAAACCTCTGCTGAATTTTAATATAAATCATATTTTTATTACATTCAGCCTTTACTTATCTTTCATGTAATATTCGATATATCTTGTGCAATCTGGTTATGGAAAGTAATTGATGCATCTAATATAAGATTTTAGTTAACTGTTATGATAGACTTGTACACATTCTCTCACAGTTACTTCAATCTTATTTGTTATACTTATGCTGATTATTCTTCCGCTGCTTAATCTCTTAACTACCAGCCAAGTATAACAACATCTTCCTATTACCTGTTTTTCAAAACTGCCGATACACATCGTCCGATATAACAACATCGGCTGAGTTGCTAGAACTAGGAAGATGACCTATTCTTGTTAGTTATTTCATCCATGTTTTCCAACATACAAATTAAATTAGGATGAAATTTTTAACAACACGTAGTATAGGCTATTCACCTCCCCTCTAGCCTATACTCTGAGCACATCACCATGGACCTAACAGACTTCAAATTCAATAAAGCTCAGTTGGTATCATCATCAATCAAGCCAAATATGCAAAGGATCTCATCAAGAAATTTGGACTTGAAAATGCAAACAGTTTCAATACACCTATGGCTACTAACTGCCATCTTGACAAAGATGAAAAGGGCAAGAAAGTGGACTTGACTCTTTGCAGAGGCATGATTGTTTCACTTTTATATCTAACTGCTAGTAGGCCTGACATTATGTTTGTTTTTTGTGTTTGTGCTAGATTTCAAGCAGATCCAAAGGAGTCTCACTTACAGGCTGTCAAAAGAATCATAAGATATTTAATTGATACTTCTAACTTGGGTATTTGGTATCCAAGGGATTCATCCTTTAATCTTATAGGCTATTCTGATGCTGACTTTGTTGCTTGTAAGGTTGACAGGAAAAGCACAAGTGGGACATGTCAATTCTTAGGGAATAGACTTATCTCATGGGCCAGCAAAAAGCAAACATCTGTTTCAACTTCAACAACTGAAGCAGAATACATAGCTGCTGGTAGCTGCTGCTCACAATTGCTATGGATCAAACAGCAATTGGTAGATTATAAGATCAAGACTGCTGATTGCCCTATAATGTGTGATAATACATCAGCTATCTCAATTTCTCAAAATCCTGTTATGCACTCCAAAACAAAGCACATTGATGTGAGATATCATTTCTTAAAAGATCATGTGGAAAAAGGTAACATCAACTTGTAATATGTGTTTACTGATCAACAGTTAGCTGATATCTTCACCAAACCACTTGATTCAACCAGGTTTGCCTATCTAAGAGGAGAGCTTGGTATGCTTGATCTCAATCCTTAATCTTTTAAACACTGTCTTAATTTATTACACTTTGACTGCTTATAGAACTGCTCATCTGATCAGCCAAGTGTAATTCTGCCTATATTATAGGACAACCTTGAGTAAGTATCTCTATATCCTGATCGGCAGTCTTCAAAATGATTAGTTAAAATCAAATGTTATATGAATAGTCACTTTTCAAAACATTAAATGCGGACTTCAAAATTTATTAAATGTCACTTATTGCAAAATGTCAGAAGTATAAATAGTACATTTCACTATTCATCCATTCACGTTTTGCAAAAACCGCCTTTTAATCTTTCAAATTTCAAACAAATCTACTTTCTCCAAGACTTTCAAAAATCATCAATCTTCTACACTTTAACTACTCATAATATACATTGGTGAGTAATTCTAACTTCTTAACTTCATTCAATTTCAGTTTTATTATGTTCAAAATTTTAATTTTCGAATTCATATGAACTGTTTCGTTCTTGCGCCATTGATGAATTGCGAATGCTTGATTTCAACATCATTTTTTTGCTTATGACTCATCTCCGAGTATTAAATATGTTTAAAGTCATTTATATATGAATATTTCCAATTCATACTATTAGATTTTCTAGAAAATGATAAAATCTGCTCTTGTTTAAAACCCTGGAAATGAACTGTGCTATTAATAAACTTTTGTTTATTAGTACATTTTGGGTTTTGATTTGAACATTATCTGTTTTTCTAAGGAACTGCTGAATTTTTTTTAACTCTGCCGATTGTGTATATAGGCAAAGACAGAATTTACCAAAACTGCTGGTACTTCGGATACTACTACTCAACTGGTGCAACTTTCCAGGGCTGTTAAAGTTGTTGAGCTACCTATACAAATTCTTCCAAGAAATAACTATCACCCTGGGATGACCATTGATGCCAAGTCTATTCAACGATATCCATCTGGAAAAGCTCTGTTGAAGGACTTAGAGGAATGTGGATTACTTCCTCTATTTCAACTATATGACACTCACTTCAGCATAGCTATTGCTGAAGAGTTCTATACAAGGATGACTTTGCCTCCACCTCCTGCGTCTAAACATGACAAAGTCAATATGAGCTACCTCAAAGGCTACATTAGAGGCCACCTGATCAGACTAACCTATAAGGATATTGGCCATATTCTAGAACTTCCTATGGAAGGCAAGCTAGACTTAACTGCTGAAGAATCTGCCCAAGCATGGAACATGATGAGAGGATCTGCCCCACCTGAGCCATATGCTGAAATATTCAGAAATTTATTCCCTGAGGGTCCATATCACATCAGTCATCTTCTTGACAAAAGCATCTTGTTCAAAAATGGATCTCGGGATATCTTCACCGCTCAACAACTAATATGGACAAAGGCTGTCATTCTTCGGAAACAACTTAACTGGGCTAAGGTTGTATTTTCAATGTTGTTTCAAAGTGTGGCTGAAGTTCAAGCTAATCCTACAATGAAACGTCCATTTGTAAGGGTGATTAATGTCCTCTTGAGAGGCTTTCCACATATAGAGAAGAAAATGGCCGATGATGATCTCATCAAGGTGACCAACACCTATGTATTCACTGCTAACAATATCACTCAATACAGAGAAGACTTAGCCAAAAGGGCTGCTGCTTCTTCTACAACTGCCGTCCTTCTACTCAAGCCAAGAAAGGTAAGAGGAAAGTGACATACACCTCTGAGGGGCCTCCTACTCAGGAGGAGCCAAAGCCCCTGGGTGCTGAACTCCCTGAAGATTTTGACCTGACACGACTCGATCATGATCCTTATGAGCCTGATGAGCCACATCCCAAGAAATCCAAACATACCTCTTCACCTCCATCATCTCCAAAACCCAAAAAGAAGCCTGTCAAATCCAAGAAGGCTGTTGAAAAAGATACCTCCACTTTTCTACCAGTAAGTCTACCTCCTAAATCCATCTTCAAACAGGACAAACCCAAAACCAAGCAAACTATTCTTCCTACAGATGAAGACTTTGGAATGCCCAAATCTATCCCCGAAACTTTTTCCTCATCAACTGATCCTGTCTTAGACAAATTGCACCCTACTAAACCCTCCTCAACTCCTTCAAAGTCAAGGCATGGCAAACGCCTAAAGAAAAGTGCCAAGAAGACCAAGTTCCTAACTTCTGACGATCAATCGTCCTCACCTCCTTCTTCACCTACTAAACCTGCACCAACTACCATTCCTCAATTGCTACCTGATTCAGATGAACTGCAAGCCTCACCAAAGAATCAACCTCTTACCCATTCCAAACGCTCTCTAAACTCCTCGTCTAACCAACCTTCACCAAAACGCGTCAAAGTCAATCCTTACAGCCATCTTCACTAGGACATCCAAGACCTTCTGCTATTTAGGAATCATCGACCTAAGCCTAACCCTGCCAACACAGACCCTTTTCTATCCACTCTTGACTACCCCAAACACATTCCCTGCCAACCAATGTCTGCAGTGGACATTCTTCTCAAATGGGGTGCCTTCTATGACCCTCTTCCTCCCACTTGGTCCCAGCAGTTCTTCCTTCATAATTCAGTTGTGCAAGATCTTATGGTCTTTCTACAATGGACTGCTATTCATCAGGATCTTGATCTTCCACCTCCTACCAAACTAGACGTCTCTCCTTATCTCTCTCTTCCTAAGCCTCCTGTCATTACCATCATCAATCATGTAATACCCTGGAATTTAATTATGACTTATGTGCTTACTTTGTTGCATGTTAACATATTATCATAAGTGTTTAGATTTTCTGGAGTAACATGTTAGATTAATCATATTTTGATTCTTGATACATTTCCTAGTTATGTATCACATACTTTATAATACATTGTCGTTATAATTCGTGTAAGTTTCCAAGTTAATTGTATGCTTCTTGTCTAGCATGGTTTTGGGACTTTTCGGAGACCTATAATTAGTATATTGACTTCAGCTACGTGTTAGAACCATCTTAGAACTATTTGACATTATTTTGAAGTCTTTTTAGAGCATATTTCGAGAATTTGGTGCACCTGGGACAAGGGCGAGCGTCCAGGCGAGCGTCCAAGAGATAGAATGTTGAGTTTGTGAAATCAGGGAGTTAAGCGGGCACCCAGGTGAGCGCCTAGGCGGGGGCCTAGGCACCCGCCCCGTCTCTAGAATGTGTTGTCCTGTTCTGTTGTTTCTCCAAAAGTTGACCATTTCGCCCCATGACCAACTTATACGAACCAAGGACCCTTTGACCAGATATATACTCTCTCTAAACCTCTAAGAAGACATAGAAACACTTCATTTCTTCACCTTATTCATCCATGGAAGCTTGAGTGATAGTGTGAGAGACAAAGGTGAGATTAGTGTGTGTGACCCTTGTTCTCTCAATCCAACCATTGAATCTTCCATGCAAGACCACAAAAGTGTTGCTAAGAGCTAGGGGACTTCACTACAAGGCTTTGATTTTGATTGCATTAGTTTGATTCTCCATTTAAAGTAAGTTACTAACCCCCTATGTATGCTTAATAAATTTGCTGCATAATTGAGATAATGTACATGCATGTCTTGTTTACTTGAAGAATTCATGTTAAAATGATATGTTGAGATGTATAACACGTTTATGTGTTAAGTGTTGGGTTTGTATGATGTTGCATGTTGATTTTGAGCACTCAACTATGTAATTTGACTCAAGAACAAGTTAGAGACTTAATTGGGAAACTTTGCAAATAGCAAATATACCCAAATTTTTAGAAGTGTTGTAATGACTCTAAGAAGTTGATATTTAGTTAGAGTGGTAATTAACAACCACCATGTTAAAATTCTACGAGAGTTAGAGTTTATTCGATATATATTTTGGTCCTCCGAGTAAATGATACTAGTAAATTAGAGACTTGTTATTAGCTCTAAAGTTGTGGTTTAAAGTTCTTAGATGATATGTTTGAGGATCATACTTTGTAGAATAATTTAATCTATGTGTTATTTGTCAACTTCACTACTTCGGAACTTTACGGTTATTTGCATAAGTTGAGTAAGAATACCTGCTTGTGCGTGGTGTAAGTCCAGCTGGCGTCGTCGTTCTTTATGTTAAGGTGGGACGACCTATAGTCTTTACGAATTTATTTTGTGATTGCTATAAGTCGTCGTACCGGAGTTCACACCCTCACCTATTGGCCACAGGTGGGAAGTAGCCCCACTGTTGTAGCAATACGCATGACTTTGGTTTGCTAAGTAACCCGAAGAGTGATTCTGGGAACCCGATGAGTGATTTCCGGGGAGGTCAAAACCCGATGAGTGATTCTAGGGAGGTCAATAGCTGAAGAGTGATTCCGGTGACGTTGATACTACACACATGGGTATCGAGACATAGTTGATTATTTGTGTATTGCAGGAGCAACGCAGAGTTGGAGAAAGAGAAATGATATCCTTTATAACGTGATTTATTTACAAGCACTTATGTGTTAATCAAGGTGCTATGTGAGTTGAATGATTTGTACATCAAAGATGATGATACATGCCTTGTTGTGGTATATAAATATTAATGCCATGTTATGATTTCAGCTTGAGCACTATGCCATGTCATGTAGTTGCATTTAGTAACTTATTAAGTTTGGACTCACCCCGTTTGTTGTTTATATGTTTTTCCTTAGATCCGAGCCAGCCTAGCGGTTCTCAGTGAGATCGGTGAGGTCGCGGTTTACTAGCAGGTTGTATTTTAGTTTGGTAGCTCTTAAAGCTTGATGTTGTTTAGCAGTATTTCTTTTGGTGAGGACGTTGGTTATGTAAAGTTATGTAAACTTTACTTGGGTAGTATTTATTGTGTTGTAAACCATATATTCTTTTGGTAGCCGACGTATGTATGT
The DNA here is from genome assembly GCA_016624345.1 of Platycodon grandiflorus. Classification (NCBI taxonomy): domain Eukaryota; kingdom Viridiplantae; phylum Streptophyta; class Magnoliopsida; order Asterales; family Campanulaceae; genus Platycodon; species Platycodon grandiflorus. The sequence continues at coordinate 70,192,403 of CM028361.1, forward strand.
CGTGCTTGTATATTTAACTTTGTAGTAAGTTGAGCTTCTCTCCCGAGCATGTTGTAGCTCGTGGTTTTAGTTTATTCCGGCATGTTGTGGCCGATGTTGTTATCGTTGTCATTGTAATTGTTTGTTTCACAAATTTTAGACTTGTGACTTTAGTTGTTTAATTCTGGCTGTAGTTTTGCCGAAGACATGTTTGTTTTAAATCAGGTTTACAAGTTGTGCTAGATGTAAGTACGGGCAGTTACGCCACGTGCTTTTCTTATTGGGTTGTGTCGTTATGTTGTTTTGGCGACCCGACCTTGGGATTTCGTATAGAGATCCGGGTCGGGGTTATCACAAATCATCCTTCCATCTTCACCAAGCCTATAGTCTGTGATTTCTTTGAATTGGTTGCCTCTTATATTGGCTTTAACCCTCTCTTTCTTGTTCTTTTCAAAACCATCCGTCTCTCCATTCCTTTCTCTCTTCCTATTTTCATTCATTCCCAATCCTATGAAGCCTATATTGAAATTTTTTTCCATGTACCTCGAATCTGGCTCTACCTGCCTGGTACTTTACCTCCCAAGCTAACCCATTTTCAACCCATCACCAGCCATTCATCTACCAGCCCGCCTCAATCATTCGCCAGACATTTCAAACCATCTTCTCACCAAACCATATCCTCATCCAGCTGTTCTCCATCTCCTGCTAGCCATCCTATTCCACCTGCCTCTTCCGGTCCTACCTCTATAGAAGAAATTATGAAGAATTTCAGACCATCTGTACCGGCCTTTACACTTCTTTGCAACATCTCTCGGCCAAACAGTCTCATACGACTGAAGTCACGGCTACATATATGGCCAACATTGTTTCTATTACTCGCAAAGCCAAACATGCTACCACTACATGCCAAATGGTCGTTGCTGCATGTCAAAATGTATTGATCGGTCATCTCTCCAGCTCTTCTAATTCCTACACCGCCCTCCTTAAAGACAAATGTGAGACTCTTGGTCAAGGCCTGCTATCCATGATTGAGACATTCGACCTCGGTCTTAAACGAGTGCTTAAAACCCAACGCAGTGCGAATCGCTCTGTCCATTCCTCTGTTCGTGCTACACGAACACTCCTCGGCAAGCACTACACTCATACTTTCAAAGAGCTACTTAACTCTGTCCAGCGTCTTACCAACATGGATGCCTCGCTTGCGTCCATGAAGGAGGAGATGATTCGATTCCACAATGATCAGCTAACTAGTCTGCTTAAGAAGAACGCCATGTTACGACTCAAGAACAAAAATCTCTCTTCAGAACTGAAAACTATCAAAGATGAACTAGGAGAAGCCAAAGCTGAAATTGCTAGACTCAAAGCGGCTGATAGCTCCAGACAGAGCTGATAGAAGAAGGACAAGCTTCAATGTAAATGGTATATCCATCTCTGTCTCTTTGTTCATTATCTTTTGAAAAATCTTTGATTTAAACTTCTCGTTTAATGAACAATGACTATCGTTTTAACCTTTTCATGCTTTATGATTAAGTAATTATCTTTCTTGCATGAAATTTAAACCACTGGTTTAAAGACATATCTTATAAAGCACTTTATCAGTTTGTCTTTAAAACACAGTTTATTACAAGTGTTCTTATGCCTAAATTCTTTATCTGTAAACACTTTGTAAATTTGAATACAATGACCTCTTTGTAAGTCTATCTAGGACATGCTCACTTAATATATTATCTTTTAAGCATGTTATTACTAGAATTGGACATGGTCAGCTTCCATTGTATTCATAAGTTCATGGACTCAAGCAAATAGGAGGAGATTTTTGTATTTTATAGATTTGCTTGGATCCATAACCTAAGTCTAAGCCAAGGTGACTAATGGGCCTGCGTGTCTGTTAGAGTGGCAACTTGTACTTAGACAAGTGCTTGTAATAGCTTAGGATTGCTCTATGTTCTTAGCATAGTCTTCAGAAGATAGCCTGTTGTTTATCGGACATGATCAGATCAACTATGTTCATATTAGCCGAGTTTTCCAAGTCATCGGAAAAGTTCATTCCAGCCAAGCTTCATCAGCAGTGTTGAAAACCTAATGATCGTCCGATCTAGACTTGACTGGTGACATGCCTCAAAACTATCTACAGTGTTTCTTGTCGATGTTGATGCAACGATAACCTGCAAAGATCATTTAATGGTTCATACCATATTAGGCATTCATCTCAGAAAAGGACATTCTGTCTGCAACTTATGTTTACCTATTTTGGGTAAAATGACATAATCCAGTCTGAATTTTGCAAAACCACCTATCAGAGTTCAACAAAAAGATTAGAGCATTAAATGCATCTAAATTCAAATTTCTCCAACGCTGAAGATCTCCAACGGCTACCTAAATCTCCCTGAGTATAAATAGAAAACTTCATGACAGCATTGAAGACAACTAGCCATCAATCGAACAAACCTCAACTAACACTCTGAAAATCTTCATCTTCAACTGCTAGTTCATTAAAAGCTTCAAAGCCAAATCTGTAACAACATTCCTTGAAGAGCACCATACTTAGATGAAAACTCGTTATTGCTCTTCATTGATTGCAATCCTTGCACTCAAAGCACACGAGAGTTATATCTTTGTAGATATTAATTCTCCCACAAACACTTGGTCAACTATTTTATGTACATGATCCATTAGTGATCTATCTTGTAAAGATTCTAGTGGAAAACTTAGTACACGTTTTTTAAATCCAAAGTTGACCACTTTGGTTGTGGACGTAGCACTTATTTATAAGTGTGAACCATATTAAATTCATTGTCTATATTTCTCTTGCTTTTATAAGTTTGACATTATTTGTTGATTTCCAGAATTTCCAACTGCTTTCTGAATAGTTGATCTTGTCCTATCAAGATCATCCTTCTTAAACTTGTCCTATACTTCACTCTATTCCGCTGCAAAATCTTTTCTAACTTAAGTGAAGTAACTTTTAAAACAATTTTTCAAAAATTGGACACAGGCTATTCAACTCCCCCCCTTCTAGCCTGTTTGAGTACTTTGAGACCTAATAATCCATCTGTAACACATTTCCATAAATGTTTATCAATAGAGTTCATGTGTCTTTTAACTTTGTCCTTCCAAATATAAAGTGAACTTCATCCAAGACAGGACAATGGTTCACATTTGAAGTTTCCAACATTTGATGAGCAACTATTGGATCTTTAATCTCTTAAGAGTTTAATCTTGGAAAAACTTGTTTTCAAAGAGTTAAGCTCTGATACCAATTGTTAGGTCTCAGGGTGCTCAAATAGGCTAGAAGGGAGGGGGGTTGAATAGCCTATGTCCAATTTTAAAATTGTTTTAATAAAATAACTCCACAAGATAGTTAGAAAATATTTTGCAGCGAAAGTCTAGTGAAGTATAGGACAAGTTCAGAATGGCTGATCTTTATAAGACAAGTTCAGCTATTTTAAGAATTGTTGGAATTTCTGGAAACCTTCAAATAAACAATTAAAGTAATGAAGCAGAAAGTAAATGGACAAAGATTTAAAGTGGTTCACACTATGAATAAGTGCTACGTCTACTACCAAAGTGGTTAGCTTTGGATTTGAAAATGTGCACTATTTTTTTCCACTAAAATACTCACAAGGATCATTAATGGATTGTGTACAAAAAGATTTTAACCAAGTGTTTATGGGAGAATTGATATCGACAAAGATATAATTCTCGTGTACTTGCAATCAATGAAGAGCAATAAAGACTATGCGTCTAAGTTTGGAGCTCTTCAAAGAGTGATTGATAGAATTAGCTTTGAAGCTTTGAATGCACTAGCTGTGATGAAGATGAAGATTTCAGAGTTGTAGTTGTTGAGCCCTTTATTCAATGCTTCAAAGGAGTCTTCAATTTATACTCAGGGGAGATCTTGGAGCCGTTGGAGATCTTCAGACTTGAGAGGAATTTGAATTAGGTACATTTAATGCTAGAGATACTGGCATTAAATGCTCGAATCTTGTTGTCCAAATCTGAGTGAAAGTTCTGCAAAGTCCAGGCTATCACTGAGTGTATTCTGCCAATTTGCTAAAAATAGGTATATAATAGATGCTGGCAGAATGTCCTTTTCTGAGATAAATACCTAATATGGAATGAACCAATAAATGGTTTTTGCAGGTTATATCGTTATGTCTAAGTCAATGAGGGACTTTGCTAATAACTTGAGGCATATCCTCAGACAAGTCTTGATCAGATGATCTACAGGTCTTCAACATTGCTGATGAAGCTTGGCTGGAACGAGCTTGGCTGATGACTTGATGGACATGGCTGTTATGAACATAGCTGATATACAATAGGCCATCTTCTAAACACTAAGCTAAAAATGACAAGCAATCCTAAGCTATTACAAGCAGTTATCTAAGTACAAGTTGCCACTCTAACAGACACGCAGGCCCATTAGTCACCTTGGCTTAGACTTTGGTTGTGGATACAAGCAAATCTATACCAAATGCGACTCAAAGTTATCTCCACCACTAAGTAATGCCAATACAGGAGTTTTCGTTAAACATCGCTTCAACTCTTGAAAACTTACCTCACATTTTTCATTCCACATGAACGAGGTATTCTTTTGTGTTAATTTTTCATGGGCGTAGCGATCTTGGAAAATCCTTCAATGAATCTCTGATAATATCCCGCTAAACCCAAAAAGCTACGAATCTCGGTCAATGTACTTGGCCTTTTCCAATTCGTCACTTCTTCAATCTTAGATAGATCCACAGCTATCCCAGCACTCGAAACAACATGTCCCAAGAATGATACTTATTCAAGCCAAAAGGCACATTTACTGAATTTAGCAAACAACTGTTTCTCCCGAAGAACTGATAATACTAACCTCAAATGCTGCTCATATTCTTCCCGAGACTTAGAATACACAAGGATGCAATTAATAAATACTACCACAAAGCAATCTAAATACAGGTGAAATACACGGTTCATCAAATCCATGAACATTGCAGGTGCATTTGTCTACCTAAACGACATAACTACAAACTCATAGTGCCCATACCTCGTACGAAAGGCGGTCTCAGGAATATCTTTCGCTTGAACCTTCCACTGATGATAACCACTCCTCAAATCCAACTTGGAATACACGACTGATCCCTGAAACTGATCAAACAAATCATCAATATGGGTAAAGGATACTTATTCTTGATTGTAACCTGATTTAACTGCCTGTAATCGATACACAATCTCAAAGTACCATCTTTCTTTCACACAAATAACACTGGTGCACCACAAGGCGATACACTTGGTTTGATAAATCCCCTTTCTAGAAGTTCCTGCAACTACTCTTTCAATTCTTTCAACTCTGCGGGTGCCATTCTATAAGGAGCTTTAAAAATAGGAGTAGTTCCTGGAAATAGCTCAGTACAAAACTCTACTTCTCTATCAGGAGGCATAGCATAATCAATAGAAAACATATCTAAAAATTTACAAACTACTGGAACTTCTTCTAAATTTGGTGTAGCAATACCCCTATCAACCACACATGCCAAATAACCCGCACAACCATGCGATCACAACTTCTTAGCTTTTAAAGCAGAAATAACATGTATACCACTTTTTACAGCATTACCCACAAATACAAATTCAGGTACACCCAGCATAGAAAAAGTAACTTTCTTACTATGACAGTCTACTACAGCATGATAAGCACATAACCAATTCATTCCAAGAATCACATCAAAATCACGTATGGGTAACACAACCAAATTAGCATGCAAAGTGTGATCACCTACAAGTATATCACAAGCTCAGTACACCTCTGAATCTAACATGTGCTCCCCCAACGGGGTAGACACCTTAAGCACAAATGACAAAGACTGGGGTAACACACACAAATTGCTCACAAAATGAGATGAAACATATGAATACAATTAGCCAGGGTCAGTACGAATTCGTGCCTTACTACTGAAAATAAAAAGACTACCTCTTATCACGAACGTAGACTCGGGCACTCCACGATGATCTAGTGCAAACACTCGACCCTGCATCACTATCTTTCTTTGTCCCACTCGACTGATTACTGGTATTCCCAAACTAATTGTTTCTCAACGTAAATTGTACGTAGGGCCCTACGAAGTAAGGGACTATGTGTTTACTTATATGTATTTATGTGGTTAATTGGATGGTACCATATGACATTGAACTACAGGAATGTGGTTATAATAATAATAAGATGATTATGTGATTTACCAAATATAGTTAGTGGTTAATGGGATGGTATCACGTGAATTGTCACGTATGAGTATATGAATAATCTGAACATGATATATGAATAACCGATGTGGTTATGTGAATAACCGGGTATAGTAATGTGAATAATGAGATGTGAATATGTGAAAATTAAATGTTAACCCTTGAAGGGTATATGTAAACAACCTGATTATGATTAACCCCTAGTAGGCATATATATATGAATACTAAGTTGATGTGACCATTGAAATGGTTATATGAAAATGAAATGATATGTGAACATGAAAGTGAAATAACATAAATAAGAGGGTTTTGGTTGACCACCAACTGTTTCACGAAATGGAGTGTAGTGTTAGTAACCTATTCCCCGTTTCGGCCAAAATGGGGCTTATACTACGTAGATCAGTAACCAAGACTAGTGTTGTCTTCATGACTCCTGGGGATGGACCCAGGCTCATGTTAGACTTTTCTGAAGAATATAAATTATACAACCATAAGAACAATGATATACCCTTCATAAGCAAATGGTGTTATAAGGGGAACTAGTTTAATCAGAGGTGTACCTCGACCCATGTATCCTAAACCATATGTTTACTTTACATTGTTATATGTTTCCATTATGTTATCATGAGATGATTGATTAGCTCATTACTTTTTGAGTTGGTCGTTACTTCCAACTGGTATGGGACGGTTGGCAGTCGTGAGCCTCTTGCGTTTTGACTTGGTTGTTTTTAAGTTGGGTTGTTATAAGTTTACTGCATGATAACATTCTAAATATTGTTAGAAATGGTTTATTAACTATGGTATTATTAATTAAATGCTATAGGATTGTCATATGAATATGAATGTGGTGCATAACAACATGTCATATATTTACACTAATAACTTACTGAGTTTCGACTAACCCCGTTTCTTATGTTTGTTTTCCTTAGATTTCGACAAGCAGAAATGACTGATTTTCTAAAGGCAAAGCATAGTGGGGATCCTTGGTAAGCGATTATATTTTGGTATATTGTTAGTTGGTGAGGTCGATGGGTTGCAAATTCCCATGCAGTTTGGTCTTTCTTCCATCATACCTATAGTACTCGTCCGCGTGGCTCTTCAATTCAGCAGCGTAGTATTAATTGGTGGACTAGTAAATATGCCATCACCAAAATTCTTATTCCATCCTTAATTCTTTGGAATCTCTGAAAGAACCGAAACAAGGCTCTTTTTGATAGCAATGTTTCTTCTGTTTCTGCTCTTATATCCATGACTCAGGGAAATCTCCAATGCATTCTTTTAGCTACTAATTACCGCATAGTGGGTTCTTCTCCTATCTTCCCATTTAGTATTCCAAAACAAGTCACGGTTACTGCCATTACGTGGATTGCTCCCTTGGTAGGGTTGGTTAAGCTAAATTCTGATGGAGCCTATAAAGGGAACCCTGGCACAAGTGGAGGTGGTGGCATTGTTCATGCATGCACTGGTGAGTTTATTTATGCTTACGCCTCCATGTTTGGTGATAACACCAATAATGTGGCTGAATCAAGGGCTCTTTTTAATTGTGTCAAATGGTTGGTCAACAATGGTTTTAAAGGAGCTATTGTGGAGATGGATTCTAAAATCATCTTCGAATGCCTCACTAAAGGCTATCCTCCTCCTTGGCATTGCTTGTACTATATTCGCGCTATTCTTTCCATGCACAAGGATTGTCACTTTACTTTTTTTCACTGCTTTCGGGAGGCTAACTTTGTTGCGGATGGCTTGGCTAATTTGGCCTACTCTTCTCTTACGGATGTTTCTTTCTATGTTGCTCATGATCTTCCTCAGTCTATTTGCGGTAACTTAATCTTGGATGCGGCTGGGACCTCTTGTATTTGGATCTCTTAATCTCTAGTATTTTAGCTTTGGCTTTGATGTTGTTTTCCTGATTTCTCTTCCTTTTCGAGGTTTGGCTCCCCCGTCCTCCCATTTATAAGGGCAAGGCTGGTTGTCCCCCTTAAGTTTGTTTTTTTTCTTTTCTAATAAAATTTAGCAAGATGTCGTCCCTGTTTCCCTAAAAAAAAAAGGTCGATAGGTTGTATTGAGTTATGTAATGAGAGATTGAAAAGGGCCGCGGATGCTTTATTTATCACCAAGTTGGGATGAATCCTATATGGTAGAGGCAGGAAATTCTTTGGCCCTGAATTAGGGGATTCAGGAAGAACAGGTTGTTCCAACCCAATACTGTCAAGAATTCTTGACTATTGCATGGGAACAGGTTCATCTTCGAAGTATTTAGGTACCAAAAGATTCATAGTTAATTTTGATGGGAGCTTCTCTTGAAGTAATAACGTGTTCATCTAGTTACCACCGGAGCCATAAAGGACTATCTAAATTGATTCGTTTTTGCCGATAAGCTCCAATTGCATTATAGGAATTACAAGAAAGGGTTCTTTTTCTTTCGTATACTTATAGTGATTCTTTTCAATTTTTTCATTTTTATAGTTTTTGCGATTACATGGATTATACCTATTTACCAAAATACCCCGTCGATTCCCGCTCGTTAATAAATAGGGTCCAATAAGCATATCTTACGTTGGTACGAAAATGGGATCCCCAATAGCCGGAGACAAAAGATTCATACGAGAAAGCATAAGTAAATGCGCTTCCGCTTGAGCCTCCTAAGATAAAGGCACAAGAATTTCCATTTGATCCCCCTCAAAGTCTGCATTGATTTCTCCATAAACTACTAGATGTAATCAAATAGCATGTCCTCCACTAAAATAGGTTGGAATGTGATGAGCTCAAGATTTCCACGAATTTTTCCCTTTATTTCCTTTTATTTTGTGCTATTTTTGAATTAAATATTCTTGGAAATATTATTATTTGTGTATTTGTGCTTCATTGTAGGTTTCCAAGGTATTTCTGAGTTTTCATGGAGTTTAGCACAAGGTTTTTGGCAATTTTGGGCTTCAAGGTTGAGCTGTAATTTATTTCGTTAAAGTCCGTCAAGTTAGCCAAGGCAAAATGAGCTAACGGCGGGCTAACGGAGCTAACAGAGGACCTAAATGAGAAGCCTGGGAGGGGAAGGACTTCGGGAGACAACCTGAGAAAGCTAGGGGCACCGGAGCAATAAGGAAAAATTTTCATTAATGTGGTGGCGCGCCCACGCCGCGCCACGTGTCCGCCGACTCCAAGCCTTCAACCCGCGGTCTCCCTTATGGATCCTGCGATCCGCACATTTCTCCTTCCATTCAGCCCATTTCCACTCACACTCTCACCCATCACCATCCTTGGACCGCCCCACCACCAAGCTCCATCCGCCCGGCCATCCTCCACCCGATCGCAGTTTCCCTTTCGGAATTCCGCCCCACAAATTTCCTCTGCTCTTTTCAGCCCCTAAAGCTTCTATTTAATTTCCATTTTGCCACAAACTTCCTCAATACTCTAATCCTTTCATTTTTATATCTCCCAGCAGCCCAAATTAAAGAGGAAGTCCCCTTTTGGGGCAAGAACGCCCCTTTGGGGCAGCAGCTCTCTTCCCCCATTTTCTCTCCTTCCTCCATTGATTGATCACCATTGAAGGTTTGGAGCTTCAAATCAAGGGCCAACGAAGCATCTACAAGTGATTTCAACCCCGGATCTCGGCATTGCTCGCGACTTTGCCGGTTAAATTCTTCCAATTTATATTTTAGATATTTTCTAGGGTTGAATGATTTTGTAAATTGTGAAATTGGCTTTGTGCTTAATTGATTTATGAAATGCAATTATTTTTCTATGTTGTTGTAGTGATTTAATTTTATCTCTCTCTCTATTTAGTATACAAGCATGCTAGGTTATTAATTTATGAGCTTAATGCTTTTAATTAATTGGCCACTAATTAAATGATTTTAGAATGTGTTAGGATCCGCGAGAGCTACCTTTCATTTCGGACCGAACAAATTAATAGTTGGTGTTTGACACACACCGATAGCCATGGGAGTACTTGTTTTGTGAAGCGATCACTCCACCGAGAGGTAGGAAATTAGGGTTTTTAACCACTTTCGATGTCCCGGTTACCGGCATGCCTTGTAGAAAAATAGAGAGATTATCTCTCTACCCATTATTACCCATTATCTTGGTTATTATTGTGTGCTCTTAATGCTTCCGATGGGTTCGCTACCCATTAGATGATCACTAGAATTATAGGATAGTTAGCGAGAGCCCGTCCTATTAATTCCGAAAACACAATAATTGTCTATGTGACGCTAGACCGAGAGGTAACGAGTGTTCATAGATAGCCAATTGAGGACTTGTTTTGACACGCAATCAATCCACCTTAGCCATTCGCGAGGTAGGGGAGATTCGGGTTGCTATAGGGGCGAGAGCTCGTAGTTAACCAATTTAGTGTTCTCGGCTACCAAGACTTGAGTTAAAGAAAAGTAGAGAGAGGATTAAATTAATCACGGGCTAGACTAGAAAATATTGCATTCCTAAAATCTTATCTTTTATCTTGATTTGTTGTTGCCAAACCATTTTGCGACATTGTAAATATTAATTGCTTTCTTTTATTTTTATTTTTATTTTTATTTTTAGTTTTAGTTTTTATTCTCAATTTATTTTCGCTCAAATATAATTAGCTAGCTCAATTTCGGTATTTAGTAGGAGTGAAAATTACGTGCATTCCCTGTGGGATCGATAACTCGTACTTACGTACACTATATTACTTGATACGGCAGGGTACTCTTGCCCTAGTTGTTGCAGTTTAATTTGCAGCACATCAGAATGCCTTTATGCCTAATCTATGCAGAGTAAGTGCTCTATTCAACAAGGCAGGATGCCCCTACATAACTTCACAAAGTATTTCTCATACAGCCGGTTCTTTCTCCCGAAGTTTTCTCTTCGCAACTCCTATGTTCAAAGCAAGATGTTCTCTAATTAGTCCACAAATTACCAATTTCTGGAAAAGTTCTATTGCTATTTCATGGGACAATCTACATTGATGTATTAAAAGTGGTATACCCGGCAGCAAGCGGTGAAAGAGAAAGTGCTCGGGGAAGAAGAAATGCTCAACCCGAATAACCTCTTTCTTAAGAGAACTATGGCTAGGATAGTTGGTAAGGATCATAGAGAAAAAGAGTGAGTCTTCTTCCGATAATCTGAGTTCCCCGCTTCGGTGAAAAGAAAGACTTTTCTTTTGTAAGTCCATCCCAAAGATTTGCCACCACTACTTCCGGAGTGGACCGCTTTCGAAGAAGATGGAACGGTCTTTCTTCAAAGGTCGGCTTATTACGCCGTTAAAAAAAATTCTGTCATCTGACACAGACCACATCATTTTGCCAACCGTCCTGCCAGTTAGGCTGCTCCGGAAGCAGTCCAGACTCCAACCCGATGGTTGGAAATGCAGAATCTAATGGAATCAAGGCCGGGTTTCTGACCATATTCTCGCTAACTGGTTGAACATGAGTACCTTGAGAATGTTTTTCTGCTTTCTTTTTTATGACAATGACTGAACACCTTGAATAATCGACGCATTAACCAAGTAAAGTCTCACGAAATCTTCCTTCTTTGCCTGCAATTACATCTAAAAAATGACTTGTAAAATTTATTATGACTGTCCCTCGTTGGTTTTTTGCGGACTCCATTATCCAGAAGTGTATCCACGACTTCTTGTACCAATTTCTCCTGACACATTATTAATTCTCCAAGCGTAATTCTACTTGCTGTTAATAGCTTTAGCAGAGTATTGTTCCGAAAGATAACTCTTCTAAAATGCCCATTAATATCCGAGCTCATTAATTTACCCCCCTCTATCTGAATGATCGGTCTCAACTCAGGAGGAAGAACTGGTAAAAGACACAAAACCATCCATTCTGTTCTATATTTGTTCGAATAAAGTGCCTAGCCAATCTCATATGTCTAACCAAAAATTCTTTTCTTCTTCTAACCCTTCATCTTCCCATTCATTCTCTAAGGGACCTTCTTCCCCCTATTCTTTCCATTCTAACAATGAATCATTTCTAAGTATTCGTAAATCTGGATCAACTAATTGTTCTCGGATAGCACCTGCTCCAGTAGAGATCGTCGATTTTAAAATGTACTGAAGCCTTGGGTAGTAAAAAAGAGTGGGATACTTTGTTTCCATGAATCTATTTCATATTTGACTAAACTTCGTAATCATAAAAAAGTGGGTTTTTTAGCAATGGGCCTAGCAAAAGAAAAATCGTAGTATACTAGCCCTTCTAATTATATAAGAGGTTTATATTTGCAATATAAATAGGAAGACATTTCAAATACCATACATGGGTTACCAGGCACGCAAACTCCGTACTTGAATAGTGTTACCTAGTAGTTGTATTGTTTTTTCTTTGGTACCGACACATGATGTCGTGCCTATTTGTACACAGTGGCGGCTTTGTAGCCTATTTGTACATAGTGGTCCTGAGCGTGTTAGCTCGAGGTTGTATTGTTACGGCTTGTTACAGCCGATGATATTATTGTTATTTTCAAGCTTGTTTAGCTCCCGTATTCTTCAGGTGTTGTCTTGATTTATTAGGTGATGGTGTTGGGTATTTTGATAGTATTTCACATGCCTGATTTGGGGTTCCAGTTTGTAGCTAGAATCGGACTGTCACAGGTGAGGCAATAATTCCTATATTCAATCACAAATATAAGGAATACTGAGAGAAAAATTCAAAATTTTCCTCTTCTAGTTGGCACTCCAACTAGAATACTTTTTACAAAATTGGTTGAAGCACAAGGTTGGTTGATGATGCTCCTTTGAATGATTCTTGATAGCCTGATGGAAGCGCAATAAAGATCTTGAATGAATGTTGGATTCGTGCTTTGAAGAAGCAAAATTGTTTTCAGAACAATTATCTCTTTGTTGGATCAATCTTTGATGTAGATTTATTAGCATATGTATAATCACTCTACTTGATGTATCTATTCAATTGTATAGCTAGATCACTTGATGTATAGGAAGAAGTCTTTCTTAGTTGTTTTGATCTAAACTGTATTACTAGATCACTTGATATATATGAAGAATAAGGTAATATGAGAGTGTATAATTCCTTCAAGGAATTATTATTCTTCTAATAAAGCAGTCTATTACTTTGTGAGATCTTATATCTAACGTCTGTTTGTTGTATGCAAAGTAATCTATTTATAGATTCCCAAAACTAGTTGTTTAGACGTAATGACTAGTCTTTCAACTTGTAAATCCACTTTGATAAGGATCGTGGACCAAGCCAAGGATCGAGGCCCAAGTCTAGTGATCCAATGAAGATTGTTGGGGCTCAAAGTCACTCAAATACATTCGAGACCCAAGAGAGGGAGTTCATACGTGTTTTTGAAGCTTTTGAACACATACGAATATGTAACAATGATGAACGAACACTTAACGGAGTTCCTAGTATGATAGGGGGTCCAAATGTCAAGTTTGGGAAGTTGTTAACGGGAAAAAAAGGTGTTCGGACAAAGGTACGAGGGCTATGATTGTGGTCGTAGTGCAGCAAACAGAGTTGGCACCATGGCTAACAATTTTGCATTGTGGCAGAATATGTGGTACCATGCCAAGCTTTGATTTTTTTGGCCAATTTCCATAATTTTTCTATTTTCCGGTTTTTGAGACATTATTTTAGGGTTTTTCCATGGTATTTCGGATTCCTACTTATTTTAGGGTTTGGTTTAAGTCTTGTAGCCTATATAAAGGCATCCTCAACATTGTTTTTGATAACCTTTGATATATTATTGAATTGAATTCAGTTTTCACATAAATTGTGAGTTTGAGAGGATTTCTAGTGTGAGAGTTTTCAACTACTGAGCTTATCAAACTTGTTGAGCTGCGAGTTTTTTGGCATTCCGTAGTCTTGATTCTTAGTTGATTGCGACTAGTGCATCAAGGTTGCACCCCAAGGTTCTAGGGATTGGTACATCCGCCTTAGGGTTGAAGGAAGCTTCATATCCTTTTTGTTTAAATTTGTTGTTTTTGATTTCAATCCCTTGTCCGACTTTGGTTCTCTTTAGATTTGATCTAGGGTTCACATCAATTAGTATTAGAGCCATCCAAGAGGTAACCAACAAATTTGTTGTAGAGATTTTCTTCAATTTTTGTTCATCTTTCCTATTTTCTTTTGGTTTCATAATTATTCTTTCTCCTACAATTCCTCTATCAATTGTTGTTTGTTTTTTATTCTTTCCAAACCCTAGATAAAAAAAAAAAGAATTGATCTAAAATCCCTTGAGTCAAGAAAATCAAAACCTGGTCAAGAAGCTACAAAAAAAAGAGACGAAAGTTGTGTAATTAAGGGTTGTTTGGTAGTAGATAAATAGGTGGACAACACTATATTATACTAATCCGGTGTTTGGTAGCTATTCTTCGTTACGAATAATTTTTTTAAAGGTTGGAGGGAACATAAACCTTACACCAACCCTTATTATTATTATTTAATGCATTGAAAAGCTACAATTAAGACTATATGGTGCCTTTGGTGTAGGAAGCATTGGCAAAGAGGGTGATCCCCGGTGCCAAGAACAAGAAAACCCGAACGAATCAGGTTACAGCAGACCGGTCGGCTATATCGACGAGATCCACATTGTGGAGCAGCCACTCCCTAATATAGCTGACGGGGATCTCGTCAAAACTCTTGTACACCGGTGTGAACCCCAACAGCTGAGCAACGACATCAGGTCGTGTCGCAGCTGAAAATCCGGCTCGATAGCCCAACCCCGACCAGTCGGTAGCCCCGTGATCGCTGAAAAATCCGCAGGCGTCATAGTTACCTCACCCCACGGAAGATGGAAGGTGTGGGTAGTGTCCCACTAGAAGCACCGCAACACCTCATGGATGTTGCTGTAGCCGATGAAACCACCCAAGTTCTGGATGAACGTACCAAGACAAGTACCATTCACCCTCTCCTGAATCAGCTAAGGGAGTCGATTATAGATCTCTCTCACCATGTCCCCGTTTGCCCGGATGTGAGTAATCCTCCTCCGTGACTGCGAAACAAACAAGAAAAATTCCAGCGTGTCAGCACAAAGTACATGCGCACATTTTCTATATCATTTGCATAAATGCACATGCATGTCATTTCATTCATATTTGCCATGCAAAAAAAAAAAAAAAACTTGAAAGTTTTTATTTTTTTACACATGCTCCAAATCTCATCCCCAGGATCCCGGGATCAAAATAAAATAATTTTCAAGTGTTTAGTGAGGGTTTTCCTTCACTTTTCTTCTTTGAAGCTTTTTTTCAAACAGTTGGTGTGCGACTTTCGCGCAACTTCGGGCAACAAAAATTCACACATTTTGAGCCACCCCAACAAAATCAACTTGGGGATTTCCATCTTTGTTCATCCCTCTACACATACATACTCTCGATTTTGAGAAATTTTTATTCTAACATGTTCAAATTTGCAATTAAAGTAGGCACTTTAAACATGCAAAATTCACAAACATACATACTTTTTTATGCTCATATTGCATAAATTCACATTTTTTCTTAGATTCAACATGCAACAACATATATTTGCTACTTTGATACTAACAATTGCAGGATTAACATCAAGAGTCCAGCAAATCATACAAAAATCTCAAATTTAGCCTACTTTGCGAAACAAATGGGTTTTCCAAAAAACTCACTGCGGGTGGATCTAAAGAAGAGATGTGACTGCTCCGGTCACGGTGGATATCGTTCGGATTACTATCCAAGGACGGATAGCGGACCCGATTCCGCGCCATCACCTCGTTGACTTGTTCGTCGCCGGCACCCACATCACCAAAGATCTCATTTTCTGAGTCCGAATTGTTGGCCATTATCGCTACAAATAATTTTGGGGCGAAAAACCTCGAAAAATTTGAGCGATTTCAGAAGAAATTTGGAAGAAATCGGAAAAGAATTGAGAGAGAAGAGAAAGAAGAGAGAACGTGTAACGCCCCAAACTCGGTCCCAACATCGTGGTCCCACAATTTAGCCACGTCACCATAACAATTCTTAACAAAATCAACCTCGAATAAATGCAATATCAAATTAACCTTAAACCAACGTAGTCCAAAAGTCACTAACATTAATAATCCATAGTAATTGTCAATACATTACTCAAATCATTACTATCTTAAATAGTTCAAATTCTCTTATTACACGACAATAAAATCATTCCCAAATATCTTGAAACGCTCTTGTTGACATCTGCTTGTTCATAAAATCCTTCCTACTTATAACCTGGAAGAAGGAATAGGAAAAGGGTGAGCGAACAATGCTCAGCAAGTTCATATACAACCCCTCCGGTTTCTAAGGAGGAGTTAACTCGAAGGAAAATCATAAGTTCGTATATTAAAAAGACATCGAAATCATAAAGTCCACATTCATAGTTCATAAGATCATAAGAGTAATAGGAATTTCAAAGGAAAGGATACCGATAAGCAAATTAATTGCGAGAGGTACAACTACCGCCAACCGTCCCATACCGGTTGGAGGTAGCGTCCAACTCACGGACACTATGATCACGTAAGTGATCTCAAGACCTTAATAAACTAAATACTCCGAAGAGTTCTGAAGATTTATAATTCATAAATAAGGTATATCCGGATAACCACACCACGGGCCAGGTGGTGTAAAGTATTCATAAAATTCGTATAATTCGTATCTCGTAGTACCATAGTACCCCTGTGTGACAGGTTGTTTAACTTAGTGATCACATTAGGAATTTCAATAAAATACACGATAGATTCAAAATTTGGAAGATATCACAATCGAATGGTTTTCATAAAAATAATTATTTCTCATACAAGGATTCATACGTAGGATTAACGACAAATCATATTGTGAAGTAAGAATGAAACGATGCGACTGAGTTCAAAACAATTACCAGCATAAATACCGGCATAGCGTATAAAATAACGTTTGACAACAATAAAAATACAGCGGAAGCCTATCGAATAAAAATAGAGTTCAAATACTTACACTGTTGTAACACACACACACCTACGCATAACACACACGCTAATATATCATGCATATTTAACTATTCAAATACTTATTATTACTATTATTTACTTAATGCCTAACATGCCTCCATGCAACACCCATTCACTGTTTACACACACATTCACACGCACGTAACACCCACCAGCACACCTTCCAATACATACACAAAATATGCACACACACACTTCCAGCCATGGACACACACCCACCAGCACACCTTCCAATACACACATAAAATATGCACACACACACTTCCAGCCATGAACTCACACTCACCAGCACGCACTATCACAGCACACCTACCACACCATGTAATATCACACACATACACTCGTACAATCACACATATACACTCACACTGTCACACATATACACTCACACTGTCACACACACACAACATAGAACACGCTCACGCCACACACACACTGACAAACCCACATACCCACACAACACACACAGAATACTTACACAGTATACCCATACACAGAATACTCATATTGGACTTACCCCTCCTTTGACAACGAACACGATTCCTTCTCTCTTCCCAGGACGGCTGCTTCTCTTCCTTGCTGCCGTCTCTTAATCATTCTTTCTCTGCGATTTCTCTCTTTTTCTTTTTCTTTTTTTTTTTAAACTCTTAACAAACCCTAGCTCTCTTATTTATACTAGTATATCTAGGGTTTCTAGTAAACCTAGGGTTTTTAGCCTAACTTAACAATCGGGTTCAATAAATAATATTGTAACATTTATTAAAGGAATAATTTTATTATTAGTCAAAGGTGGGCCGAGCCCAAATCTAATTAAATTAACTTGTTTAGTTCGTTGAGTTGGCGCAAATACATTATAATAATTTTAGTTATTATAGTAATATTATATAGTCAAATAATATTAAAATAAAAATTGAGAATATAACACTCTTACCCCCTAAAAAGAAGTTTAGTCCTCTAAACTTGACGTACTTCGTCAGGCAAAAAGGTCAGGATGCTTTTCTATCATTTCTTCCTCGAGTTCCCAAGTAGTCTCCCTCTCCGAGTGATTCGTCCATTGCACCTTCACATAGGGAATGGTTCGCCTTCTTAGTACTTGATCTTTCCGATCCACAATACGAACAGGCTGTTCGTCATAGCACAAATCTTCTCGAAGTCGTAACGGTTCATATTCAATCATATGACTTGGATCGGGGACATACTTTCTCAACATAGACACGTGAAATACATTATGGACTGCTGATAGCGTAGGTGGCAAGGCGAGTCTATACGCAACTTCCCCTACACGCTCCAAAATTTCAAAAAGACCAACAAATCTCGGACTGAGCTTCCCTCGAATGCCAAATCTCATAACTCCCCTCGTCGGTGAAACTTTCAAAAATACATGGTCGCCAATCTCAAAGCCTAGTTCGCGTCGGCGTTTATCAGCATAAGACTTTTGTCTGCTTTGGGCCATAAGTAGTCTCTTTCTAATCAATTGGACTTTCTCTGAAGTAATCTGTACCAATTCTGGGCCCAAAAGTTTCCTCTCACCCACCTCGTCCCAACAAGTAGGTGATCGACACTTCCTCCCGTACAACGCCTCATAGGGTGCCATGCCAATGCTGGCGTGGAAACTGTTGTTATACGCAAACTCTACTAGCGGTAAGTGATCATCCCAATTCCCTTGTAAATCTAGAACACAAGCTCTAAGCATATCCTCTAACGTCTGGATTGTTCTTTTCGACTGGCCATCTGTCTGTGGGTGAAACGCGGTACTCATGCTCAACTTTGTACCGAGGGCTTTCTGTAGACTACCCCAAAACTTTGATGTAAACCTCGTATCACGATCAGAAACTATTGAAACAGGAACCCCATGTAGTCTAACAATCTCATCGATATACATCTTTGCCAATTTGTCTAGTGAGTCATTAATTCGAAATGACAGAAAATGAGCCGACTTAGTCAATCGGTCCACAATAACCCAAATCGCATTGTGCCCCTTAAGTGTTCTAGGTAGTCCTACCACGAAATCCATAGTGATGTGTTCCCATTTCCACTCGGGAATCGGCATTGACTGTAACAGCCCTCCAGGTCTCTGATGTTCACTTTTGATCTGTTGGCAGACCAGACATTTGGAGACAAACTCTGCAATTTCTCGTTTCATATTTTCCCACCAAAAAGTATGACGCACATCCCTATACATCTTCGTGCTTCCTGGATGTACTGCAAACCTCGAATTGTGAGCTTCCTCTAATATCTCCCTTTTTAACTCTGAGTCGGCAGGAACGCAAACCCTAGACCCAAAGCGTAAAATGTCATCACTCCCAATATGAAATTTTGGTTGAGCCCCTACTTTCACTCCTTCGGCAATCTTGATTAACTCTAGGTCAACTCCTTGAGCAGTCTTAATCCTTTCTAATAAGGACGGTTGGAAACTCAGGTGTGCCAAATATCCTTTGCATCCTCGCACTCTTACTTCTAAACCCAATGACTCTAAGTCATCTATAATTCTCTTCTCCTTAGTCAACATCATGGCCAAAGTCCCCCTACTCTTACGATTGAGAGCATCTGCCACTACATTAGCTTTGTCAGGGTGGTACAAAATTGTACAGTCATAATCTTTCAGAAGCTCTAACCACCTTCTTTGCCTCATGTTCAGATCCTTTTGGGTGAAGATATACTTAAGACTCTTGTGATCCGTATAAATTTCACACGTCTCCCCATATAAATAATGTCTCCAAATTTTCAGGGCAAACACTACTGCAGCCAATTCTAAATCATGTGTTGGGTAGTTCTTTTCAAAAGTCTTAAGTTGTCGAGAAGCGTAAGCTACTACCTTCCCATTCTGCATCAACACGCAACCCAAACCTCTTAGCGAAACATCACTATAAATTACAAATCCCCCTGTCTCCGTTGGTAAGGTAAGAATCTGTGCCGAAACCAACCTCTTCTTCAACTCTTGAAAACTAATCTCACATTCCTCAGTCCAAACGAACTTCAAATTTTTCTGGGTCAATCTAGTCAAAGGTACTGCAATCTTCGAAAATCCTTCAACAAATCGACGGTAATATCCTGCCAACCCCAAGAAACTACGAACTTCAGTTGCAGTTGTTGGTCGTTCCCAGTTTACAACTGCTTCAATCTTTGTTGTGTCCACCGAAATCCCATCCTTAGACATTACATGCCCCAAGAAGGCAACTTCTTCTAACCAAAATTCACACTTTTTAAACTTAGCATACAGTTTTTCCTCCCTTAAAATTTGTAGTATTGCCCTTAAGTGTTCCTCATGCTCCTCCTGAGACTTAGAGTAGATCAAAATATCATCAATGAAGACAATCACACACTTATCGAGAAACTTCCGAAAAACCGATTCATTAAATCCATAAAAGCCGCCGGGGCATTAGTTAAACCAAACGGCATCACCAAAAATTCATAGTGTCCATATCGTGTCCTAAACGCCGTCTTGGAAATATCCTCCTTCTTAATCCTTAACTAGTGGTATCCTGAGTGAAGATCAATTTTAGAAAAATAACAAGCACCTTGTAATTGGTCAAACAAGTCATCAATCCTTGGCAACGGGTATTTATTCCTGATCGTAACCCGATTTAACTCACGGTAATCAATACACAACCTCATAGTCCCATCCTTCTTTTTCACAAATAACACCGGAGCACCCCACGGCGATACACTAGGTCTAATCAAACCTTTTTCTAGCAACTCTTGCACTGTTCTTTTAGTTCCTTGAGTTCTGCCGGGGCCATTCTATAAGGTGCCTTAGAAATGGGTATCGCCCCTGGCGCTAGGTCAATGCCAAACTCCACTTCCCTCTCAGGCGGAAGACCAGGTAAATCCTCCGGGAATACATCTCCAAACTCTCTAACCACCGGTAGTGATTCTATACTCGCTACTCCTTTATTATTATCCACTAGAGAGGCTAAGTATCCCTGACAACCTTTCCTCAATAGTCGTCTTGCCCTTAATGAAGAAATAATGCCTGATAGCGTCGTTGGTTTAGAACCCTTAAAAAGAAACTCTGGTTCCCCGGGAATACAAAACACCACTTCTTTCTTAAAGCAGTCTACCTTAGCATGAAATGCGGCTAACCAATCCATGCCTAAGATTAAGTCGAAATCTTGGATTTCTAATGGTACCAAATCGATGGGCATCTCCTTATCCTCCACCTTCAAGGTGCATGACTTAAACACCGTAGTTACTAAGATGGATTCTTTAGTTGGCGTATCTATTACTAGATCAATATCCAAACTCTGAGGGAACAATTTCATACGACGCGCAAGAGATGTGCATATAACTGAATGTGTGGCACCCGAATCAATTAAGGCATAAACATTGCGAGAGAAAAGTTGGACGGTACATGCTACCACGTCATTAGTTGCCCTGACATCCCTGGCGGTCATAGCAAAGATCCTTCCTTGACCCCTTGGTTTATTCTTATCTTCTCCTTCGGTACCTCGTGCAGGGACTCCCTTTGGTGGCTCGGAACATTCCTTAGCTTTGTGGCCCACCTTACCACAGTTAAAATAAGCCCCCTTACTCCAGTAGCAATTTTCTGTCAAGTGTTTTGCCCCACACCTCTGACACACCGGATTATTGTTCTGGTTCTGTCCTTGGCCCTGGTTACGCTACTGGTTTTGATTCTGTCCTTGGCCTTGATTACGCCACTGGTTCTGATTCTGTCCTTGGCCCTGATTACGCCACTGATTCTGATTCTGGTTCTGGTTGTAGTTTGAATTCCGAGTCGGCTGGGTTGTCTCTCTATTTTGGCTATCCTCAGTGGTCCTCCTTTTATTCCCCTGACTAGAATTCCCCTGACTGTTGATCTGACCACGATACTTGCCCGAGCTGTCCTCGGCGCTTCTTTTCTTCTCATCTCTTTTCTTCCGATACTCCGCTGACTTGATCTCTATCGCTCTAGCCCTATCCAAAACTTGAGCATATGTTGGCAACTCCAAGGCTGCAATTCTGTAATTTATCTGATCATTCAGACCCTCCTCAAACTTCCTTGCCTTTTGCTCCTCATTTTCGAAGAAAGCCGGCGCATACTTTGACAGCCCAGTGAACTTGGCGTCGTATTCACTCACAATCATTTTCCCTTGGTCCAAGTCAAGGAATTCTCTAAGCTTCTGATCCTTTACACTACGAGGAAAGTACTTCTTATTAAAGGCTTCAAGAAACATTTACCAATTATAGGCACCTACCTCATTGGCCTCTGCTGTCCTCATCTCAGACTTCCACCACTCATCAGCTTCTCCCTCCAACTTAAATGTAGCCAAACTAACCCTCTGCTCGCTAGTACACGTCATTGTCGCAAAGATCTTTTCCATATTTCGAATCCAACCCTCCGGTTTCTCAGTACCGGACACACCGGAGAATGCTTTTGGCTCCCTTTTTTGGAAACTTTCAAGAGGATCTTTAACTATCGGCTGTTGGGGTGGTGGTGGTGGTGGTGGTGGCGGTGGTGCTTGATTGTTCTGAGCCATGTTAGCCACCAGTGCTTGCGTCAAGGTCTGCAGGCAAGGTAACCAAGGTAGGGTCCGTAGGCACCGGACCATTGGCATTTCCACCTGGTTGGGGTATGTTCTGGGACCCATTTTGATTCCCCGCAGTCTCGGAGGTAGCATCTTCTACTTATACACTACCTCTTCCACCTTGCCCGCGTCCACGAGTACCAGTGCGTCGTCCCCTTGCCATCTATTATAAAATATGGATAGTCATAATTCATTATGTCATACTCATCATACGATTACTTAGTGCATACAACTAATTTAAATTCATATTCAAAATCAAAATTTCACAGGAACTCTTATAAAATAAAATTTATTCCATAAACAATGGAAAATTATTCTTATTAATTCCAAGAAGAAAAAGGAACATATGAGTTTGAAAATACAAATAATGTCACATTATTCTAAAACTCTATGTCCTCAAACTAATACTCATTTCTAACCCACTCATAGCGCCCCACGTATTGTGATGATCAGCTGGTTTACCATTGCACGTGGCGCTGCCATCGCGGGGATGTCAATTTGGAGACGCTCATCAAGCTCCTGACATACATTCAAGATTAACCTTAAGAGATCTCTGTTCTCCCTACGCTCGCTTCGTAACATCTCAAGAGCCTGTTGGAATAAGGACTCTACTTCTTGTACTCGGGGATCGGGTTGCGCGTTATCTCCTTGCGCAGGTCCATCTCTAGGCTCCGCAGTAGCGTCTTCGTCCATGCTTATTTCACTATCCCCATCGTTACTGCCGTCTGCGGCCTCATCTGGAACCTCCTCAGGTTCCTCCTCAGGGTCTTTTTCCGATTCATCTTCTGGAATTTCCTCAAATTCCTCTTCGGGATCTTCATCTGGATCAACCCCATCCGGGTCTCCTATCATCCAGTTGTCTAAGTCCCAATTGTAATCCATCCTACAGTCAGCCAAATGAACACGATTTCTTCTCTCTTCCCAGGACGGCTGCTTCTCTTCCTTGCTGCCGTCTCTTAATCTTTCGTTCTCTGCGATTTCTCTCTTTTTCTTTTCTTTTCTTTTTTTTTTAAACTCTTAACAAACCCTAGCTCTCTTATTTATACTAGTATATCTAGGGTTTCTAGTAAACCTAGGGTTTTTAGCCTAACTTAACAATCGGGCTCAATAAATAATATTGTGACATTTATTAAAGGAATAATTTTATTATTAGTCAAAGGTGGGCCGAGCCCAAATCTAATTAAATTAACTTGTTTAGTTCGTTGAGTTGGCCCAAATACATCATAATAATTTTAGTTATTATAGTAATATTATATAGTCAAATAATATTAAAATAAAAATTGAGAATATAACAGAACGGCAGCAAGCTTGGCTTGCTGCTGCCGTGTTCTTCCTTTTATGAAAAAGGGATTTTCCTTTTTTCCCTCCAAATTTTAACATTTTGTAATTTGCACCCCCAAGTCCTTCTAACGGCAACTTAACGTCCAACTAACGGTCGTTAACCGGACGCCCTAACGGAGGTCCTCCATCAACATATTTTCAAGAGCAATCCCCAGCGGAGCTACTCCCAACGGCCCTGCCGTCCAATCCATCATTTTCAGCAGAATCTCCATGGGACTCTACACAACAAATTTCAGCAGATGCATCGCCAATGGTCGTGCGTATCATCCCCAACAAAGTGTCCCTTGGACGCCGCTTTGTAATGCATTCACACTCGTTTGCACACCCAATTACCCGGTCATTTCCCCCATGGGTTCGAGCCTGAGGCACATGGAAATCAACCTCTCAACGGCCCTGCCGTTCAATACAGTTCAGAATCCGTCCCCCGGACGCCACACAAAAACAGTATCTTTACTTTATGTCAATTTACAGCTTATCCTAAAACTGCAATTTGCCTCATTTTGCATTGGTACAGCTTTCTTTTGGTAGTTTCCCAACGGGTATAGACCTGGGGTCCGGAAATGAACCACTCCCACACACAGCAGTTCACGTCAAATTTCTTCCCTGAAGAGATTTGAAATACGTTTTGACCTGATTCTCTTTATAGAGATACGTAGGCACTCTCCCCTGGAGATCCGGTCACCACAGGGTAGACCTTGTCGTCCATCCCCTGTATTTTTCGTTTCAAATTTCTTCCCTGAAGAGATTTGAACTACGTTTTAACCTGATTCTCTTTATAGAGATACGTAGGCAGTCTCCCCTGGAGATCCGGTCACTACAGGGCAGACCTTGTTGCCCTTTCCCTGTATTTTTCATTTCAAATTTCTTTCCTGAAGAGATTTGAACTACGTTTTGACCTGATTCTCTTTATAGATATACGTAGGCAGTCTCCCTTGGAGATCCGGTCACTTTTTGACACATGTTGTCACCCACACACATATACACATGGTCACATAAACTCCGATGCAAAGTTTGACCATCCAACTGCTAGTACGAACCTGGATGTCTATTCTTTTTCGACGACACTCGCTTACTTCTAAACAAACGTAGTCGAGGGGCTCTGTAGACACCCAAAATTCATACACCTACATTATACGAATTGTCCAATAAACAATTGTTTATTTACAAATGGACTAACATATGTTTCTATGATTATTTCAGGAAACAACATACACAACGGACCAACAACGTCCAACAAATACAACAAACTTCTGTTAGATCAACATCAAGGGTCAAACTCGAAGACACAACGGATTAACGACGTCCAACACACAAACAAACCTTCCCTTAGATCAACATCAAGGGTCTAAACTGAAGATACACAGCTTAGAAGGGCCAAAGTGCAAGATACAAAGTTTGGAAAAGCCAAAAATAGGGTTTGGTGCGCTAAAGACATTTCTAGTGCGCCAATACACCCAAACAGGGTTTGGTGCGCGGGCACCATGCCAGGTGCGCCGCGTACCACACCTACATTTCTTCAATAATTCAGCAGCCGGCTGCTGAAAAGGAAGCTTCCTCCAAACTTGCCTCCACGGGTCTCCTTCAGCCCAGGCCTCCTATAAATAGAGATGATCGGCTCTCTCTACAACATGTTCAATTCTCTCCCCAAAAACACACACACACACACACACCAAATCTCTCTCTATCAAGCCTCTTTTTTTAGGAAGAAAAGAGAGAAAGAAAAAGAGAAAAGAGTATTGACTCTATCTCAACACACACAACGTAAGTCTTCATTTCCTCGATTGTTAGCAGTGGGAGCACAACGGTCAGGCTACGAGCTAGCTTGATCCAGTATAAGCAACGATCTAGAACTTGGTCCGATTCTCACCAAAATGAAGATTTAACAAAAATGGTGTAGGTGACAAACTCATAGGCCTCTCACTAACTTTAATATATATATATATATATATATATATATATAGATTTTGATGATGTCAAATCTATAAATAAAAAAACCCTTCCTTTTTATCTCACAATTATTAATGATATTATAAACAATTAACTTTAATTATTTTATGTAAAATTAAAAAAGACTCTTATTTTGGGGTGTTCCAAAATAAAATAGATAAGTCTAAACAATAAAAGAAACTTATTTTAGAAGTGAGGAAATAGTTGTATAATTCCCCATGATGAATTTAGTCTTGCACTTGAGAAATTAAATTTAAATACCCACTCAAACCAAAAAATATTCCCTCCGTTCAGGATAAAGAGAACATTATATTATTTTAAAATATTTCACTTAAAAAGTATACTTTCAAAAAATTATGCTTATAATTTTCATAAATTTTTATCTTTACCCTCCACTTATGTTGTAATCATCGTGATTATTCTTAAGTATTTTTGTAATTATGATTAACTTTAATGACACAAATATATCTCTTAATAATTGGATTTTTTTGGTGAAATGGATGGAGTATTAAGTAGTCCTAAATCACGATTAAAGTGCTAATACGATAATTAAGACCACTAAATATTTTTTCTGATCATACTACTCTCGTGGTTAAAATTGCTTTTCACCTAAGAAAATGTCAAAAGTTCAACTTTACCGCTATTCACCTTTTCATTTCTGTTTGATTCCCCTCCTTTTCAGCTCCACCAATCCCTTCTTCCCTAACTTCAAACTTTCATACCCATCTCTCAATCACCTACTCTTCGCCTCTCCGATCTCTCTCTCTCAATCATTCTTCAGTTCATACGATACAATCAATAGCTGAGAGAGAGAGAGAGAGAGCGGAGAAACGAAAAGAAAAAACAGTAAAAAGAGTTTGGAAAAAAGAAAATGAGAGAAATCCTACACATCCAGGGCGGTCAATGCGGCAACCAAATTGGCGCCAAGTTCTGGGAAGTGATCTGCGACGAGCACGGAATTGATCACTCCGGAAAATACTGCGGTGACGCCGATCTCCAGCAGCTCGAGCGAATAAACGTTTATTACAATGAGGCTAGCGGTGGAAGATACGTTCCACGGGCTGTTCTGATGGACCTCGAGCCTGGAACCATGGATTCCCTCCGATCCGGACCTTTTGGCCAGATTTTTAGACCCGATAATTTCGTATTTGGTCAATCGGGTGCCGGTAATAACTGGGCCAAAGGCCATTACACTGAGGGTGCTGAACTTATTGATTCCGTTCTGGATGTTGTCAGGAAAGAAGCTGAGAATTGTGACTGCTTGCAAGGTAAACCCACATCGGAAAAGCCCTTTCACATTTTGTACATATATATATATATATATATATATATATATATATATTTATTTATTTATTTATTTCTTTTTTTATCAATTTGACTGATTTTAGAATGGATATTCGATCTACCATTTAGTGTTTTTTTTGCTTTTTAAAATTAAACTTAAATATCAATTTGGTCACTTTCATCCAAAATTCATTAACCTCACTGTATTTTTTTTTTTCACATTTTGATCGCTTTACTTAGAATCAATAAGCTCACTCAATCAATAAACTTATTGATTGGAATATCCAAATAGAGTGATTAAAGTGTAAAAAAAAAAAATGTAAAATGGGCTTATTGATATTTTGAAAAAGTAGAGCGACGAAATTGGTATTTAAGCCTTAAAATTACTTAAATAGTCATTCTTACGGATTAAGAAAAATTAATCGACCTACTATGAATAATAATATGTTTTTAGTACGAATAATAAGATGTTTTGTATGTTTCAATAGCACTCACGTCGGCTGGGACTCATCAATTATGTTACTTTCGGTTGTCATTTATTGTTTTTAGAAATATTCTTTAAGTAAATTATCTATAATATCCTTATTAATTGTAAGATTGAAAAAAAGATGAGATGCCCATTATTTGACATCACTAAGAGATACCTCAATGGTATTAGAGGAAAAGTACATAGAGTTAACAATTTTCTTAAAACTTGTGTTCTGTTGATAGGAACACGTATTATGGGGAGGAGGGAGTAACAAGCAAATCAAGGGTAAACTGATAAAAGTAACATTTGAAAACGGAATAAAAAGAGGAAACATTTCAAAGTGGACTCTTATTGGGAAGATAAAGTATAAAACATAGTAAAGTACTGTTAGTGTAGTTTTGTGTTGTGTGGTCTTCTATATTTTCTACATGCACTTTTTATTCCATGTTTTATGTGATTTTTGTTTAGTTATTTATTTATTTTTGTAGTAAGTTGTTTAAATTTAATTGGGGTGTTTTTGAGTTTATGTTCTGAGGTAAACCTGATATGCTCTGAGATTATGATGTGTTATTCATGGGTGGGTTTTGCTGGTAACATATTTGCATGCTTGCGCGAGTCTTCATCTTTTTATATGATTTTAGGGGAAATATGTATTTTAATTTTTCCTTAAATGTTAGATTTGGATACATTATTACATTCTAAGAATAATGAATTATTGTTGTATGTAAATTTTTATCTTATCATAATTTCGAATTAGCAATTGCTTCTACTCGGTAATGATATAGCAATTCAGTGTTACTAATCGAGTATCTCATTGGTTTTTGTTTTTCTTGTATTCTCTTTCATAGAGAAATACAAATTTCCTACTTGATTCATACTACAGTATAGCAAAATCAAGGTTTTAAGTTTTAACTCAACAATAAATTCAATCATCACAGGATGCTCTTGTACGTCTTTCAAATTTCGCATTCAAGAATGGGGGTCTCAGTTTCGTTTTTCCATAAGAAATATATTACTCCCTCCGTCCAGGATAAATGTTCCTACTTTCTATTTTGGGATGTACCAACTAATGTTCCTAAATACTTTTTAACATACAAATTCTGCTAAGAAGATTTGAACTAGCACCCCAGGGAGTAAATGTAACGTCTTGACCAATGTATGGCTGTACCATATTGAACTACTTGATATTTAGAGCTTTAATATTTTAGAACACATTTTACAGCTCATCACGTTTCTTAATCCCTGTGCTTTGTCAACGAGGAATATTTACCCTGGACGGAGGGAGTAAAGGATATGAGGTTTGTGAATTTTGATAAATAGAACTCCCTCTTTATTTGAATCCTCCCAATCCTTTTCTCTTTTATGTTCTCTTTTCTCTTTATCTTGAGTAGTGTGAATTCTCCTTCTTATACACATTTGTGGACTACGGATTCGGGGTTTGGCCGACATTCAATTTACTCATTGATTTTGTGTACTAACCATTATGCATCACTTCTTATTAGAACAGGTTACCATGTCAGGGAAAACATTGTTGCAACCCTATGAAGTTTCAATAATTTTTAGATACCTTGTCATTTTGTTTCACATATGCACTTTATTTTTATTCTCAAGTAGCAACGTATGGCTTGGATTTTTGTTTGTAGATGAGTCAATGTGAATAAAGTAGCATGGAGTACTTGTTAATTTTATCAATAGTAGATGCGATAGGAGAAACTATTTGTGAGATCGATTGTAAATCATGATTATGTATTAAGGTTGTGTCTTAGATTTGCTCTCATTAAAGGCTGCTATTTCAGTAGAAACTTACCAGACAATTATGTGTCATAATTCTTATCCCGTGGACAGACAGTGAGTGCTAAATTTCCCCTCGCTATAGGATGCTATTTTGTAGAAACATACCAAATTTTAGTTCTGACATTAACGTTCTGCGAGTTCTTCATGCCTTTGGTACCATTTGGTAATTTGAAGTGCCAAGCATTGGTGTGACATGTTCTTGTTTGAAGGTGCAAAGGTGTTATAATGTCCCGAAAAAATCTAAGCAGTCATATGGCTACTAGGTTGGTGAACTAAGATTGCACCTCCTCCAAGAAGAATATGATTTCAAACTCCAGCTAGATGATCTTGATTCCCTTTACTCACCTCCAATTGCCATTAAAAGAAAGTTTAATAATATAATAGCTGTCCTTAACAATTTCTTCACAGGTTCTGCAATTGATTAATAGTTTAACAGGAACAAGGGAAAATACAAATATCGAAATGGGGTTGTCACCTATTTTATTAACTTATGAAAATATCCTTTCTGAATTTCACATCACATCTGTGACTGAGGACATGGAAGGGGCCGACACGAGCCATCCCCCCCCCCACCTCACTCCACCCCACCCCAACGCCCAAAACCAGAACCTGATGGTGCTCACTATAAATTATTAAACATGTTATCCTTATCATTCTTAACCATGTTACAAAATAGTTTTTTTTTTTGGGTGCATTACATAATTGTGTTATCATTTTAGGATAACATATTACTTCATTCATTCCAGGAGTTAGGCCCTAAGTTGGCCAGTCTGGGAACTTGTTCTGTAATGCTTATTTCTTTCTACTCACCAAGTATAGTTTCATTGCAGGATTCCAAGTTTGTCATTCTTTGGGTGGAGGCACTGGATCTGGTATGGGCACCCTTCTCATATCAAAAATAAGAGAGGAGTATCCGGATCGTATGATGCTGACATTTTCAGTATTTCCTTCTCCAAAAGTATCTGATACTGTTGTTGAGCCATACAATGCTACGCTTTCAGTTCATCAACTTGTTGAAAATGCTGATGAATGTATGGTTTTGGATAATGAAGCTCTGTATGATATCTGCTTCCGAACTTTGAAGCTTGCTACCCCCACCTGTAAGTTTATTATTTGTGTGAAAATACCATAGTTCTGTACCTGCACATGCCAAAACAATGCCCATGAATTTCCTGTTTCTTTTTTGTTCTTTTTGAAGGTCCTCATTTCTTTTCTGGAGTGTCTTTAAATGTCTACATCTATTTTAATGTGCCCTCTATCTGCTACACTGAAAGTTTGACGTCCATTAGTGTAAAAGTAAAATGAAAAATGAGAGATGTAACCAGCAAGGTATTCAAATAAATCATTGAAATGCATGCACATAAGAAAGCCTCACCCTTTGTTTTTTTACAGTGAAAATTTGTTTGGAAAGCAGTTAGAATTGGATAGGTTGGGAAGCGATCCGATGATGATATTTACCTCTTTGTGAAAGAGCAAAGTCCAAAGTCCTTGAAAGATTTCTGTCAATGCAATTTCATGGTGATTGTTGAAGAGCCACCTTTGTATCACAGGTGGATGAATAAGAAACGCGATTGCTGCTAGTGTATGCAACTATAGATAGCCATTTTAGATCGGTCTCTTCTGACTCCCATTATAGAAGAAAAGTTGGTGATGACTGTCACGTGTGAACTGCGGTCGTTTGGAACATAAGAGTGGTCATCCTTTCCATATTATTTGAACTACCATGGAATGAAATTTGCACAAAAATGGCATGGAAAGTAATGACTACTTTAGTGTACCAAATGTAGATCTAAGTCACTCCTTTTAGTACCACAATAGAAGTAGTTAACTTATTTTTTTCTTGTCATTCTTAACATCCTTTTTTATTTCCTAAGCAGTGATGCTCCATTTATTTGGAAAATGATCAACGCTGTTGTGCTTTCTTTCAGTTGGCGATCTCAACCATCTGATCTCTGCTACGATGAGTGGAGTCACATGCTGTCTCCGGTTTCCAGGGCAACTGAATTCTGACCTCCGGAAACTTGCAGTCAACCTTATCCCTTTCCCACGTCTCCATTTCTTCATGGTTGGATTTGCCCCCTTAACCTCAAGAGGCTCCCAGCAGTATCGTTCCCTCTCAGTTCCCGAACTGACTCAGCAGATGTGGGATGCCAAGAATATGATGTGTGCCGCTGATCCTCGCCATGGCCGTTACTTAACTGCTTCAGCCATGTTCCGAGGTAAGATGAGCACAAAAGAGGTGGACGAGCAGATGATCAATGTCCAGAACAAGAATTCATCCTACTTTGTTGAGTGGATACCAAACAACGTCAAGTCCAGTGTCTGTGACATCCCCCCTAAGGGTCTGAAAATGGCCTCTACCTTCATTGGCAACTCAACTTCAATCCAGGAGATGTTTAGGCGGGTGAGTGAGCAATTCACAGCTATGTTCAGGCGAAAAGCTTTCTTGCACTGGTACACCGGTGAGGGTATGGATGAGATGGAATTTACCGAAGCCGAGAGCAACATGAATGACCTTGTTGCCGAGTACCAGCAGTACCAGGATGCCACTGCTGACGATGAAGAATACGAGGGGGAAGAAGAGGATCAGATCACAGGTTGAGAGGTATCCTTGTAACGTATGAGTGTCTGAAACCTGTTGCTGTTTGATTGTGTTGTCATGATGAAATCAAGTAAATAACAGATTTCCTGTGTGTATCATATGATTTGTTAGGTCTATGTATCTCCTGAGATGGGTTTCTGATGATACTTAAGTTTTTCAAACCTGTAATTGTTAAAGTTTGTGTAGCACCAAGTAGATAGTATTTTGGCCTTGAATCTGTATGGGCATATTGTATGGTGTGATATTATATTGATGTGTATATAATAACTAAAATGCCTAATATAATTATGGGCTTAATGGTGTGTTTTTGGACATTAGTATGCAACTGCTATGTTTCTTAATTTTTGAGTTGAATCTGAGTCTCGTGATACTAACGTCTTATTAATATTTCTTCTTGGTTCCCAAACGTATCCCTAGGTCCAAAAGTCCAAAATTAATCCTCCAGTCGGATCAGACCTCCCTACTAGATTTTTAGAGCAATGCTGTGAGTATTTAAAGAGTAATAAATATTTTGTACCAAATGATGTGTCACATGATGTGGTAGTTGATGTGATGCATTAATTCGATTTTTAATTTTGTTTTTTTAATCACATCAACTGCTACATTAGGTGACATTATTTGGGACAAAAAATTTAGTACTCTTTAGGTACCGATAGCATTACTCAGATTTTTAACGCAACACATTCCCATTAGTTTTAAGTCTGGTGTAAGTTTTTTAAAAGGCAAAATTTTTAAAAATGCATTTCTATTTTTATACACAATGTTTTTAAGAACACAAATTTTTTTTTTTAATAAATGTTTTTGATAAATCAGTTCAAAATGTGTGATTTTTATTATTTTTTCTTTCTTTTATTCCATATCTTCCCGTGTAAAAGTAGCACTTTTGAGACTCAAAACGCTCCATTATACTAACAAGTCGTTCTGAACACGCTTCAAATCATGATATTTATGTTTTATCTTCAAATAAGATTAGTAGGCCAATATTATATAAATCTGATTAAATTACAATTTATTTAAATTCTCTTAATAAAAATTATTAAAAATCATATTTGATTTTTAAGTAAAATTTTCTTGTACCTGTTTTTTTTTACTTGTTTTCTGATGCTAATATTTAGGTAATACTTCCTATTCTACTTTTATCTTATCTCTTACCCCTCTATCCGGATAAATGTTTCTACTTTTTATTTTGGTACGTTTCAACTAATGTTCATAAAAACTTTTAATCTACCTATTTTCTATCATTCTTTCTAATATACCCTTAAAGATTCATTTAATGTAACAAATCCCAAATAAACCCAATTATTTAAAATAGTTGAACTCAATTAATGTTCATGAGTATTATTTTCAGAATATATTTTACAACACATCATTATTTTTGTTTCTTAATTTCTGTGTTTTATCAAGTAGAAATATTTATTTGGGACGAAAGGAGTAACTTATTTTTTTTTAGAGTTCTATTAACACTCTCAAAACCTCCCAGTACACCCTTTTACTGAAAACACCCCCTAATATTTCCAACTTTCCAAAAATTTAAGTACACCCACATATTTTTCTATTTTACCCCTCCTACATTTTCTCCAAAATCAACCCATCAAACCTAAATTACCTTCTTCTCTACGCCTCACTTCCCTCCTCAGGCATTGCCCGTCTCCCCCACCCCTCCCTCCCTCCCTCCCTCCGTCTCCTGTATTTTTCCACTCCCTTTCCCTCTCTTTTTTTCTTTCTTCCCTTTCCTTTCCTAGTCAAACCCACCCCCCCTCTCTTTCTCTCACTTAATTTGCCCTTACTCAACACAGACCAAGTTTGACCCACAGCAAGCATAGAACACCATTTCTTTTCTGAAGTTATTCGGGCACTGTATGATCAAACACTCATAGTGGTTTTCGGTTCGGCACCCCCTAACCGAACACAACTATGAGTGTTTGGTCACAAAGTGCCGAACAACCTCCGCTGCGCTCGGTGGGTGGCTATTGAACAGTCCAATTATATTTTTTTCAATTTTAAAAGATAAAAAATATATAAGAGCATTTAGGTCAAAATTTATAATGTCAATTTAATAAAAATTAAGGGGTGTACTTAGAGGTATGGAGGATAGCGATGCTTTTTTTTTTTCTCTCAAAAGTCCTACTTTTTAGAATTTATCTATTATACCACGTGCCAATGTCTTAGAAATTTTTTACTAGGTATGAATACTGCAAAAACAAATTGAGCTTTTTGCTTATGTGTAATGACTCTTGCTTGCTAGTTTGATAGAAGCCAGCTTGTAGATCTTTTGACAGCTTATTTGCTGGTGATTGTTTGAATGCTTGATAGGCTTTGAGCGATTATTTTCTCTATGTACATTGAGTATGTTGGATGGGAGTGAGGCTTAGTATGATTTCAATATGTGTTATGTGCTCTGTATATTTTCTATATATCGCTTAGCTCTCCTTTTTTTGTGCCTATTTTTTCTTCATTTGAGATGTCCTTTATGTAGGCAATAGATTGAAATGGTTGGCCGTTACTCAACGGTTGGATTTGCAACTTGTGTCATCCACTTGATTGAACATGTGCAGTTGCCACTTTGGAGTATCCGTTGTCTTACAGCGAGATGTTTGTTTCACAACTTCTTGGTGTCGCCCTAATTAGAGTTCTCCTACGTATTAGCATCCTTGAAAGTGTTTATTGCACTTTGAATATGACCATTGTATGCTAAATATTTAGTGGGTCAATCATAACTGTTACTCCCTCCGTCCCTAAATTATTGTCTTCCTTTCTTTTTTTGTCCGTCCCAGAATAATTGTCTTGTTTGAAAACTTTCCTTTTTAGGATATTATTTTTACCATTTTACCCTTACTTTTTATCCTACTTTAATTACGGACCACATAAACATGGGTATTAAAGAAAATTACACATTATACCAATATTAATAATCAAGTCAATTGTTTTTTCTTAACCAGTGTGTCAGGTCAAACAAGACAATAATTAAGGGACGACGGAGTATATTTATGTGAAATAGTTATGTTCTTCAATTTTAGTTGTTTACATTCTGTGAAACAGTCAAACAACAATGACCAAGTCTATTGACATAAAACTCTTTTTACATCATTCCTAATTATAAATGGGGGTTAATCTAACCTATTAGCATCATCAAAACAAATGATCTAAACAAATGTCCTATCGTTGTTGTTGTTATACATTAATTTTTTATACAGAATACTATAATTATTAACATCATTAAAAAGAAAAATAAGTTTTCATTCAAACAAAAATTAATGCCCTTACGACCAGTGGCGGATCTAGAAAAATTTTTTTTTTCAGTGGGAGCACTAACTTAAACATTCCACTTTAAAATCAAATTTCTTAAAGCTTAAAAGTAGGTAAAATACCTTAGGGCGTCCACAGTGGCGCCCTCCATCCACTCTCTATAATTAATTTTAGAGATTTTTACCTTTTCTTGATCCTACAGTGGTTCCTCTAGCCCACCCTCTATCTCTAAAACCAATTAAATCACCCTCTAAATATAGAGTGAGTTTTAACATGAATAGTGACTCAAATCCTCTACATTTTCTTCACTTTATTTGAACACAATATACTTTTGTTTAATATTTTGGAATGAAAATTATTAAAATATACTCTCTCTGTCCCTAAATTATTGTTTTTTTGTCCGTTCCTAAATAATTGTCTTGTTTAAAACTTTCTTTGTTAAGAGATTATTTTTACCATTTTACCTTTACTTTTCTCTCTACTTTAATTATGCGCTATATATACATGGACATTAAAAGAAACTACACATTATACCAATATTAATAATCAAGTCAATTATTTTTTGTTAAACCGTGTGCCGAGTCAAACAAGACAATAATTTAGGGACGGAGAGAGTACAATATATTTTTCATAGTATATAAAATTTAAAATTTAAAATATTTTATTTTAATTGTGGTGAAAAAATATAAATAAAAGAGAAAAAATATAATGGTAGTTTAGGTTTGTTAGTTGAGATGAGAGAGATTAAAGTTTTAGAGGATCGTATAGAGGGTGCTTGTTGTAGTAATTTTTTTTAGAGTGTTAAAAAAGTAAAATTTGAACAAAAAACGAGGTGTTTAGATTGTGATATAGGGAGTTATTGTTGTGGATGCTCTTACCTCACTTAA
Source organism: Platycodon grandiflorus (assembly GCA_016624345.1). Taxonomy (NCBI): domain Eukaryota; kingdom Viridiplantae; phylum Streptophyta; class Magnoliopsida; order Asterales; family Campanulaceae; genus Platycodon; species Platycodon grandiflorus. The sequence continues at coordinate 70,228,619 of CM028361.1, forward strand.
AACCAAACTCTTCCAAAGTCCACCTCAATTTTTCTAATCAAAGTGAAAATTTACACAAATAAACAAAAACATCTCATAAACCAACCAATTTTCTCTACTTTAAATCCTTAAAATTCAGATTAATAATAAATGAAAAATAAAAGCTCAGTTTTCTACTTCAATTGACAAACCCATCTCATTTCAACTCTATCTCTACTTTATTTTTATTTTTTTGAGTGGGGGCACGTGAACCATTAGGGTAGACATGCATTCGCCACTGCTTACGACGTTAGTAGAAACATTAAGTTTTAGTAGAAACATTAAGTTTTAGATTTTTGTTCTTAAAAGTTTAACTTATTTTTTTTTTTGATAATTAATGGAATTATTCCTGAGATATTTTAGATACAAAATCTTTTTAAAGAGACTCTTTGATATCTTCCCCTAACACGTTTTGTGGAAAACCTGATAATGGTTCTGGACAAGCGTACTTTATCCAAAAAAAAAAACTTGTAGCAATTTTGACAAATGATTGTCCAGACAAGTCTTATACAAGTTGGGGACCTTAGTTTTAGAAAATCTTGATGTTGCAAAACTACATTAGAATAATTTTCCACTATCTATTTAATTGGCTTAAATGTACAAGTGTTATTCTCAAGAAACAACAAACAACTAAGATATAACTGAAACAGTCAAGAATGAAGAAATAGCAAACTATGAGAACAAACAGCTAATATTCAAGGATGAATGCAGCAACATACCACGTCTTGGACATTCATTGGAAGAATGCTACTGAGACAAACCCTAAAAGAATATTCTTGGAATTTGTCCGCATGTTGAGTTCCACATAGACTGCACTCATAGCCAGACAATGATCACCTAGCTATTGTATAACGACTAGAAAAATAACGGAAACTTTTCAATCATTGCTTATATAAAGGAAAGTTCTACCACAGATCATATAGAGAATGAGTGACAGAGGATGGTTTAGAGAGATAGCTTATATATAGTGATCATGAAATAAAAGAGAGCAGGATACAGAGACGAGAGAGAAATCTGCAAGAGTTATGCATAACAACTATCATTGTTTAGTTAGAGAACAAATTGAGATATTTTGATATCTTAGTTTGTTAAGCAGCTGCCATCCCACAATAATCAAGATCACTTATCAACAAACTGCCTAGATCAAACAACGCAACAGCTTACAGTTACACATCAAGCAGTCGTCACGTAGTGACATCGAGCCTACAACATCAGTTTCATTAGACTAGTTAGAGTCATTCTATTAAGAGGCAAAACCCTCTTTGTGTATTGTGTAGAGAACCTAATTGGGGACCCAACTAGTTGAAAAGGAATTGAAAGAATTCCTTCGACCTCAATAATCTGTATAATTATGAGAGTTATAGTGGATTATTGTCTCATTGAGCCAGAGGGTTGTGAAGACAGTGGATGCACGGTATTGAGATCTAAACCACTATAAATCATTGTGTCAATTTCTCTATCCCCCACTCTTTACGTATTGCTTACTATTACATTGAATGTTTGTTTGTGCTTAAACTTAACTATTTTCATATTATCTTGTCTAAACAATCATCAAACTGCTTACTTACTGCAATCAATCATCACAACACATTACACACACAAGATAAAATTATAACTTGTTTTGAGATCACTGATTAAACTTAATTTCGTTGTGCACAACTCTTTTTTATCATTTTAACTATTTTGGCAAACCTTAGTTGTTCTACCATTCTATCGCTAACAGTCATTCTTTTATCAATAGTTGATCAATCTCAGTGATCAAATTAAAGTGTGTTATTCAACTATTACAAAAAGGCCTTAGATGTTCTTAAAAAGTTAAACTTCATTAATCTGGAAATGACCTTCTTTCAATTGTCATTAACACAATTAATTGTGTATAAGAGCCTGAATCTTTCAATTAATATCAAAGCAATCTTGATACGGAATTAATTTAGTTAAAAACTGTGTTCAGTAAAACCCCACAATTAGTATCAAAGCCTAGCAACAGCTAAGAAACTATTTGCCGTAATAGAAACTTGATTATTTTTAACCTATTCATATTAACTATTTCGGATTGATCTTTCAATTGGTATCAAAACTTAGCTGTTCTATACCGAGGAGTTTCATAATATTATTTGGAATCGTTCTTTCATAAGTCCGAAATTATTATCATTCTAGAAATGACAATAATTTGGTAGATTTTGTGGAATTTATTAAGGTGTGTTTAGTAAGAGCGTTTTTAGAGTTTTGATTTTTGTTTTGTAAAGTACGATGTTGTATTTTAGCCTAGATTTGCTTGAATCCATAACCTAAGTCTAAGACAAGGTGACTAATGGGCCTGCGTGTCTGTTAGTGTGGCAACTTGTACTTAGGCATAACTTGAATAGCTTAGGGTTGCTAATTGTATAAGTCTTGAAGAAGATAGCCTATAGGACATCGGACGTCCTCTGCACAATAGGCAAACAATGCATCAGCAGTCTTTGGTTTGAATATCGGACAAGCTCATATCGGCCAAGCTTCATCAGCAATGTTGAAGAACCTTAAGAACGTCCAAAAGAGATCTGCCTAAGACATGTCCTAATTTGAAGACTTCATTGACTTCGATGCAACGTTAACCTGCAAATCACATTCAATGAAGGTTTCCATTCTTGGCATACACTCAGAAAAGGACATTCCTCCCGCAAGCGCGACCGCCTATTTTTAGCAAAGAGTCGAGACAGATCGCATGTTGCGGGACACCTATCGAGCAACAACCGATTAGAGCATTAATTGCTCTTAAATTCAAGTTTGAAAATCTCCAACGGCTCCTAGCTTCCTCCTGCATATAAAAGGAGACTTCATTGCTGCATTCAACACTCTTCAACTACTCCAACTACTGAATCTCCATAGTCTTCAAGCTCTTAAAGGCTCAAACGTCCTATCTGTAAACATACATTGAAGAGCTTCACACTTAGACTTCTAGTCCATTAAAAGCTCTTCATTGATTGCAACACCTAGCTTTTCATAGCTCACGAGAATTGTATCTTATTGATATCAATTCTCCCACACAAACACTTGGTCAACAAAATTTTTGTACACTATCCATTAGAGATTTAGTTTGTAAAATATCTAGTGGAAAAACTTAGTACACGATTTTCAAATCCAAAGTTGACCACTTTGGTTGTGGACGTAGCACTTATTTATAAGTGTGAACCATATTAAATATTCTGTCTATTTGTGTGTGATTGTGAATTGATTGTGTTGCTTTAAATTTCCGATTTCCAAGGTTAAGAACCGCGATCTTGACTGTGAAGATCGCCATTCTCAACTTGTCCGTGCTTCACAAGACTTCCGCCCGCAAAATTTTTAAAACCCTAGTGAAGTAAGATTTTTGAATCAATTTCAAAAATTGGACATAGGCTATTCAACCCCCCCTTCTAGCCTATATAGAGCAACCTTGGACCTAACATTTGGTATCGAGCTTAACTCTTTGAAAACTTGTTTTTCCGAGATTAACCTCTTGAGAGATTAAAGATCATGGCTGCTCACCAAATGTTGGAAACTTCAAACGTGAACCATTGTCCTGTCTTGGATGAAGTTCACTTTGACATCCGGAAAGATAAAGTCAAAAGACATATGAACTCAATTGATAAACGTTTGTGGAAATGTGTCACGATGGACCCGTAATTCCAATGAAGCCCAATACACCGCCTCGGTAGATCCAACCGCCAACCGAAGTACCAAAGCCGAAGAAGAATGGGATGATGAAGACAGAAAGAATGATGCTCGATGGAAAGGCCATCAACATCATTACCACCGTGTTGATATAAGCACTTATCGCCAGATTATCAACCCGGACACAAAGAAAGGAAATGTGGGAAGCCATCCTTGAATATCTTGAAGGTGATGGTGAGACCAAGAACAACAAATTATATACCGCATCCGAAGTTTGACTCCTTCAAAAGGATCCCAAAGAGTCTCTGCGAAGTGCCTATGACAGATTCTATGAGGTAGTCAACTCTTGCTATTCCTTAGGAAAGAAGTATGAAAAGAAAGAAATAAACATGAGATTTCTAAATGCACTAGGCGCTTTATGGCATGTTAAAATCATCGCCATGAAAGAGTCAAAAGATTTAAACAAATTGACTCTTAGAAACCTTTATGCTAGTCTTTCGGTTTATGAGCTTGAGATCCAACAAGCTCAAGAAATGGAAAAGAGTTTTAAAAACTTGTCCTTACCCATGTCTCCGAACCTTCCTGTTCAAAACCCGATGAAACACCTTCTACATCCGTGAAGATGATGATATTCTTTCGACGAAGCCTTTGCTATGTTTGTAAAGAAATATCAACGTTTCAAAAGGTTTAATAAACCATCATCACATAGGCTTCTCAAAACTGCTTCCTTATAAAACAACCGCTCAACCAAAAATTCTCGCTCCTTATAAATCACAGACCATCAAAAGGATAATGAGCTAGTTTGTTTTAATCGTAGGAAACCAGGCCATTTTGCCTCTAAATGTCCAAAGCCAAAATATGAATTTTATAAGAAACGTCCCGAAACTAAATTTCAAAAACAAAAAGGGATGGTGGTGAAGACATTGATGAAAGCAATCGCCTACATGGTGTGACACCGACACCGATGAGGATGACTCTTGTGACTTTGCCGAAGAAGCCAACATATGCCTTATGGCCAGGAGTCACCACATGATTCGTGAGGTCACTACCATTTCAACAAGATGACAGTGATGATGATGATGAGCTTAATGAACCATCAAAGGGAGAGCTCATCAAAGCAAACAAAGACATGGGAAGAGTTTTCAAAATTCAAAGCCGCCTATGTGAAATTAGCCAAGAAGCATGAACTAGCTGTCTCGAGAAATCAACCTTGATGTCTAAGATCAAAGATCTTGATAGACAAAGTGAAAGTATCAAATTGCAAAAAGAGAACAAAGCTTTGATCGAAAAGTGGACTTCCTACTTGAACACATCAAGAAGATAAATTCGAGAAAGATGACCTTCAAAAGGTTGTCAATACTTGGAATAACTCTAAAGGAAACTTTGATACCATTCTCTCAAACCAAAACTTTAGATGACAAACCGGTATTGGTTTCCAAAGTGAGTTCAAAGTAGGTAGTTCTTCTAGTTTTCAAAAGGATGAGACATCCAAGTGATTGCCAAGAATTGGTCGTAGAAGTTTCTTATGACCAGCAGCTCCCAAAAGGCAAGGACTTGGCTTTAACAAAGTTCCTTTTGTTTATCCCAAGAACACAAAAGACAAGTCCAAAAGAAAGCACCGCCAAAGAATGACTCGCTAATAGTGAGTCTCGAGCAACTAAAACCGCCATTAGTCACCCTAAAAAACAGGATGACTAATAGCAAGTCTAGGAATTCTCACTCAAACCTATTAAATTTGTCAAAGGCAAGACCGCTGATCTCAACACCGCCTATAAAAGGGTAAAAGAAGTGAATTCTCGCCGATAAAAGCTTAAAGGACATGTGCTCAGAATACAAAATCTTTTGATAAGAGGTCTACCTATGGTAAACCTAACATCAACAAGAAAAGGCATTATCGCCTAAGTCCTATAGGCCAATTATCGCAGAAAGGTCATTCCAAAGACTGCCGATAATAAGAAGCCTCAAAAGAAATCATTACTCATGTTGAAGGATTTCACAAATGCTCTTTCGCAAATGCCATGGTCATGAGATTCATGAATGCCTTCGAGATTCACACCTAAATCTAGAGGATTTACTCCTCCAAAGGTTAAACAGTGTGGATCCCAAAAGGTTGCTAACCTTGAGGACCCAAAAATAAAAGGGGACCATATTCTTAAATGTCTATATTTCAGAATGCTTTATGGTCGTCAATGAAGAAGAGAAAGATCTATGGTATCTAGACAATGGATGCTCAAAGCATATGACCGGTGATCCAAATCTTCTCTCAAGCATTGTTGAAGCAAAGGGTCCCTCACCATATTTGGAGACAACTCAAAAGGGAAGACCATTGGTTATGGAAGTATAATCGAGGCAATCTCTCCATCAACAAAGTCTCTCTAGTTGAAGGTTTAAAGCACAATCCGAGCATATCACAATTCGTGATAAAGGGCTAACTGTCGCTTTTCTCTAGTCAATGTCTCATAAAGGACAATGAGACATGTTCAACTATCCCGACGGTTCGAAAAGGGAATGTCTATGCTTGACCTAAATGATGTTGGAAGAAAATCAAATCTATGCTTGGTTGCTAGGTCATCAACCGACAACACTGGTTGTGGCATAAAAGGCTTAGTCATCTCAATTTCAAATACCGGAGAAGCTATCAAAAGACAATCTAGTTGTTGGTTTGCCTAAAATATCACCGAATCACACGTCGCAGAGCATGTCAACTAGGCAAACTACACAAATCTTCTTTCAAAAGCAAGCCTTGCCTATCAACAACCGCACTCTACACTCTTGCACATGGATTTGTTTGGACTCGTAACTACTACAAGTCTTGGTGGCGCAAGTATACTCTTGTGGTAGTTGATGATTACTCAAGATTTACTTGGGTAGAGATGATGTCCTCCAAAGATGAAGCATATGACATCATTATCGAACTCTTCAAGACTACGACTCGAAGCCGGATGATATCTCGATGTCGATCGTACAATGGAACAGAGTTCAAGAACAATGGTGTTGCCAAATATTGTGATGACCATGGAATTGGTCACAATTTCTCAGCTGGCACACCTCAACAAAATGGAGTTGCTGAAAGGAAGAACGTAACTCTCATTGAAGCAGAAAGACAATGATTGCCGAAGCCAAACCGCCTATGTATTTCGGGCGTAAGCCGTGAACACCGCCCGCTTCACACAAAACAGTCCATCATAAACAAATTTCATAACAAAACTCCATATGAAATATGGAGAGGCGAGCTCCCAACATTGGATTCTTTAAAATATTTGGTTGTAAATGCTATGTTCTTTACAATGGTAGAGAACATAGAGGTAAGTTTGAATCCAAAAGTGATGAAGGAATTTTTCGGGATATGCCAAGTTTTCAAAAGCATACGAGTTTACAATAAAACTTCACTTAGAGTTGTTGAATCGTACATGTTTCTTTTGATGAATTTGATTTCATTGGGCCACATTTGGCTCCTAAGGTTACTAATGATTCGATGAATATGAGACAGTACGTAACGCCAAGTCCCGATCTGCCGATCCTCCTTCTTCACAAGATCTTCCAAGAGTCAACCTGTTAGAATCCTCAAACGAACCAACAAATGAACACTCAAAACCCCGAATCCCCTTTGCCTTCCACACCGTAAGTCATACAACCTACCTTGGAATTAACCTACCCTTTAGAAAACCAAGCTTCACACTTCTACTTCTCAAGAATCCAACTCGCCGATGCAATAGGACAAGTTCAACCCGCAGGTTAGGGAAGTAAAAGATCATCCTATCACTCAAATCATTGGAGATCTTAATGCCGGCGTTCAAACTAGACAAGCTTCAAGGAATGAATGCATGTATTCTACCGCATTTGTATCTAACATTGAACCCAAAAGATTGATGAAGCTCGAAGATCCAAGTCGGTGGAAGCTATGCAAGAAGAGCTAAACCAATTTGACAGATGCCAAGTCCGGTCACCGGTCCCTAGGCCTAAAGGACAAGCGTTATTGGCACAAAGTGGGTTTTCGAAACAAAATGGATGAAAACGGCAATATTACAAGAAACAAGGCAAGACTGGTAGCCCAAGGATATAGACAGGAGGAGGGTATTGACTATGATGAGACATTTGCTCCTGTTGCAAGATTAGAGGCTATCAGATTATTCTTGGCCTATGCCTCTTACAAAGACTTCAAAGTTTATCAAATGGATGTAAAGAGTGCTTTTTTGAATGGAGAACTTCAAGAAGAAGTCTATGTAGAGCAACCTCCTGGATTCATTGACTGCTCAAGAAGAGAAGATGTCTACAAGCTGAGGAAAGCCCTTTATGGACTCAAACAAGCTCCAAGAGCCTGGTATGAGACCCTTTCAAAGTTCTTGATATCTCAAGGCTTTGTAAGAGGTCAAATTGACACTACTCTTTTCATTATGAAACATAAAGGTCATTCCTTACTTGTTCAAATTTATGTTGATGATATTATCTTTGGTTCCACTAATGAAAATCTTTGCAAAAGGTTTGAAAAGCTTATGCAGAGTAAATTTGAGATGAGCATGATGGGAGAGCTCAACTTTTTCCTTGGTCTTCAAATTCAACAAAGTTCAAATGGTATCTTCATCAGTCAAGCCAAATATGCAAAGGATGTTATCAAGAAATTTGGTCTTGAAAATGCAAACAGCTTCAGCACTCCTATGGCAACTAACTGCCATCTTGACAAAGATGAGAAGGGCAAGAAAGTGGACATGACTCTCTACAGAGGCATGATTGGTTCACTTTTATACTTAACTGCTAGTAGGCCTGATATCATGTTTGCTGTTTGTGTTTGTGCTAGATTTCAAGCTGATCCAAAGGAGTCTCACCTACAAGCAAATAAAAGAATCATCGATATCCGATAGATACTCCCAATTTGGGAATCGGTATCCTAGAGATTCATCTTTTAATCTTATAGGCTATTCGATGCCGATTTTGCCGCATGTAAAGTTGACAGAAAAGCACAAGTGGGACATGTCAATTCTTAGGAAATAGACTTGTCTCATGGGCCGCAAGAAGCAAACCTCTGTTTCAACTTCAACAACCAAGGTAATACATAGCCGCCGGTAGCCGCCGCCACAATTGCGTGGATCAAACAAAGAACTAGTTGACTATGAGATCAAAACGATGATTGTCCTATAATGTGCGACAACACATCGCAATCTCGCTCAAAATCTGTCATGCACTCCAAAACAAAGCACATTGATGTGAGATATCACTTTCTCAAAGACCATGTTGAAAAAGGTAACATTAGCATGCAATATGTGCCTACCGAGAATCGTGTAGCGACATCTTCACAAAACCACTTGATTCAACCAGGTTTGCATATTTAAGAGGAGAGCTTGGTATGCTTGACCTCAATCCTTAACCCTTTCTAGCAAATTCTTTAAGTTATTTTATAAACCGTTATTAAACCGCCTATGTGATCGCCGATCGCAACTCGCCGAGTACATAGACAACCTTGAGTAAGTATCTATATTCATATCGGCCTTTCTATAAAATAGGCGCTTTGATAAAATAGGCGACTTAAGTGCGCCATACGTACAAGAACTCAAAAGTCATAAATGCGGATTTCAAATTTTATCAAATACCATTTATTGGCCTGTCGAGGTATAAAAGGGCAAAATGTACTGACTCTTCACAGCTCTCAACAACCGCCATTTTAAACTTTCAAAACCCTCTCGACTTCCAATATACAATCTCTCCAAAAGCCTTCAAATTTCCAAAATCTTTACGTTTTCTAGCTAAAATCATCAATGGTAAGAATTTCTACATCTTTTCTATTCATTTAAATCCAATGTTTCGGTCTTGTTTTGACCTAATTCGAGTTGTTCAAACCGTCCGCCATTGAAGAATTTTGGATTCTTGAAATTGTTGCTTGAATCGTGTTTATGTGGTGTAAAATGTGTTTTAATGCTTTATGTGATATTATATTTTCAGTTTATGCTACTTTGTTTGCTTGAAAATGACAAAATCGCCATATTTAAAACCCAGCTCATGAACTGTTCTTATCTTATGTCTTAAATTGTCTATGTTTTGGGTCTTGATCTCGAATACTTGTTTTTGATAAATATCGCGATCGCTCGAATATCTGCGATTACATATTTATTCTTGCTCTATGCATAATCTCGCCGATTTCTATATATGCGTTCTCACATCGCCGATTATGTAGGGAAATCTAAATCCTCAAAGGCCGCCGCCACTTCATCCTCCGCCTCGCTAAGCCAACTAGGGCCGCAAAGGCCGCGAGCTCCCAATAAGGATCCTTCCTGTGTCAAGTTATCATCCTGGGATGACAATAGACCGAGATTCCATCATTAGTACATCTCGCTGGTGATGCCCGCTCAAAGATTTGGTGAATGTGGACTTCTTCCCTGTTCCAACTCAACGACACCCACTACAAGAATTCTCTAGCCGAGGAGTTTTACACAAGGATGATCCCGCCTCCTCCTCCGCCTAATGCCACCGAGCCGCCAACTTAAGCTACATCAAGGGCTACATCGAGGCCACTACATCAAGTTGACCTATAAGGATATTGGAGAAATCCTTGACCGCCTTGAAGGCAACCGGACTTGACCGATGCGAATCGGCTTGCTTGGGAGATGATGAGGGGTCCGCCCAACCGAGAGGTTTTCCGAGATGTCTAGGAACCTCTTCCCGAGAACCCCTATCATATCGCCCATCTCGCTCGACAAGAGCATTTTATTCAAAAATGGCTCGAGGGACATCTTCACCTCCCAAGAATGATGTGGACCAAAGCCGTGGTCCTTCGCAAGCAACTCAACCGGGCCAAGATCATCTTCTCAATGCTATCCCGAGTGTTGTCAAGTCCAAGCTCACCCTTCCATGAAGAGGCCCTTCGTAAGGGTTATTAATGTTATCCTCCGGCGTTATGAGGAGATTGATGAGCTAGTCGTTAATGACGACCTCATCAAGGTGTCTAACACCTACGTCTTCACGGCCAACAACATCACCCGCTATCGGGATGATATGGCCAAAAGGACAACCAACGCAGCCGGGCTGCCGCCGCCGCTACGGCACTGCCGCCTCCCGCCGCTGCTATCGCTATCGGTGGCCCTCTACCCAAGCCGCAAGGGTAAGAGGAAGGTCTCCTACACGCCGCCGGGTTACTCGCCGAGGAGGAGGAGCCTACACCTATTGGGCCGAGCCGCTGAGCACTTTGACCTCGCAGACCGGACCATGATCCCTATGAGCCCGCCGAGCCTCCATCCAAAAGCCCAAACACTCTCCCTCTCTCACTCCAAAACTCAAACAATCCAGGAAACCTGCCCGCTCAAAGGCAGCTGTTGAGAAGGACACATCAACCTTCAAACCAGCTGACCTCTCCAAACCCTCTACAACTACCTCCCAATCCTCCAAACCCAAAACTAAACAAACCCTCCTACCCACAGACGAATCATTTGGCCTTCCTAAGGTCTCATCCACCTCTTCCTCCACACCAGCCGTATCTACACCGGCTGTTTCCACACCAGCCGTTTCTCCATCGGAAGTTCCCCCACCAGCAGTTCCCACCACAACATCTCCATCACCAACTTCTGCCTCCTCTACTCCTACCAAATCTAAACATGGCCGACGTTTTAAAAGGAGTGCAAAGAAGAAGGTACATTTTATGGGAACTGCCGATGAAACCACTTCTCCTCCACCTTCACCACCTCTGCCTACTACCACTACCACCTCACCTACTTCCTCACCTCCTCACTCTGCTCCCATCCAAACAACCCCCACACAAGAGCCATCTATCTCACCTGCCACCACCTCTCAACCACCTACCTCCAAACGCTCTATCTCTCCCTCTTCTGACCTGCCTACCCCCAAACGCCTCAAAACCAACCCATATAGCCACCTACACCCCGAGGTGCAGATCTGCCGTCCTTCGAGACACAGCCTAAACCCAACCCCGCCGATTCGACCCTACCTTTCTTCCCTTGACTACCCCAAGAGATTTCCCCGCCACCTATGTCTCAGTGAAATTATCTTTAAGTGGGGTGCATTCTATGACCCCTTCCACCGCCTGTCCCAACTCTTTTTCTCTCATAACTCGCGGTTCAAGATCTTATGATCTTCAACCAATGGGTTACAATTCACAAGGACCTAGGACTTCCTCTCCTCCGAATCGGCATCTCCCCTTTCCTATCTCTCGCCTAAACCACCGCCTTCACCCTTATCTCGCTATCCTTCCATCCTTCTTCACTGTGGTCTACAACTTCCTTGATGTAGTCACCACTCTCCTAGGCTTTAACCCTCTCATCCCCATTCTCTTCTATTCTCCTAGCCTTTCCCCTTTCTTTTCTCCTCCTCCCTTTTTCATTCACCCCTTTCCTATGTCATCTACATAGAAAGGCTATTCCCTATTCCTCGCATTTTCCCTAGCCAACCTTCACCCTCTACCGCCTATATTACCATTTCCTCCTCCACCATTCTCCTTCATCCTCCAGCCAATCCCGTCCTCCCCCCATCCTCCACCCTCCCCTACCCAAGCCGCCACCATCCTTCTCCCTCGCAGTCCATCCTTCCTCCAGAGTCATCCCGACTCTTCGACACTTATCCCGCCGAGGCCGTGCATAAGTTTTTGAAAGATTTTGAGGTCATCTCTGTTGACCCGACCAAGGCCCCGCACCGCCTCTCTGCATCGCCCCACATCACCCATGTCCAGCCGATCGCATGACCCAAGTCATGGAAATTTCTAGGGGTGCCAAAGCCGCTTTGATGCTCGCTCCGCTCCATCTCGCCAGCATCGCTTTAGCCCGTATCTCAAGATCTTCCTCCGCTACATCTGCCATCTTCAAAACCAATTGGGACAACCTCTCAACAAAGATGATGCAGACCATCGACATGATTGAAGCTGGCTACAAGCTTGTGCTTCACTCCCAACGCCAGGCAAATCGCTCTGTTCACTCCTCTGTACGAGCGACGCGCACTCTCACATCCAAGCACTTGGCTTTCTATCGCAAGGAGCGCAAAAATACTGAGGACCGCCTCGGATTCATTGATACCTCGCTTGCGTCCATGAAGGAGGAGATAGCTAGACTCAACAATGATCAGCAGACTAAGCTCATTGAGCATAATGCTCTGCTCAGCGTAAGAACAAAGAACTCTCCTCCGAATTGGACACTAAAGAAGAGCTAGCAGCAAGAAAAAGAAGAGATTGCAAGACTTAAGGCTGCTGTTGACTCTAAATGGGCATCAAGAGGCCATGGGCAATCTTCAGGCAAAGGCAAAGGTCATACTTCATCGCGATCATCCTCTCGAACTGGCCGATAAAGTCTTTTTGTATAATCTTTTGCAAAAACCTTGTAATTAAACTTCTTGTTTAATTAACAATGTCTACATTTTAAAAGTTTCATGCTTTGTTTATGATCTGCCTATTCTGTGTGTGCATGAAATTTAAACCACTGGTTTAAAGACATGTCCTATATTGCCTATTCTGCCTATTCTACATGTTTTTAAATTCAGTCTAATTACAAATGTCTGATGCTTAATTTCCTGTTTGTAAACACTTTGTAATTCTTGAATACAATGACCTTTGTGTAAGTTCATCTAGGGCATGCTTATTTAATATATCAATCTTTCAAGCATGTTATTACTAGACTTGAACACGGTCAGCTGATATTGTATTCGTAGGGTCATGGACTCAAGCAAATAGGAGGAGATTGTTGTATTTTAGCCTAGATTTGCTTGAATCCATAACCTAAGTCTAAGACAAGGTGACTAATGGGCTGCGTGTCATTAGTGTGGCAACTTGTACTTAGGCATAGCTTGAATAGCTTAGGGTTGCTAATTGTATAAGTCTTGAAGAAGATAGCCTATAGGACATCGGACGCCCTCTCGCACAATAGGCAAACAATGCATCGCAGCCTTTGGTTTGAATATCGGACAAGCTCATATCGGCCAAGCTTCATCGCAATGTTGAAGAACCTTAAGAACGTCCGAAAGAGATCCGCCTAAGACATGTCCTAATTTGAAGACTTCATTGACTTCGATGCAACGTTAACCCGCAAATCACATTCAATGAAGGTTTCCATTCTTGGCATACACTCGAAAAGGACATTCCTCGCAAGCGCAGACGCCTATTTTTAGCAAAGAGTCGGAGACAGATCGCAAGTTGCGACGCCTATCGAGTCAACAACCGATTAGAGCATTAATTGCTCTTAAATTCAAGTTTGAAAATCTCCAACGGCTCCTAGCTTCCTCCCGCATATAAAAGGAGACTTCATTGCTGCATTCAACACTCTTCAACTACTCCAACTACCGAATCTCCATAGTCTTCAAGCTCTTAAAGGCTTAAACGTCCTATCGTATACATACATTGAAGAGCTTCACACTTAGACTTCTAGTCCATTAAAAGCTCTTCATTGATTGCAACACCTAGCTTTTCATAGCTCACGAGAATTGTATCTTATTGATATCAATTCTCCCACACAAACACTTGGTCAACAAAATTTTTGTACACTATCCATTAGAGATTTAGTTTGTAAAATATCTAGTGGAAAAACTTAGTACACGATTTTCAAATCCAAAGTTGACCACTTTGGTTGTGGACGTAGCACTTATTTATAAGTGTGAACCATATTAAATATTCTGTCTATTTGTGTGTGATTGTGAATTGATTGTGTTGCTTTAAATTTCCGATTTCCAAGCGTTAAGAACCGCCGATCTTGACCCGAAGATCGGCCATTCTCAACTTGTCCCGTGCTTCACAAGACTTCCGCCCGCAAAATTTTTAAAACCCTAGTGAAGTAAGATTTTTGAATCAATTTCAAAAATTGGACATAGGCTATTCAACCCCCTTCTAGCCTATATAGAGCAACCTTGGACCTAACATTTGGTATCGAGCTTAACTCTTTGAAAACTTGTTTTTCCGAGATTAACCTCTTGAGAGATTAAAGATCATGGCTGCTCACCAAATGTTGGAAACTTCAAACGTGAACCATTGTCCTGTCTTGGATGAAGTTCACTTTGACATCTGGAAAGATAAAGTCAAAAGACATATGAACTCAATTGATAAACGTTTGTGGAAATGTGTCACGATGGACCCGAATTCCAATGAAGCCCAATACACCGGCCTCGGTAGATCCAACTGAACCCGAAGTACCAAAGCCAAGAAGAATGGGATGATGAAGACGAAAGAATGATGCTCGGATGGAAAGGCCATCAACATCATTACCACTGTGTTGATATAAGCACTTATCGCCAGATTATCAACCTGGACACAAAGAAAGGAAATGTGGGAAGCCATCCTTGAATATCTTGAAGGTGATGGTGAGACCAAGAACAACAAATTATATACGCATCCGTAAGTTTGACTCCTTCAAAAGGATCCCAAAGAGTCTCTGCGAAGTGCCTATGACAGATTCTATGAGGTAGTCAACTCTTGCTATTCCTTAGGAAAGAAGTATGAAAAGAAAGAAATAAACATGAGATTTCTAAATGCACTAGGCGTTTATGGCATGTTAAAATCATCGCCATGAAAGAGTCAAAAGATTTAAACAAATTGACTCTTAGAAACCTTTATGCTAGTCTTTCGGTTTATGAGCTTGAGATCCAACAAGCTCAAGAAATGGAAAAGAGTTTTAAAAACTTGTCCTTAACGTATGTCTACGAACCTTCTGTTCAAAACCCGATGAAACACCTTCTACATCCAGTGAAGATGATGATATTCTTTCGACGAAGCCTTTGCTATGTTTGTAAAGAAATATCAACGTTTCAAAAGGTTTAATAAACCATCATCACATAGGCGCTTCTCACAAAACTGCTTCCTTATAAAACAACTCAACCAAAAATTCTCCTTATAAATCAGACCATCAAAAGGATAATGAGCTAGTTTGTTTTAATGTAGGAAACCAGGCCATTTTGCCTCTAAATGTCCAAAGCCAAAATATGAATTTTATAAGAAACGTCCCGAAACTAAATTTCAAAAACAAAAAGGGATGGTGGTGAAGACATTGATGAAAGCAATCGCCTACATGGTGTGACACCGACACCGATGAGGATGACTCTTGTGACTTTCTTGAAGAAGCCAACATATGCCTTATGGCCGGGAGTCACCACATGATTCGGTGAGGTCACTACCATTCCAACAAGATGACAGTGATGATGATGATGAGCTTAATGAACCATCAAAGGGAGAGCTCATCAAAGCAAACAAAGACATCTTTGGAAGAGTTTTCAAAATTCAAAGCCGCCTATGTGAAATTAGCCAAGAAGCATGAACTAGTGTCTCGAGAAATCAACCTTGATGTCTAAGATCAAAGATCTTGATAGACAAAGTGAAAGTATCAAATTGCAAAAAGAGAACAAAGCTTTGAGAAAAAGTGGACTTCCTACTTGAACACATCAAGAAGATAAATTCGAGAAAGATGACCTTCAAAAGGTTGTCAATACTTGGAATAACTCTAAAGGAAACTTTGATACCATTCTCTCAAACCAAAACTTTAGATGACAAAGCGGTATTGGTTTCCAAAGTGAGTTCAAAGTAGGTAGTTCTTCTAGTTTTCAAAAGGATGAGACATCCAAGTGATTGTCGAAGAATTGGTCAGAAGTTTCTTATGACCAGCGTCTCCCAAAAGGCAAGGACTTGGCTTTAACAAAGTTCCTTTTGTTTATCCCAAGAACTCAAAAGACAAGTCCAAAAGAAAGCAATCGCCAAGAATGACTCGCTAATAGTGAGTCGAGCAACTAAAACCTGCCATTAGTCACCCTAAGAAAACAGGGATGACTAATAGCAAGTCTAGAAATTCTCGGCTCAAACCTATTAAATTTGTCAAAGGCAAGACCTGATCTCAACACGCCTATAAAAGGGTAAAAGAAGTGAATTCGCCGATAAAAGGTTAAAGGACATGTGTCTCAAATACAAAATCTTTTGATAAGAGGTCTACCTATGGTGAACCTAACATCAACAAGAAAAGGCATTACCTAAGACCTATAGGCCAATTATCGCAAAGGTCATTCCAAAGACTGCTGATAATAAGAAGCCTCAAAAAGAAATCATTACTCATGTTGAAGGATTTCACAAATGCTCTTTCTGCAAATGCCATGGTCATGAGATTCATGAATGCCTTCTAAGATTCACACCTAAATCTAGAGGATTTACTCCTCCAAAGGTTAAACAGGTGTGGATCCCAAAAGGTTGCTAACCTTGAGGACCCAAAAATAAAAGGGGACCATATTCTTAAATGTCTATATTTCAGGAATGCTTTATGGCTGTCAATAAAGAAGAGAAAGATCTATGGTATCTAGACAGTGGATGCTCAAAGCATATGACTGGTGATCCAAATCTTCTCTCAAGCATTGTTGAAGCAAAGGGTCCCTCAGTCATATTTGGAGACAACTCAAAAGGGAAGACCATTGGTTATGGAAGTATAATCAGAGGCAATCTCTCCATCAACAAAGTCTCTCTAGTTGAAGGTTTAAAGCACAATCTGCTGAGCATATCACAATTCTGTGATAAAGGGCTAACCTGTCAGTTTTTCTCTAGTCAATTAAAACAAGTAAGATTCAATATCATTCAAGTGCATTAAAGCCATATCTAATGGAGGCCAACAAGAAAACATGTTTTAGCACTGTCTTTCAATGCTTGATCCAAAAAGTTTAAATATCAATTCAATGTTTTGTGACATGTTTGATTAAGTGCATATCGATGAAAAGTGGTTTTATATGTCCATGTTGGTCCCCAAGAGTCTCAGAAATACGATAGGGGGGGGGGAGAATAGCCTATTTTTACCAATTTAAAATAAATCGTTTTCAATTTAAATTAAATGGGTTCACTTTCCAAATATAATCAAAGTAACCAACTATTATATTGGTTGGGGAAGCGGAATGATTGGAAAGTGTATATCACAAAGCTACTTGTAAGAATAAGCAAGGTTGTATCAGCATGCTTTGTAAGTAGATGCAAGAATCAGTCAAACTAATAAGAAGAGATTGGCTGACACTTCAGAAAATTGAAGCTTCTTAAGTATTAAGACAATCAGTGAGAAACACACACAAATTGATAAAGAAATGACACGGGATATAAAGTTTTCACAGTAAAAACTGCTACGTCTACTACCAAGGTGGTCAACCTTGGATTTCAAAACTGTGCACTATGTTTTTAATCAGTTACAAGTATAAAGCCTACACTATTGTCAAGTTTTCACAAATGAAAACTTGAGTGCAATAACTAACTTGATTATAATAGATCGTGTATAAAAACTATTTTGACCGGTGTTTATAAGAGAAGGATCTGTAAATAAGAACATATTTCTTCTCTTGGGTGGGTGCAATCAATGAGGTTTTCAAATAATAAGAGTTTGGAAAGACAATCATTGATTGCTTACAATAGCTATGTGTAGGTGTGATCAAACTCAGAACAAGAAATATAATAGAGTGTAAGCTCAATTGTTCTTGAATAAGATCTGGTGTTGGTGCTCAAGCTCTTCAATGGAATTTATCTGTCTCTATATATGTAATGTGTGTTCCGTCGGTCCTCTCCACTTGACTCTTGAAGTCTCCAAGGCTTTTATAATGAGTCTTCAAATTGTAGCCGTTGGATTGAGTCTTTGTGGATACAGCTGGAGACAACAATGCATTAAATGCATAGAGCAGTTCTGAGCATATATTTTGACTAGGCGTAAAAAAGCCTCCAGAATCTATGCAAATAATAAATGAAAGTATTGACTATAAAAGATAATGTCAGACAATATAGGAAAAAGTATGTTTGGTTTATCTTAAAGAAAAGAAGAACGAGAGAGAAATCTCTCATAAAGTGACACGTGTAAAGTTGATTTTAAATTAAAGACTTATGTTACGTTTTCACTGTCCTTTAAAGCAACTTACCAATACTTTCACTCAGTAAGTGACTAAAGAAAGCTTAAGTCATTCCAACTGACCAAAGCTTTTTAGCTTTACCAACCAAAGCAAACATCAATTGCTTCACCAAAGCTTAAGCCACTCCTACTGACCAAAGTTTATCAGTCAGTAGTTTTACCAACCAAAAGAAACATCGCACCTTCACCAACCTAATAAACTTTTCACCTACCAAAACTATTGTAAAGTCCTAATAAAGTTGTCTTCTAGTGTGTAGCACGCAATCTACTAGCAAATAAGTTTATAGGCAATTTTCTAATACTTAAGTAATGATTACAAACAAATCTAAAATATAAGGAATATTCACAAAATGGTTTTAAATAATTAATCAGGTGAATATTCCCAACAATTTTCTCCTATTTGTTTGTGACCATTACGACTATACATGAAGGCAAATATTTAAACTTTAATAATAATATGCTTTGAAAAATAGGGTTTATATATTAGCTCTATGTATAGCTTCCTAATACTAAGTATATAGACTTGAAAAATATAGAATGAATACAGAGTAAAAGGTATAGTTTAAATAACATAAGATAGGAATATAATCTTGGGTTAGTATGTTATTTAAACTAAGTGTTTAAATCATGCATGATAATATATAGGAAAATCATAAGCATGAAATTTAAAACACTAATCACTGTATTTTAAATCAGTTGATAAAGCATGTAGAGATTTGTTAAAAATACAACAATCACTAAGAATATAAAAGGATATTATGAAGTGTAGCTTTATCCTTACTTTTAGCTCCTCCTTAATCTTTTCATCCTCTATCTTTTTAAGAATATTTATTTTCCATTTTCATTCTCTTGTTCCTTTGAGTATTCATTGGTTCTCAATATTTTTCTCCTTTTTAGTAACATCATAATTTTTTTCATTAATATCTGAATCATTTTCCTTTTGCGCCTTCATGTATCCATTATTCTCCTCCTTAATGGACACAAGCGCACTCATAATATTTTCCCTTATTATTTTCCTCTGAAAGATTAGAACAGTCAACAGTGTAATCATAGAGTAAGAGTGAACACTTAATCAACTTTTCAATTGAAGCACACAGATAATGTATCGTTGATAAGTGACAATCTTCTTTTAAGCATAGAATTAAACTGATCGATGATAAGTTAGAGTATGAACATCTTTGAGCATTTATCATCGGTTGTGAATCCAAGTTATTATCAAGAAATAGTTACCATAAGTGAATATATTTAATCAATGAGTTTACCATGGCATAATCATTTAAACAACTTGAAATAACAAAGATAAGACCATAGAATTTAGATATCAGATCTTAGGAGTAAGAATTTTAATGCGATGAATACATCATGATTAATCAAAATAAGATGTATTATGAAGCATGTAATCAATCACAATAACATGAACAAAATGATGATCAGTTAAGAACAGTTCATGTCTAAAAATTTGAATAAAGAGATGAAGGGTAGAGATGAAGACCATTAGATCCAAAACCTTTTAAAACTTTGGCAGCGGAATAACGATTTTAAGGAGTTCTGTCAACTGATCAATGGAAGTGATCAGTTGATGACTAAGCTTATGAACATTTTTATCGTCCGACTAAATTTATGTAACAAAGGTTGACTGAAGATTTAAGTATTGAAATGCTTAAAGCTTTGGTCAGTTTGGTCAATAAAAGCAAGTAGTAATGAACATAGTATGTAAAGTGGTTTACAGTATGAAAACTGCTACGTCCACTACCAAGTTGGTCAAACATGGATTTTTGAAGTGCGCTAATTTATGGGCCATTGTCATCTTACAGCCGAGAACTACCTGAATTGGAGTTCTCTTTTCAAATTTGTCCTACAAACCCATAAACTAATATACACCATAGTCAAGAAAAATCCTCATGCTTCACACCTTGATGACGGTGTAACCCCAAACCCAGATCATGAACTGTATGTACAAGCTTCTGGCCTAGTTGCGGGCTGGATTAAGGCAACAGTCATGTCCAAAATCCAACCCCGAGTTAATCCCTGTGAGACAGCCATAGAAGCATGGGACATTCTAGCCAAGCGTTTCGGTGGAACCTCTCGTGTCCATATCCAAAAACTGCGAGACGAGCTCAACTCCCTCACTCGTACTTCAGACATGTCCATTGACGATTACCTCCTTCGTTCCAGTAACTTAGCTGATTCACTAGCCAAGGCTGGTGAAATTGTTTCGGAAGACGACCTTCAGCGTCGTATCCTGAATGGATTGGGTCTTGCTTATAAGGAGTTCATCATCACTCAAAACAACAAACCCGCTATCACCATCGATGAACTCCAAGACTTGCTACTTCAAGAAAAGGACCTCCAGTTGAAATGTTCTAACCCTTTTGCCCTTGTCGCATCCTTTACCCATACTCCCAGTCCCAATACCAAGACTACCACATCTAACCCAAATCACACACAACACCAAAATTATGGGGGAGGGTTGGACAATCTTATCAATCTAGACGAGGGAATGGTGGTGGAAACCGTGGCAGAGGGAGGTCATGGTGAAAAAATAAAGGGAGAGGGAGTCAAGGGCGTGGTATTCTGCCCACACCACTAAATATCAACCAAGCAAACACCTCCCCCTTACCTTCGCATCCCAGCCCGCAGTACCTTCCCCCTAACCCCTTTGTCCATATTGACTCAACCACCGTTTGTCAATTATGCCACAAGCCAGTCACTTAGCTCCCCAGTGTCGTGATCGAACAAACTTTGCCTACATAGCCCAACAAAGTCCTCTCTCCTACCCCACACCATACCCTTATACCTTCCAGCCATACCCATCTCCGTATCCTTACCCATCGGCACCCATAAATGGTTTTCCACAGGTGAACAATGCATCTTCCGTGACTCCTTCATTTGTCCTCGATTCTAGTGCTACCAATCACATGTCTCCTTCTACGAATGGTCTGTCTCATGTTGAACCGTACTCAGGTAATGACTCGGTTACAGTTGCAAATGGGTCTTGCATACCCATCTCTTCCATTGGTCAATCTTTGTTTCTTAGTGGTAATCATACATTCCATTTGCAAAATGTCTTGTGTGTTCCTACAATGCATAAATCATTACTGTCTATTCGTAAATTCTCTTTAGATAATAATTGTTTCTTCGAGTTTGTTGGTTTTGGCTTTCGTGTGAAGGACAATCAAGCGAAGCGGACCATACTTTCTGGCAGTAGCTCGGACGGTCTTTATCAGTTATGTTTTGACTCCGACACCAAGACAAATCCTCTCGCTCTTATTGAGGAACGTGCTTCGTCTTCCACTTGGCATTCCCACTTAGGCCACCCTTTTTCTCATATCTTTGACACTTTAGTAAATAGAGTTCGGATTCCGGTTAGCGGATCCGTGAATAATAAGAGTTTGTGTCATGTTTGCCCAATGGGCAAGTCGTGTAATTTACCTTTTCTGTCTCGTAACTCTCACTCTGTGCATCCTCTGGACATGCTCCACTTAGATGTATGGGGACCCTCACCAATTAGTTCAAACTCTGGTTTTCGATATTATTTGAGTATTGTCGATGATTACTCTAGATATGTGTGGATTTTTCCTTTAGTTCAAAAATTCGACGTCGCATCTATTTTTGCTATGTTCAAGACACAAATCAAAAATCAATTGTCTAGAAAAATATCTTCCATTCACACTATTAAAACGGTTCAAAACGATGGGGGGGGGTGAATTCATGAACAGACACTTTCTTACTTTTCTCAAATTAACAACATGGCATTCGTCATCAATCTACGTGTCCCTACACGCCTCAACAAAATGGGGTAGTGGAGCGTAAACATAGGCATATAGTCAAAATTAAATGGGTTTGTGCTTAGTGTCCCAATCCTCAGTCCCTCAAAAATATTGGCTTGAAGCTTTTACCACGGCTGTCTTCCTTATCAATCGTCTTCCAATACGTCAATTGAAATATATTTCCCCCTACCAAATATTATTGAAAAGATTGCCTGATTACCGGTTTCTTAAAACATTTGGGTGTGTGTGTTTTCCTCACTTAGTTCCCTACAACAAACACAAGTTACTCCCAAAATCACAACCATGTGTGTTTCTCGGTTATGACACTTTTCGCAAAGGATATCGTTGCCTCGATATACAAACTAACTGGTTGTACATTTCAAGACATGTTTTATTTGACGAAACGTGTTTTCCTTTTGCTAGTTCCTCTCCTCCTACAGGTACTGCTCCTAGCCTCAACCAGTCGAACTACCAGACTCCTTCAAGGAAAAATCAGATTCGAACTCATTCCCATTCATCTCAGCCCACTCGTCTAGATGTTGGACCGGTGCGCTCAATTCGAAATTCTGATTTGACTTGGAATCCTGGCTCTAGCCCTCCTGCAATAGCGACTCATAGTCCACCGCATCCTCCTGGCCAGTCCGCTACCTCGTTGGGGTCCCCTCCTCAGCTCGCTGCTACTACATCAGACCGACCACCCCTTGTTCCTCAAAGTGAACGTCCAGCCTTTGATCACAGTCCAGTTCCGTTTGCTCTCCATGATGATACAAACAGTGAGGTCTCCACTCCTCCTCTCAAATTCAAGAGTATCAATGAACTAATGTCCAAGCATCCTTTGCCCAAAGCCTTAACAGCAACATCTGCCCAATCCATTGATTTTGAGCCTCGGTCATTCAAACAGGCATCTGTCATTCCTCACTGACAGCAGGCTATGAACGAAGAGCTCTCAGCGTTACATAAAAATGGAACTTGGTCGTTGGTCCCTCGTACTCCGGGTTTGAATGTTGTTGGCAGCAAATGGATCTACAAGGTTAAACGTCGTGCAGATGACACCATTGAGCGCCACAAGGCTTGACTAGTTGCTCAAGGCTACACCCAACAGGAGGGTGTTGACTACGCCGAGACTTTCAGCCCTGTTGTAAAGCCTCCGACTATTCGCACTCTTCTCACACTAGCCCATTCACGGGGCTGGTGTATTAAACAATTAGATGTTCGCAATGCCTTTCTTAATAGCATGCTCCACGAAGATGTCTATATGGCTCAACCACCAGGGTTCACAGATTCTCAATTCCCTAATCATGTATGAAAATTACATCGTGCGCTATATGGTCTCAAACAGTCTCCAAGGGCGTGGTTTCAAAGACTTCATGATTTCTTAATTACTCTCAGGTTTTTCAACAGAAAATTCAACAGTTCGCTGTTTATTCGTCACTCTAGGCAGGACATGGTTGCAATTCTCGTGTATGTCGACGACATCCTTGTCACCGGGTCCTCCTCCATTGTCGTGACCGAGGTTCTTGATAAAATCTGTGACACCTTTGAAAGCCGACGCCTAAGTCCTGTGGGATTCTTTTTGGGCATCTATCGAGGCCTCTCGTACAAAGTCTCTTCTCAGCCTACGACAGTCCCGTTATGCTTCCGAACTCCTTCGAAAGTTTAACATGGAAGGGTGTCGGCCAGCTGGTACTCCCATGATTGCGGGTTCTCATTTAGACTCCATTACCGGGGATCCTTTGCCTGACGCTACAGAATATCGGAGTATGGTCGGTGGCTTGCAATATCTAACCTTGACTCGTCTTGACATCTCCTTTGCCGTGAATCAGGTGTGTCAACACATGCACGCCCCACGGACATCGCATTTACAAGCTGTTAAGCGCATTCTTCGTTTCGTAAAAGGAACAATCACCCTTGGTCTACACTTTCAAGCCTCTCAGGATATCAATTTGTCAGCATTTTCTGACGCTGATTGGGCAGGGTCGCCGGATGATTGATGCTCTACCACTAGTGCGTGTGTGTTCATTGGCCCAAACCTTGTTGCGTGGATGGCCAAGAAACAAACAACCGTCTCCCGATCAAGTAGCGAGGCTGAATATCGTGCTTTGGCTACTACGGCTGCCGAACTAAGATGGTTTTCCTTCCTATATTGCGAACTTGGTCTACACTTAGATGCTCCTACACTACATTGTGACAACATATCGACAATCCTTATGTCTCGAAATCCTGTTCATGTCCGTACACGCCATGTGGAAATTGACTACCACTTTGTTCGTGAATTACAGCAGTGGGGTTTTCTTCATCTCCGATATGTCTCCACTCGTGATCAAGTTGCCGATATTTTTACTAAGAGCCTCGCGTTACCTCGGTTGCAATTACTTTCGGCCAAGCTGCAGCTCCGACCCACTACGCTTGGCTTAGCGGGGGTGTAAACGAGTGAATCCCCCCACCTTCCTTATTCTACTTCAAACAGTACAGTTCACGTTCATTGCATGTTGTTTAGTCTCACTTTCCTTTTATCCCTCAGTGTATTCTTAGTACATAATTAAGTGATTGCTGTAATTAAGTAATTAGATAGAGTGATTGATTGGCTCAATCTTAGGAATTATTCTGTAAAAGGTGAATATTTATATCTCTGTAAATCAAATGAACTGCAAGGGTGAATAACATTTTAACATTCTTCCAGACTAGTCGTATCTCGTGTTCTGTATTTCTCTCTTCTTCTTCTCTGTCTATGTCATTTCTGTCTAGCTTAGAGTCTTGAATCTTATATACAACATCTAATTTCAATTTCTTAGAAGAAATATAAAAATATAGATGAAGAAGAAAAAGAAAAAGAACATACATACAAATAGAAATTTTTTTATATATATAAATTATTCAAAAATCAGAAGAGGGTAGAAAGACAACAAAAAAGTAGTGATAACTGTTTTGTCAGAAGAAGCTCAGATCAAGTTCTACATCATCCCTACTCCCTCTACACCGTGCATCTCAAAAGATCATCAAGAAATCATCAAAGAAAAAAAGAGGAAAAGAAATTTAGAGCATAAAGTCTTGCAAATAGCGCAAGAACAGATAATTGTTTCTAAACAGATATCTCATCCTAAGCAAGGACAGACAAGAGATCTACATCAGAGCTTTCATCATACTGCCAAAAGTCATTGGAAGCACAATCAACCAACCTTGTATATTTTGTAAACCATCCTAGTTGGAGAGCCAACAAGTAGATGAAAATAAAGATTGTTCGTCAATAATTTGTGTATTTGTTAATATATATAGTAGATTATTGCATCATAGAGCCAGAGGGCTGTGAGGGCTCTATCCTTTAAACTCTTTTATTACTATTTGCATATCTTAACTGATTAACATTCTCTAACAACTAACCTACCATCCTATCATTGTCTATGCTGAGCCGTACCTAAAACAAGATCATAACTTGTTTTAGAATACACCCAATTGCTGTATAAAACCCAATTTTGTCTGTGCATAATATATTTTACTAGGAATAATTATTTATCATAAAACAGTTTTAAGTGTTTGATTGAAACAATTAACTGTCTTTAAATCTCTTTGATTAACAAAGTTGTTCAATCAGTGATTAAGTGTATTGAGAAAAATGGACGTACCCCTCATACTGTTATGGCATTCTTCAGTTTCTTAGTACTAATGTTTCTTCATTTTCATGAGAAAAATGGACCCCTCAAACTACGAAAAAACTGTGGATTAGCATGGATAATTTACCAAGGAAAAATAAATCCATTGTTTCATTTCCAAGACTAAACCACCATACTTTTCGCTTGATGACATTTGTGTAGCTTCTCCATTGTTTCATTTCCTGTCAGAAATAGGAAATAAGTAAATAACAAATAGAAATATCAAATATATTGCATGACAAACACCTTTTACTACCTTTGCAATTGGCCACTGACGCAGCTGTGGAGGTATTAACCCAGGTGCGTCAATGGCTTGTTGTAACGATCCGAGTTCGAAGCCCGGTCTGCCACGCATAGTCTACGCACTGACCTACTAAGTACTTTGGGTCAACTGACCCGCCATAAGTCACCCAAAAGTTCATGGTTAGGTTAGTGCCCAGTGGTAGTGGGTGGCCACTTATAAAGCACACACAAGTTCCACATCTACTCAATGTGAGATATCACAATCTCCCCCACTTAAATCCTTAACGTCTTCGTTAAAGCACACACAAATTCCACTTCTACCCGATGTGAAATATCACACTTGTTGACAGGAGAGCGATACGTAGTCTTATGGGTGCAGCGTGTGGAAAAGTATTAGAAAAGGGTGGGACCCTTTTAACAGACTGATTTCTTTTGCTATAAGGGAATGGAGTGCATTGTCAGGTTTTGGAAGCCAGCGAAAATATGGAATTGTGGAGAAGGTTTCCTAACCTTTACAGGATTGTGGTTAATCAACCGTCTTTTCGTAGGGATCTACAGGATTGGGCAACTTGAAGAACTTGGTGAGTTTTTTCCTTTGCTTTACACTCAAAAAACAAAAACAATGATTTTACGCTCAAATTTAAAAACAATGATTTTAAATTTTCTAAACTAAATTAACTAAAAAAACAAATAAATAAACTAATTAACAAAAACAGTAAATTGAGATAAATCAAGGTTTGAAAAAGCCTAAGAATTGAGATTCACTTTGTATCTTGAATTTATGTCTTCTAATTTTATGTATCAATTCAGTTCTAGGGTTCGTTCACAAAGATAAAGATTGGGATGTCTGGATCACGATTTACAATCTTAGTATCCCTAGTTCTTACACTTTCTTGATCTGTCTATATAACAAGTAAGGACCCTTTAAGAATTTAGGAACAATGAACGTAATTCCTATTTTAGCACGATCATGAATCAATAGGAATTAAGATTCACAAAAGATAGCATACATATGACTTATGCATTCGGATCGTGCAAGTCATCATACCCTGATAATCTAAACAGTTATAATTACCTACACGCAAAGACAACACAAAAAGACTCGATAAAAATACTTTTATGAATAGCTAAAATCAATTAACTGAATAAGAGGACATAAACCTTCGATACAAGGTTACCTCAAATCCTTAGATTGAATTAACATTAACAAAGAAAAATTATACAAAACGTCTCTCAATTCTAACCCTAAAAGGGATATATTTATAACTTAATAAAGTACAAAAAAAAAAAAAAGAAAAAAAAAGAAAAGAAGAAGAAAGGGGTACCAAACAATAAAACCGTCAAAAGAAGACTCCAAAGTGGCTGGAAGACGGCAGCAAAATTCAGCATTCTTTTTCTTAGGGTTGGCCAGCTTTTTCTTTTTTTTTTCAGTTTTCAGCCTATAAGCACTGATTGTCTCATTGAGCGCCGAAACGGCTAACTTTTAGAATTTTGCAATTTGAACTCTTGACTTTTAAATTTGCTCCAAAGTCTTCCAAAGTTGTCTATTTGTTTCCCAAGTCCCTGAAACTATATAATATACTAAAATACAATATTAGATAACAAAAATTTAAAAAATTAGCTAATCTAAGCCGGATAAATACCCAATAAATGAGTAAAATACTCATTCATCAGTCATTTTTGATGGCACTCAAAACAAGATATTTTTGACGTTTTTAGTTATACAATAGCCGATACATGTAGTAGTGTTGAAGAAGGTTTGGGAATGAGGAAATGCAGCTGGCAAGTGAAATCGGATGATTTCTATTTTAATGATTACAGTAGACTCTCTATAGGTGAATGGATTTTAAAACACCAATGGAGTTAAATATCTATTAAGAATTGGATCAAGTTTGCTAAATTACAACTTTGCAATAGGGATATGTCAACCTCAAGTAAGCTCGATCTTAGTCTCAATCACTTTAATAAAAGTTTTCTAATTGATGACACCAAAAATATCTTGATGCCCGGATATGCCGGTCAGGACATAATCGGGCAGGAACTTTAGCCCAGAAGGCAGCGAACACACGAGCAAGATCCACACGAGCATAGCACCACGCGAGCACGCCAAAGCCGGCCAGTAACTGTCTCCAAGAATCACAGGCCACGTTTACTCGCTCCCGAGATCATAGGCTAGAAATCAGGGATTAACCCCAATCACGCCCGGCAGTTACTCCTCCTTAATTACGGGGATTGACATCCCTCAAAATCAGCCCACAAATTACTCCATTTCATTATAAAAGCCAAGCCAGTACTTGGTCCAAGGTACGTTCACTATTCACAAGCTAAGGCTCTGTCAAATTGATAAGCAAGTTCTTACTCTCACGCCTGAGTGCTTTAGCAGGGCAAGTCCCTGCATTCACCCTAGCGTGTTTTCTTTGTCATTTCAGGTCCTTAGCTCAAGCCCAGATATCCAAACTTCACCAAGATTCCCAGAGAGTTCCTGACCGTGCCATTTTGTGCATCATCAGTTGGTTCCGTTGCCGGGAAACTCTCTTCACAGTATACCCTTGAAACCTTATTGACATTCACAATTGAAACATGGTCCAAAACGAGAACAATCTTATGTTGGAAGATTTGGCTTTGGCGGTTGTAGGCGGTGAAACCACGCAACTCCCTCCGCAACAACCCAGAGGTCGCGCACCACCAAATCCAAATGCCCGAATCACTAGGTCACAATCTGCAGCTGCTCACGCAAATTCAGCACAATCGGGTCACGTGGGGCCTTCTCATGCCCCTCCACCTCCTCGACCAAATGCGCAAGTGAAGCTCCGTGACCAGATTAATGCTCGCAGAGCACGGGCGACGGCTCCCGAGGCCACAGCATTGACCGAGCAAGCTCGGCTAGCAGCACTGACTAACCAGGCACAATATTTGAGTCGGATGTACGCACTCAACCAACAGCTACTCGCCATGGGACAACCCATGGTGCCAGTAAAGGAGCAACTTTTTCCTAACATACCAACTATGAGCGCTCCTCGCCCAGCCCCTTCCGCGACGCAAGGCAGCCGCGGGAATCGGCAGGATCCTCCCAATAACCCGGCAAGCACCGGAGCGAATGGGAGGAGGGAGCAGTTGGAGAGCAGACAGAACAATCGGGGGAAAGTACCCCAATGCTCGGGAGTTCGCGGAGGTCAGAGCATACACAGCCGGCTAACAATGCCGGAGGGTCCACGGAGGAGGAGCCGTGCTCGCAGTGAGGAAGCTGAATCCTTGCCACCTTCCCAACGACCATGAAGGGTTGAAGCCTACTCCCGCCGGTCAAGGCGCACGCCATCCCCTAGGCGCAAGTCGCCTAGAGGAACAATTGACAGGGGCAGACGGGCGGAAAATGGAGCCCGGTCACATCGATCAAAACGCACGCCATCTCCTAGGCGCATGTCGCCTCGAAGGGGATCGGAAAAGGGCATGCGTAGCGAGCACCAGGAAGGAGAGGTTCACATGCTGCCTCCATTGCGGACACAAGCGGAGCAAGATAAATACGAGGAGGTCAGACAACGCCTGATCGCCTTAGAGTCCGGTCGAGCAAAAATTGACGTTCCTTCCGAGGAGGACGTTCCGTTGGCAGACTGGATAGTCCAGACCCCTCCTGACCCAGACATGCAGATACCCGTGTTCGATAAGTACAATGGAAGCAGCCTTGCCCGCGATCATGTCATAAGTTTTGAGAATCAAATTAATATGGTCACAACCAACCAGGCTCTCAAATGCAAAGCCTTTGTGATTACATTGAAGGAGAAAGCAGTAAAATGGTATGGCCGATTGCCCAGAGGGTCCATAACCGGATGGGCAGATTTGAAGAGAAAATTTATGAACGAGTTCAGTACCGCAGGGGCCACCCCCAAAGCAAGAATGGATCTTTGCAACATCCGACAGGGGGCCACCGAATCCACCGGGCATTATTTCAACAGATTCAAGAAGATGCTCGGGCAGTGCGACGATCTGACTGACCGGGAGGTCACCATGTGCTTCCAAGCAGGATTAAACAAGGGATTTCTTAAAACAGACTTGGGAATGCGACCACCAATAGATCACGGTGAGATGTTTACCAGGACACAAAGTTATGTCACCACGACCGAGGAGGGAGCAACCAAAAAGGGGAAAGACAAAGATAAAAATCGCGAATCGAATGACGAGGCAGCCGGCTCAGGAACGAAGAAGAAGTGGTTCGGAAAGAACCGAACTCGCCGTGAATTCGAACTACTAAACGTCCCCAGGGAAGAAATCATGAATCAGATTGGAGCAGAGCTGCCACCCGCGATTCCTCTCAATCCCGAATACAGTCATACGCGCGACCAGACAAAACATTGCGCGTATCACAATGACATCGGTCATACGACTGAGGAATGTTTTCAGCTTAAGCGGGAAATACAAAAGTTGATAAACCAGGGGAAGCTGGATCGGTTTAAGGCCAGACACAACACGGGCGGAAACAGAGCCGGGTAAGACCCGGGTTACAACCGCCAACCAAGGGGGCGAATATCTGTCATCCTTGAGGATGAACTGAGCATCACGAAGCTGAAAAGTCAAATCCATTTATTGGATAAGACACCGTCCGTTCCTGTAGTGCTCGGGAGTCGAGAGGAGGCCATCATATTCACACAGAGTGAATTGGTGACCACAACTTTAGCGGCCGAGCAAGCCTTGGCCGTGCATGCGAACATAGACTACTGGGATGTCGAGAGAATACTGTTAGATACGGGCGCATCTCGTGACGTCCTTTACTACAACTGCTTCAAACAGATGGGTTACTCAGATGTCCACTTGAAACCATACGTGGGGCATCTGGAGGGATTCACCAACCACAAAGTTGCAGTTAAAGGAACGATCGAGCTGGAGGTTATGATTGGCGTCGGACAAAGGACTAGAACAGAGAAAGTAACCTTCCTGGTCATTGATCTCCGAGCACATTACAATGCCATTTTAGGCCTCCCCTCTATGGCAAAATTTCAAATGGTGGTGTCAGCCCTACACCAGCGGGCAAAATTCCCAACGCCACATGGGGTAGGAGAGCTCAAAAGCCAACCAAGCTCCATCTACAGATACCTCCAAGAAACACACAAGGCAAAACGAAAACTCACAATTTCCGATGGCAACAGAGAAGTCGAGTTTTCAAGAAAGGGGGAATTCTCGGAGATAACTCCAATGCAGATGGGAGTTATACTTGATCCTACTGCTCCCGAGCAAGTTCTCGAAAAAGGCTCCGAGCAAGTTCTTGGAAGCAACACCGAGCAAGTCCTCGGGAAGAAACAAGAGTTAGAGGTGGAAACCCTGCAAGTCAGGGACAACCCTGAAATTGAAGCTCACGACGAGCTCGAAGAAGTAATCATCAATCCAGCACATCCTGAGCAGAAAATCAAAATCGGAACAAGCCTGGGAGAAAGCGAACGAGAACAACTAATCGAGCACCTAAAATAGAGTCTCGATGTCTTTGCATGGACAGTCGAGGATATGAAAGGGATTAGCGAGGACGTCGCTCTCCATGAGCTCAACATCAGTCCAGAGTTCCGACCAGTTCAACAGCGAGCAAGACAGTTCTCGGCTGAAAAGGATAAAGCCATCAAAGCAGAAATTGAGAAACTACTCGCAGCGGGCATAATCGAGGAGATCCATTATCCAACATGGTTGGCTAATGTAGTCATGGTTAAGAAATCAAATGGAAAGTGGAGGCTATGTGTAGACTTCACGGACTTAAACAAAGCTTGCCCAAAAGACTGCTACCCGCTCCCGCGAATAGACCGACTGGTCGACGCTATAGCAGGATTTGAGATGCTCAGCTTCATGGATGCTTACTCCGGGTATCATCAAGTTAAGATGGCAGAACAGGACAAGGCCCACACAGCCTTCCGAGCAGCTGGCGGACTATTCTGCTACAAAATGATGCCCTTCGGGATAAAAACGTCAGTGCCACTTACCAGCGGATGGTCAACAAGGTGTTCTCATCACAGATCGGCAGGAATGTTGAGGCATATGTGGACGATATGGTTGTAAAATCAAAAGGACGCGACCACGTTTCCGACCTGGCCGAAACGTTCACCAACCTTCGCAAGAACAACATGAAACTCAATCCGAGCAAATGTGTTTTCGGCGTCCGAGCAGGAAAGTTCCTGGGCTTCATGGTCAACCAGAGGGGGATAGAAGCCAATCCTGAGAAAATAAAGGCCCTGCTCGAAATGAAACAGCC
Source organism: Platycodon grandiflorus (assembly GCA_016624345.1). Lineage (NCBI taxonomy): Eukaryota > Viridiplantae > Streptophyta > Magnoliopsida > Asterales > Campanulaceae > Platycodon > Platycodon grandiflorus. The sequence continues at coordinate 70,260,972 of CM028361.1, forward strand.
TCAGTCAATCAGGGATGTGCAGCGGTTGAACGGCCGCATCATCGCATTGGGAAGATTCATCTCACGATCAGCAGAAAAGTGCCTACCCTTCTTCAAGATTCTGCGCGGAAACAAAGGGTTTTTCTGGTCGAATGAATGTTCGGAGGCGTTTAAGCAGCTCAAAGAGTATCTAGGCAAGCCTCCATTGCTGAGCAGCCCCATTTTTGGGGAAAAGTTATTTGTGTATCTCGCAGCCACCGAGCAGGCAGTGGCTGCGGTCTTGATTAGGGAAGATTCAAATGTACAAAAGCCTGTCTATTATGTATCCAAGGCTCTGACCCAGGTCGAAGCCCGTTATTTTAATGCAGAAAAATTGGCTTACTCGCTTATTGTATCAGCTCGCAAATTGCGAGCTTATTTTTCCACACACCCCATAACTGTGTATACAGACTCCCCACTAAGGAAAATTCTACACAAACCAGACTCTTCAGGCAGTCTGCTAAAATGGTCGATCGAGCTTACTGAATTCGACATCGACTATAGACCCAAAAGAGCAATCAGAGCACATGCATTAGCAGATTTCCTGGTTGAAACAAGTTTTTCTGACCAAAAAAGCGAGGAGACGGAGGCGAGAGCTCCACCCAAGCAACAGCGTAGACCAAGTGTCTACTGGGAACTATTTGTAGACGGAGCTTCCAGCAAGTCTGGAAGCGGAGCGGGCATCATACTCATTCCCCCCGAACAGGAAGATCACTTCGAAAAAGCGTTACGCTTTACATTCCCAATGTCCAACAATCAAGCCGAATATGAAGCACTGATAGCGGGCACAGAATTGGCTTTGGATATAGGAATTCAGGACATAGTCATTTACAGTGACTCACAACTCATTATGAATCAAGTTAAAGGGGAGTATGGGGTAAATAACCCCACTTTAGAGAAATACTGCGAACTGGCGAGAGAGTTGCTAGCCATAATGCAATTTTGGGAATTAATCAGGATTGATCGAACAGAGAATACACGAGCAGATTATTTATCCAAGATCGCAACAGCAGAAATCTCACGTCTCCATTCCGCCGTCATGATCGAACATATCGAGACACCAGCAATCGAGCGAGCAAAAATCCTGGATATAGAGGTCACCGAGAGATGTTGGATCGACGAGCTGCAGGAGTACATCGAGCAAGGTACTTTACCCGAGGATAAAGATCAAGCTCGAACAATACAGAAGCGCGCAGCTCGATACACGGTTATAGATGGAATTCTATACAGAAGGTCATTCTCGAAGCCATTGTTAAGGTGTGTACGACCCGAAATGACCGAGCGTCTACTCGCCGAGGTTCATGAAGGAGTATGCGGAGGTCACCCAGGGGCCAGAACTTTGTCAGACAAAGTAATCTCAGCAGGCTATTACTGGATGAACCTGAGAAGAGAAGCCGAAAACTACGTCAAAAGGTGCGACAAATGCCAGCGATACGCGGACATACCTAGGCTACCATCTACCGAGCAGTCACTGGTTGTGGCGTCATGGCCGTTCGACATGTGGGGAATAGATTTAATCGGACCTTTCCCCACTGCCCGAGGAAATTGCAAACACGTGATCGTGGCAATTGATTACTTCACCAAATGGATCGAGGCCAAACCTCTAGCGAGCATAACAGAAGAAAATGCCATCAACTTTGTACACGATTTTATCTGGTGCCGTTTCGGAGTACCCCGAGCAATCGTCTCTGATCATGGAACTCAATTCTCTGAAAGATTCACAAGGGCTTGCGAAAATCTACATATTAAACATTGGCAGTCGTCGGTTGCATACCCGCAAGGTAACGGACAGGCGGAGGCCGGAAACAAACAGGTGTTGCACGCCCTCAAGAGAAACCTAGAAGGAAGAGCTGGGAGATGGTTAGACGAACTGTCTGCCGCACTCTGGGCCGTTAGAACCACGGTCAGGGGGCCAACAGGAGAAACCCCTTTCGCCTTAACCTACGGTTCTGAAGCCATGGCTCCGGTAGAGATGGCCCTACCAACGATCAGGGTCTCAAGATTCAACGAGCATATGAACGACCATGAGCGATTAATTGATATGGACCTACTCGAAGAAAAAAGACTGGAGTCGAAGATGAGAATGATCAATTAGAAGCAGAGGGCCAAGGGTCACCACGACAAAAGAGTCCACAAAAAATCTTTCATGATCGGCGACTGGGTTCTTCGAAAAATCGAGGCTACCGGACAACGAGCAGAAATGGGCAAACTCTCACCAAATATTGGAAGGCCCTTTCCAGGTCACAAAGGTAGTCAAAGAAGGAACCTACATGTTACGAACAAAGGAAGGAGTTGACTTAAAACACCCATGGCATGCGGATCATCTTAGGAGATATTATCAATAGGTAAGATCTATTCTTTACGAAAAGCTGATTTGTAAATTGAAGCATGGTAATGAATGAAATAAAACTTGGTTCAATGTTTTATATGACTATTAGCATTCTTGCTATTCAATTGTGCTCGCAAGAACGAGCAAAAAGTAAAACTTGTTAAATTGCAAGTTAATGTGATTGTACTTATCACTTGCTTTTTCGTGATGCTCGCAAGATCGAGCTTAACAGCTTGTTAGATTTCAAGTTGTCCCAATGCTCGCAAGGCCGAGTAAAGACACAAAACTTGTTTAATTTCAAGTTGTGATGGTCATGATAAGTTGTAGTCGCAAGAACGAACTAAGCAACTTACAATCTTTCAGTGGCCCAAATGCCCGCAAGCTCGGGCAGGATATGAGACTTGTTAAAATTTCAAGTTTCGGATAAAATTATTTCAGTGATTAACCATGATCAGATATGTTCGCAAGTTCGAGCAGAATTAGAAAGATGCAGGTTACAATCAAAAGCGAGAATTTCATTAAAGAAATACAAAGTCTTTACAAAACATGAACGAGAAGAGGGCGCGCAGGCCAGCAAAAACATCTATAACAAAACAAATCAAGAAGCCGCATAGTTTCCTTCGGTAGTGGCCACCTCAACCGTCGTCCCCTCGACCTCAGCCTGATTCCCATCTGGAGCTTCAGCGGCCGGAGTAGCAGGTATGACCTCCTCCGCACCCCGACGGACCTCGAGCACGGTTCGGACGTTGACCACCAAAGGAGTAGGAGGAGCCCACTCCTCGCGACCTTCTAGTTGGTCGCTTTCCTTCAGCAGGGCCAAGTCCTCCTCATCGAAGGGATACCAGGCATGCCCACGGCGAGCTTCAGCCCCATAATAAGAAGCCGAGGAGATATCAGTGAGAATGTCGACGGTGACCCCATTCAGGCCAAGACCCCCGAGCACCCGAACAGTATGCTGAACCCCCTGGTCGTAGTAGGGGGAGACCGCATTGGTCAAATCTTCTTGATAGGCTTCGGATGCCCGGTAGTGAGTGATGACCTCCTCCTCGCTAGCCGCCTTAACCTGCGCCACATAAGCCACCGACCTCTCCAAATCGCGGCCCAACTCAAGCTTCTCCATCTCCAGCTGGGGGACCTTCTGCTCGAGCTCGTTGTTTCGGGAGCGGAGGGACTTCTCAGTGCCCTTCAGGAGCTCATGCTGATCTTTCAGGGCTTTCAGCTCGGCCTCAAGCTTAGCCACCTCCTCAGTTTTAGCCAGAACCTCCTTGTCCTTGGCTATGAGTTGCTCATTCCGCTTGGCCAGCAGCATCTCCATTCCCTTGAGCTCTCCCTTCAGATTGGAAATTCTAGCCGAAGACTCAGACGCCCGAGCAGCAAGCATATTGAAATTGGTCAGCATCTGAAAAGCGTATGGTTAGTCAGAACGTACGGGGATGAAAGCAAGCACGAGAAAAAAAGAACGACTAAATTTACCTCGCAAGCGGCCATGCCAGCTTGGCCAAACAAGATCCCATTCGACTCGCGGGAATTATGACCTACCAAGCCCGCGTGGGTAGCCCTCTGGACAATGCCCTGGCCGCACATGGCAGCAGCTCCACGAACACGGAGATCAATATTATCAATCACCGGAACATTGGCCAGTTCTGCGGTGAGGGCCATCGAAGCTTCCCGCGAGGCCGGCATCTTGAAGCCCGGCTCCATCCATGAGGGCCTGCTCACTTGGGGAGCCTCGGCACCAGAAGTCCCTGCCACAACGTCTGGCCCCTTTGGGCGCACAGAACGCTCGATAGCCTCCTCGCCACTCTTTCTCTTGCGATGTGAGAGAGCAGCTGGGTCCTGCTGAGCAGTGGGGTCAGAGGCATCCTCCGAGTGAGCAGCCGAGGAGCGCCGAGGAGAGGATCGAGAAGGCGGATTAGCGGCCACCGGAGCCTTGGATTTGCCCGAGACCATCCCGGATGAACCCACTTTGGGATCTCCGGTGGGTACTCTGGGCACGGTTGCCGGGGGCAAAGCGGAGAGCGTAGACCGACGCTCGGCAGCATCCCTCTTAGCCTTCTTGGCAAAGTCAACATTTATCTTCTTCATCTCTGCGAGCAAAACACCATATTAGATCGACAACAAGAGGAATATTAAGTTAAAAACAGAAAAACAGAGCCAGACCAGAGGGATCCAGGGACGCAACACAACTAGCGCCGAGTTCTTTACAGGCTAAACAATCGCCAGGGAAAACCATATCTGGATGAGGACCCCAAGCAGGGTGTGGCACCTCATCAGCTATAGTTACCCTGGCAGGAACTCCCCCAACGGGCAGACGATACACACCGGCCAGACGCAAGAGCTCGATATCACCAGTCAAAGACTTCCAGTCGAAGGTCCAAGCTTGAGTCTGGCCATCAATATCTAAAGCCTTTTCTATCGCAGCATTCAGCTCGCGATCTCCCGACGATGAAGTGTCAACATTCCCTCTCGGGGGCACCGCCTTATCGGTAGCAGGGGGGAAGGGCCACCCAAGTCGTGACTCCACGAGCAGGACCTTCTCGTCCCACTTCTCGGTCTTGTTGGGGAAGTCACTAAAGAGATGAGGACACTTGGGCTTAGAGCGGGCAAAGATGCGTTGTGTTCTTTTGTCGGTGCTGAACACGAAGTATTTCCTCAACACCGGCAGAGAGGGCTCGAAGTCGAGCAGGCGGCACAATACAACAAACGAGCTCAGAACTCGAGCTGTGTTCAACATGAGATCGGAAGGGACGGCATGAGAAGCCGTCAAGAACTCAACTATAAAGGGATCTAGGGGCAAGCGCCATCCCACGTGAAAGAACTCATAGAAGAAGACCACCTTATCTGCGTAGTCACGAAACTCCACATTGTCAATCCGAGGATCGAGCATCTTAACGCGATACATTTGTTCATCCACCCCTAATGTAGAGAACCAGTTTTGAACATCCCTATCTTCATCAAAAGACCTCCACAAATCGTCTGAGGTCCCTGAAAGGGAAGCTGGCTTTGATCGGACACCACGAGCTCGGGCCCGAGCAAGTCTCGGCGAGCTCGAGCTCGCTGAATCATCATCTGTGCTCGGGGCTTCAACTACTCGGGTGACCTGGACCTCGCTAGAAGAATCACTCACTGGAGAAGTTGGAGGGGTGGACTAAGAGCTCGGCTCGCTCAAGCCTTGCTCACGGTTAGGCCTGTCAATTACAACCCAATACCCATAAACCCACCCAACCCAACCTGTTAATTACCCAACCCAACCCAACCCATTAATAAAATAAGTTATAATGGGTTACCCATTACAACCCAACAAAATTTTTGGGTTAAATCGGGTTAAACCCGCTCAACCCGCTATTGCGATGCTACGCCGCACTCTCAGTCACAAACGCACACTCTTCCGTCTTTCTCTCTCTCCAACAACGGCCCCCGGCGCTGCCGTTCCCCCATTCCGGCCTCCTTCTCCAACAGCTCCGATATACTTCTCATTCCGGCCTCCTTCTCCGACAGTTCCGGCCTCCTTCTCATTCCGGCCTCTTCCTGCTTTTGATTCTCCTTCTAAGTTGACCTTCTCTTTGAATTTTTGATGATGGGTTTGTTTAATTTACACATACATGTTGCTGTAAACTAAAATCTATTGAAAATTTGTGTGTATTGATGTGTTAATTTGGGGCTTTTATGATTTGGGGCTTTTGATTCTCCGGTATACATTCATATTCTCCGGTATTCATATTCTGCTTTTGATGATGGGTTTGTTAATTTGTGTGTATTGATGTGTCAATTTGTGTGTATTGATGTGTTAATACACACAAATTGAACTGTTTCTTGACAACTTGGATGGTAGATTTTATATATTACTTGGATTTTTAGTGTACATCGAAGCAGTATTATATAGGTGTTCAGGTCGGTTCGTTTGTGTCCAAGAGTGAAGTAGAAATTGTAGAATGATAAATGAGCATGCTTTGTGAAACCTGTTAGCACAAGTTTACATCAGGAACATTGAGCATTTATGTAGCCAAGCCTTCACATTGCAAGTTGTTCCAAGTTGTCAAATTTATTTTTTCTAGACAAAAAGGGTATCCCTACCCGAAGATATAAGGAATTAAAAATGATATCAGCCAGATGTAAGGCCGGGATATTGAGTGGAACATGTGTGGCGGTTTGAAGTGTTGATAGATTCAACAATGGTGATCTCCCCACTTTACCACATAATTGGAGTTGGTCAATTATGCTCTTTCGTAGTTAGGATGGAAGGATTACAATGAAAGTATTGTTGTAGTGCTAATATCCAAGATGATAGGTTTAGAAAGCCAATTGCCACGGAGAAGGTGGTCAGTGCGTGAATTTTAGCTTGTTGTGTGGTGTTGTGGCTTCTCAACTTGTGTATGTAATCTGTCGATTGGTACTCTTCCTTGCATCTTCAGACGGGTGGTAGATGTGAGGGTATGTAGCCAGTTGGGTGGAAGTGCCTTAAGTGAATAGATGTGATGCTGATGAATGGATATTGTAGTGGCCTTGGGAAATATGTGTTGTTCATATAATGGGTCCTTTTACTGTAGCTCTTTCCTTCCTTTCGTGTGCTTGTAGTAGCAATTTCTAGTCATTTGTTAGAATGAGGTGCCATTTTTAATGTGCAGTGTATGGACACCATCTGTTAGTTGGATCTTCGCATCACTTTATTTTTAGTCTTTATGACACAAAGTAGGTGAGAGCAGGTACCTAAAGGCTGAGGCAAATGGTCTTGAGCAGGTCGGTTGATCCCAGGACTGGGAGTCTCGAAAAATTTCATTTTTGGGGAGTCCTGGGCCAACTAATATCGATGCAAAGCCCCGCACCTCATTAAGATCATATTGGCATACTCCCAAAATCCCCGCAAAATGAATGAAAAGTGCCGATTCAATTGAGTGGATATTTTCTTTGTTTCAACCAATGACAGTCTGGCATAATCTTTTCTGTCAACTTAAGACTATGAAAACAGAGGCCTAGAGAAGATGGCGACTTTTCGTACGAAGGAATTCATTTATACTGCCTTCTGTAGAAGGCATTTGAAATTGTTGCATGTGAGGTGGTGTAGATGTGGTTTACCCATGTATGTCATTTGTATTAATCAGGCCTATGGTTGGGTTTTAGTCCAAAGAACAACATAGGACATAATTCTTGAGATTCCAGAACTGTTTTTCTTTCTGCTTTTATTTTATTAAAAAAATAGTATACTAGTCTCTGTGTCTAAATGAGTTTTATTTTATTTTTTTAAGATTTTGAGTGATTTTTAAATTAAAAAAAAAAAATCAAACATAATATGCTGGAATTAATTACTACAATCACTGTTGGCAACTAGTCTTATGTTCACTTATATAGAGAGAGATCTAGGATGTATATATATGACTAAACATAATATGTTCATTTTATTTACAGATTGCCTGTTTTTGCTTTGTAGTTGTCAGTTACAAGACTTGGTCCCTAATGGTCAAGTTGAAGCAATCTTTGATTTTAATTAGCCCTCTGATGAGATATCAGAGCTGCCAGCAGCAACAGAAGCAACCTCTATTGTGTATACATGCTGAAAATCACTGACAATGATTTATCCATATGTTGTTTAGTATAATTTTGATAATCTATAGTTGGATTGAAGGGGGAAAAAACGGGTCAACCCAAAGCCCACCCGACCCAATAGTAACCCGACCCATTTAACCCAAAGTTATTTTGGGTTGTAATGGGTTGTGACCCAAAACAACCCGTTACCCAGATCAACCCGACCCAACCCGACCCGACCCGACCCAATTGCCAGGCATACTCACGGTCATAGTCAAAAACTTCCTCCGAATGGGTGGCCTCTGAATCAGATGCACCGCGAAGACTAACGGAGGATGACATCTCTACAAAGGGAAAAAAGAAGGCTAGCTAAGTACGGCATTAGCTAAAAGGGGTAAAAAAAGGGAGGAAACCCTAAATCCAAGATCTACCGTAACACGCAGCTTAAACCCTCTCAGAGGGTTCGCAACACAAAATTCTCCTCATCTGAGGATCAACGCTCGCAAAACAACGTCCTTCCATTGCCGATTCATGGCTATTGATGATACCCAAAAAAAAAAAAGGAAAAACTCAAAGGCAAGACAGAGAAATTGAGAGAGGGATGCGAGCGAATACCTAGAGTTGTAATGCAGAAAAAGGACGAACTGGCAAAGATAGCAACTGGGGCAGCAAGAATTCTGGAAGGATGGAAGCTTCACGAAAAATCTTAGCAACGACGGCGTTAGAAGGAAAGAATAATCTGTAAAAATGGCGAAGGGAGCCCCTCAAAGCTATTTAAGGGCTTCATTTTCCCTCCAAGGCTACTGGGCCTCTAACGGGCGCCTACAAGCCTAGACCTGGGCCTACCCTCCGCATTTAATGCGCCTCAAAACCAAACAGGCACGGTTTCCCAAGCGGAAGTTTTTGTTCTTTCAGTCACTTCATAGGTCACGTCACCCAACTAGACTCCCAAGGCCATGATTGCTCCTCGCCGCGAGCATAAATACATCCTGGACAAGGAGCAGGGGGCCATTGATGACACCAAAAATATCTTGATGCCCGGATATGCCGGTCAGGACATAATCGGGCAGGAACTTTAGCCCAGAAGGCAGTGAACACACGAGCAAGATCCACACGAGCATAGCACCACGCGAGCACGCCAAAGCCGGCCAGTAACTGTCTCCAAGAATCACGGGCCACGTTTACTCGCTCCCAAGATCATAGGCTGGAAATCAGGGATTAACCCCAATCACGCCCGGCAGTTACTCCTCCTTAATTACGGGGATTGACATCCCTCAAAATCAGCCCACAAATTACTCCATTTCATTATAAAAGCCAAGCCAGTACTTGGTCCAAGGTACGTTCACTATTCACAAGCTAAGGCTCTGTCAAATTGATAAGCAAGTTCTTACTCTCACGCCTGAGTGCTTTAGCAGGGCAAGCCCCTGCATTCACCCTAGCGTGTTTTCTTTGTCATTTCAGGTCCTTAGCTCAAGCCCAGATATCCAAACTTCACCAAGATTCCCAGAGAGTTCCTGACCGTGCCATTTTGTGCATCATCACTAATAATTCTATTTTGTCGTCAAATAGATCTTATCTTTGATTATGTTATTATTAACTATAGAATATTGGTAGCTATTCTTCTTTTCTTTTCTATGGGAAATTGCATTGAACTCCCTCCAGCTTTTCTTCTTTCTTTTCCGTGGATGGAAATCGATGTTAAAAGGGAAACGGGAAATAAAAGTAATTGAAAAAAAGATAATAACAAACCCAAAGATTGCATGATGAAAATGTCCAATAACATTGAGCCATTGAGAGAAAATTACGTTAGGGAGAGATGGAAAAGAGGTGACTTGTGGTAATTAATACGGAAACTTTATCTATACAAATCAAGTTGGTTTGAAATTTGAAGGGCATTTGATAAAAGACTTATCCTAGGCTATGCCCTTACATGTAATTTATTTGGCTCATTTTTTAAAATTTCGAGAGCGCTGCCCCTCCTTAAAAAAAATACTGTAATAAAAATAATAAAATAAATAAAAAATAAATCTGTCAATATCTTCGCATTCTTTTAATAATTCCACGCCGTGTTTTAACTCTCCAGATCATGCCAAGTATATGGCTTCAAATCTTCTATCCCACTTCCTATCACATCCCGTCCCATCTAATCCTAACCTTACACGTATTTTTGTTATTTTAACTTGTCTTTTTCTTACAATTTTTACAAGGAAACATGTAGGATTAAAATTTAACGGAAGAGTGTTATAGGGGATGTGATAGAAGATTTGAAGCCCAAGTATATATATAGTAATACTCCTATATTGTATTGCGAAAAATAATGATTTAGGAAAGTTGTTTCCGTTTCTTAAACCGACAAGGCTTGTCCAAAAGAATTACACATAATATTTTCCTTTTTTTCCCAGGTAAAGAAAGAATATATTTCTAAACCTTATTACCATATTACTCCATAGAACGACAATATAAAAAGCCCCAGGCAAGCTCAGCTCAGCTCTTCCTATAAATCCTAGTTATTCTTTTTCTCTTGCCAATCTCATCATCAACCCTACTATCTCTCCTTCGATTTCTTATTGTTTGTTCAATTCCAAACCTATATCACCATGACTTTTTCAAGTCTTGTCGAAACTCACATAAAATTTGCTGAAAACAAATTCCTATCCGGAGATATTCAAGGAGCTTTACGATCAGCCTACCTAGCCAAAACTTGTTCCAAATGTAATTCCAGCCTCGCCGACAAAACCATTGCTGCATATAACGTCCACAAAGCCGCCTTAAACGCAAAAAACAACGGTGAAACCAACTGGTACGCAGTCCTTGGGATTTCAAATCCTCGTACAGTTGATATTGCAACAATCAAGAAACGTTACAAGAAGCTTGCCCTAATGGTACACCCTGACAAAAACATCTCTAAAGCAGCCGAGAACGCCTTCAAACTCGTAGGAGAAGCATGGGAGATACTATCGAATTCTTCTTCTAGGAATGAGTACGATGTTAGGTGGGCCCAAAATTCGGGTTCATCGGCTTCACACACTGATGTCACCGAAGATTCGGCTTATCAAGATTGGACAGGAGACTGGAAATCTAGTAATTCTCAATATGAGAGAAAGGTATGCAGGTATTGTGCCGGAGATTCTGAATTCAAGAATGGTGCATGCAGACATTGCTGGAGACAGATTAATGCTGTACAAGAAGAGTATCATTATACGTTCAATGTTAATGGCTTCTTTTTCTAGTAAAGTTGAGGATTTAGAAAATATGTTTATTTCATTAGTACTGCTACTAATGAACTAGTTTTGTTGCTACGATTATTGGTAATTATATATTGCTGTATTTTTATTTTTTATTTAATTTTTTATTTATTTTGATGGGATCGAATTTGAAACCTCACACTTTGTGAAGTTCAGCTTTACCACTGGGCCACCCTTTAAGATCATACTCCCTCCGTTCTAGCCAAAGAGTCCACGTTTAAAAAGTCTAACAGCCAAAGAGTCCACGTTTAAAAAATCTAAGCATTAGGACATATATTAGTATCATTGGAGTTGATTATAATTACAAAAATACTTAAGTATAATCAAGATGATTACAACACAAGTTGAGGGTAAAGATGAAAGATTATGAAAATTGTTTGCATAATTTTTTAAAAGTAAACTCTTTAAGTGAAATATCTCAAAATAGAGTATTTTATATTGCTCTATTTACTTGGTAAAATTAGAATATATTGGGATAGCTTAATTGGTTACTTTAAGCTGAATCAATCTAGATGAAAAAAACTACTTCCCCGTTGCATAATTATTGTTCTGTTTGACTTTAACATATTACAATTATGAACTTTATGATTTTGAAAAAAATATATATATTTGTCAAATACGAATTATATATTTTATAATTTTGAAAAAAATTTTAAAAAATTCAAAATAAAATATTTTTTTAGCAATTTGCACACAGGTTAAGAAAACTTATAAAAAGACTAATCTACCCTAATTTAAGTTCAATTAATTATTGAAGATAATTTGAAATGGGTATTTTTCTCTTTCATCTTTAATGAGAATATTAAATAAGGGCAGAATTGACAGAATATTGATAAATATTTCGTAAAATCCTATAACGACACTTATTTTGAAACAGAGGTAGTATACATTAAATATGTATTTGAAAATTTTTTAGTCCGAACTATGCTATTAGCACTTCAAATATATTTTGTTGTATTTACTTGGCAAAATTCGAATATATTGGAGAAGAAATATTAAAAGTCAAATCATACCTTTATCCGTTTCGTCCACTCAAATTGATCAATTGGAGTATTTAAACCAACATCTATATAAATATATAAAACAGAATTATGTTCATAAGGGCGTCCACAGTGGACGGCCTGGATCCACTCCCTAAAATCAATTTTAGAGATTTTTACCCTCCCTTGATCCTACAGTGGTTCCTCTAGTCCATCCTCTATCTCTAAAATCAACCAAATCACCCTCTTAATATAGGGGGAGTTTTAACATGAATAGTGACTCAAATCCTCTACATTTTCCTCATTTTATTTGAGCACAATATACTTTTGTTTAATATTTTGGAATGAAAATTATTAAAATATACTCTCTGTCATTAAATTATTGTCTTATTTTTTTTTATCCATTCCAAAATAATTATCTTATTTTTTTTATCCGTCCTTAAATAATTGTCTTGTTTGAAATTTTCATAGGTTAGGAGATCATTTTTACCATTTTACCCTTATTTTTTTCTCTATTTTAATTATGTGTCATATACACATGGACATTAAAAGAAACTACACATTATATCAATATTAATAATTAAGTCAATTATTTTTTGTTAATCAGTGTGCCGAGTCAAATAAGACAATAATTTAGGGACGGAGAGAGTACAATATATTTTTCATAATATATAAAATTTAAAATATTTTATTTTAATTGTGGTGGAAAATATAAATAAAAAAGAAAAAATATAATGGTTTGTTAGTTGAGATGAGAGATATTTAATTTTTAGAGGGTTATATAGAGAGTGCTTGTTGGAGTGAGTTTTTTTTTAGAGTGTTAAAAAAGTAAAACTTAAACGGAAAACGAGGTGTTTAGAATGTGATATAGAGATATATAGGGAGGGCTTATTGTGGACGCTCTAAGAGGAAAGATTCCGTCAAAACCCTCTTTCTAAAAATGAAATCTTTCCTGTCATTTAGATATGTTAAACGGGCTAGTCTTAATAGTTTTGGGCCAGCCCTAACGGACTGTGACCTTAACGGGCCGTGTGCTAAACGGTTTAATTTTTCAGGCCACTAATATTACAGACCTAATCCTAACCCTAGCAGGTTTCGGGCTAAACGGACCACTATCGAGCCACGATTAAAGATATAATATAACAGTTTTTTAAAATAGTGAATCGATAAATTATTCATAACTTTGTTAGTTTCTTATATTTTTAAAAAAATAATATAAACTAGACATTTTTTTACATCGATGTGTTATAATTTTCAACTTGTTTTTCTCAAAATAAATAATGTAATAGCTCTACTTAGCAATTCTTTCCAATATTTTTGTTTATATTTCAGTATTTATTCACAAGTACACAAAGAAGACATGTAGTGCAAAGGATAAATATGTTTGACTTTGAATTAAAAGGTTGTTGATTTTATTCTCATGGTGGTTGTTTTACGTATCTCCTAAACTTTTTTCGGTCTAATTAATATTATGCTGGCTGGCGGGCCAACCCTGAATTCTGGCGGGCCAGCCCTAACGGACCACGGGTTAAACGGGCCAGCCTTAAAAAGCCCTAATTTTAAACGGGCCAAAATTATTAAGCCCTAACCCTATCTTTTTCGATTTAAACGGATCAACCCTACGGGTAATGGTCCTTTTAACATCTCTACCTGTCAACACATGGTATATTGTTTTGTTTTTGAAACGGGAAATGGCTCACAGTTTGACAAATGGAACCCGCTATTGTTTTGCAGTTTTGCGTTAAACGAAGTAGTTCAACTTTTGCATTATTGAACAGATAAACAGCAAATGGGATTGAACACAGTTTTGATTCAAAATCCAGCCAATTACAGATTTCGAAGGAATCAATATTGGCTGTCAATATATTTTTTTATTTGGAACAATTCAAACCGTATTTATTAAATAAAAAATCGTTGTTGCAGAAATTACCAATTTTTAGTAAATAAGACTAAAATTAAAAAAAAAATAACTAAAGATCGCCTGGGATGATCATAATTATTTGAACTAAAGATCGCCTGGGATGATCATAATTATTATGTCTTCGATATAAGAGAGCACGCATCGGGAGTTGCTGAGTCAAGTGGGCTTCAAAACAACGACAGTAGTAATCAAAATCCATATATATATATATATATATATATATATTAAAGTTTAATCCACATCTTTTTATATATGTATATTCACCTTAGACCAACTCAATCAATTACTTCCTCCATCCCAGATAAATGTTTCTAGTGGATAAAACACAGGAATTAACAAACATAATTAATGATGTGCTGTAAAATGTGTTCTGACCATAATACACATGAACATTAATTGAGTTCAACTATTTTAAAAAATTGAGTCTCTTTGGGATGTGTTATATTAAATGAAGAGTATATTAGGAAGAATGGTAGAGAATAGGTAAATCAAAAGTCTTTAGGAACATTAGTTAAGACATCTTAAAATAAAAAGTAGGAACATTTATACGGGACGGAGGGAGTATATTATATATATATATATATATATAGAGAGAGAGAGAGAGAGAGATATTATACGAGATCCATGTACTATAATATCCAATTATTTTGATTATTATTTTAGTGTATCAAAAATAAACTATTTTGTAAATATAGTATCTAACTAAACATTTTCTAATCATTGAATGATCTTCAAAAATTATTTTTTAAAATATAATTATATTCAATCCTTAAACAATTCTCTTTTGTTCAGAAAAAAATTATCTTTCTTTAATAAATCCCAAAGTAAATATTTTATTTTTAATTTTTTAAAAATTCTTCAAATATATGTCCAAAATATCTTTATTAAGTGCAATATGAAAACAAAAAGAAAAAAAACAAAGCAAAGGAAAAGCAACCCAACAAAAATGTATAAAAAAAGAAAATACATATATTGACCACCAATAAAAAATACTTATTTTGAAATGAAAATATTATACTAAACGATCACGCCTATATCTAATAATGATAATTTTATATAAAATTATTCAATTCATAAAATATATCAATTAAACATAAAAATTAAATTACACTCGTGCAAAGCACAGGTTCTATAACTGGTTATGGCATAAATATGATATCCTTCCTTTCTTGCAAAACAGAGTCACTTAAAGTTACCATATTCTCTTCACAATGCTGCCCCTATTCATCTTACTCTCAAAACTCAATCATGGCAAACTACAATGGGCAATTAAGGTTAGATTGGTTCGAGTTTATGTTGTACCATCGTATGGTGACAGCTCCAAAAAAAATTCAATGGAATGTTTTTTTCCAAGATTCTGAGGTACAAGTTAAAGATTCTCATTTTGTTTATTTTTTTCATTAAAACAGTGTTTGTATATATGATAAAATTTGTTTGGATTTTAGGGATCAAGAGTACATGCCACTATCAAGCAAAATCAAATTGAGAAATATGAATCCGTTTTGAAAGAGACCAAATTATACGCAACCAAAAATTTCTTAGTGGTTGGTAATAGAATGAGGTTCAAGACCACAATAGCAAAATACAAAATAATATTTGTTGGAACAATGCGTTAAGACTTAAATTTCTAATGAATCATTGACATGGCTCATTTACAATTTCGAGCCATTTGAAGAATTGGGGAGTTTTGATTCAGTTGATAAATCGTTCCTTAATGTAAATTTATTATTCTCTATTTTATTTCTTACATTTTCTGTCTTAACGATTTTTTTTTTTTGTTGAAATTTTATGTAGACGTTATCGGAAATTTGCATGCGAAGTCATTTCCTCAACACGAGGAAATTGCAGGAAGAGAAACTAAAATGCTTGATTTGGTGTTGGAGAATATTCAGTAAACCTTTTATTTGATATTATTAGTTATTATATTTATTAAATTTATATTGATCATACTCTTTTAATGAATGGAATCTTCAATTTTTGTGTTAGGGCCGGGGGCAACTCTTTCATGCAAGTTTTGTGGACAGCCTCTGGATGATTTATGTGACTACCTAGCAACTGTTACTACTGATGAACATGTCATAATGATTATACAATTGTTTCGAGTTAAGGTTTTTAGGGTTGAAATATACGGGTTTCAAACACATATCATATTACTAAAGTGATCAATGGAGGAATACGCGAAATTAAGCACTTTCGTAACGGGTAATTTTTTCTAAATTTAGTTATTGTATATTTAAAATTGTTTTTTTTTAATAATCAAATAGTGATCTCTAGTGAAACTGATATTTTTTAAAATTTGAATTAGCTTGGTTTTGGATGGGAAGGCAACAACTCCGGTTGATAAAATAGCAATGAATATGGCAGGTGATGTTATTGGAGAATTCGATAATTCAAAGAACTTAATTAGGACTATAGAGCAACTTAAGGACACAGATGTTGATGAATAATTAGATGTAAGTTTTCATGGGTCAGTTTGGAAACACCAATGTCGTAGCATAGAATTAGAATTGAAAGCACAATTTGAATTCTGTGAAGCTCAAATTATTCATCAAATTCCAATTTCAAAGCATGACATTGAGTAGCCAAACATAGCCTATATATTTTTCTAATTACCAATTATTTCAAAGGTACAATTATTTAAAAAGAAAAATTTTATAGTTGCATTCATCGGAAGATGAGGTTTCGACTCCAAACAATCCGAAGAACAAGTCAAAATCATTGGATGTAGACGAGGAGGCAACCGTTAAGAGGTCCCTTATAGATGGGTTTTCATCTACGAGCAAAGGGAAGTTGGCAGAAGTTGTCATGAAGATTGGGAAAGATTAAGTGATTTTGCTTGGTTATGGTATTGTTGTCGTAGATATTGTTGTAGTAAATTATTAATTATTATACTTGAATATGGTATTATTATACGTACAATTTTTTGTGCAATATTAGTTGGTTCTGTTGCCGGGAACGAGACTACGATGCGCAGCCAAGAAGGATTTCACACTACAATTTTTTATCACAAAATCTCACTTCAATTTTATCTAAAATCAGTAGCAAGGCCCATTTCAATTTGGCTAAATTTTGCAATCACGACGGCAGAGGAAAAGCAAGAGTGGTTATACAAATGACTAGGGACCATCACTAAAAGAGGTACCCATTACCGCGATTTCATCACCAAAGATGTGAGCCCGCAAGGGAATACAAAGAAAAAGACAAATAGATGATTGAAGAAAAGAAAAGGAAATCAAAATGATCTAGGATGATGCCCAGGGAATAGTTTTGGCGGACTGAAATTGGGGGTTTCCAAGGCTTACCCCAGTTAAAGTTTTTTTCCTGCTAAAATTCTAGATCGTGGCCGGGTGACTCAATCAAAGGAAGATCGCATGTGTTTTGGTCAAATTTCAACAAGGGAGACTAGTGACAAGAAAGATGACAAAGATAATGTTAATATGGGTACAATGATTATAAAATGCTATAGAAATGAACTCAAAGGATTTTGTTAACTAGGGAAAGCCCTTGAACAGCTTGTTCGCGGCACAAAACCCCGGAGGTTTTAGGGAACCCGCCTTGACCAAGTGATTGATTAACCAAGTTGAATACAAGACTAAGAGCGTATACTAGGGAGCTTGAGCTAGTGAGAATGTGTGTGTAAAATACATGTGTTCCTCCCTTTTTATACCTCAAATACAAAGAAACAAACAAGCCTAGAATATAGGAAATTGGTTGAAGTTGTTGAGGTATTCTCGCCACAATGTTGGTTGAAGAGATAAGGATCCCTTGCTGGCTTTGTTTGATGAAGGAACGTTTGTTGACTCAGTCTCCTTTATCTGGTGACATACTTCCTAAAAAATAGGTTGTAATGTAACAATAATTCAACCTGCAAAAAATGTCAAGATGTAGTAGGAGAACTCAAGTTGTTAATATCAAGATGATATATGTAAGTTGTAAACAAGTTGACTTAAAATGTAGGCCCAACAATTGCCCCCAAACTTTTCAAATTTTTTCAAAAGAATATAAAGAGACAAAAAATTTAAAAAGTTTGCCAAAAAAGTAACTGACAACGTACGGCGGTTATCAATGCTAAAGGTACTGATGGGACGGTTTTGAGACTTCCCAAGGCAAAAAGGTTACTCTTGCGTTTTCAACTACTCACAACTTCTCTCTTTGAACAAACCAGAACATTCTCCAACTCTTCCTCTCACAGAGTTGTTAACAAAAAAGGTTTTCTTCCGAAAAGATATCAAAGAAGATCGTGTGGAGAAGGAAAACGAGTAGCAATTCCGGTGAGTTCCTCGTACTCTTCTCAATTTCTTGTTGCTATATTTCTCAAGTTGAAAAAAGATGGGAAAAAAGAAGATATGCATAATCGAAAGCGAAGAGGGTTTACCAGAGGGTTTTTCGACCCAGAATCTATTAAAAGAACCTGAAAAAGAAAAATGTACAATTTCTGAAGCAGATCTGGAAGTTGTTAGGAAAAATCACGCCTTGCCCCTTGAAGCCGTTCTATTCACCCATCCTTCCCTTACCTCCGAATGCTATTCCCCTGAGTGGGTATGTCTTCCCGAATACCCTTTCACTATTGGCCTTAAATTCCCTTTCTGTCATAATCACTGGTTTTTGCTTCTACGAAGCTAAATTACGCCCAACTCATGCCACAGGGTTGGCGATGCCTTCAAACCCTAGTTAGACTGCGGGATGAAATAGGTTTGGTTGTAGATTTAGAGGAGTTTGCTTATACTACTGAGATAAGAGGTTTTGGCCTGGGAAGATTTTGTTTTAGGGTAAAAAGTGGGGGTGAGCCCATCTTGATATCTAACAATGACCTGCTGATCGGGGATGGAGAAATCGTTTCTTCTTTGTTAGGAAAGACACTGAGTCAAGAGGTGGTGTAATTCAAAAATGGAGGTCTCAAGGTAGAGGAATTTTCCTCGACTTTATTCATCTACAAGAGTTTTCTATACATCTTAATCCTTAACACCTTGAATTTCCTTTGTAGAAGTTGCCAAACTCAGTGTTCTGTTCCCAGAACAAGCAGATACAGAGGCTAACGTGAAGAAAATATTTGAATTAGACCCTGCTCTCAGGTCTTTTAAGGCATTCCCTGTTCTGTTCTCCCCAGAAAAAATTGAAGAAGAGACTCTAGTTAAGCCTATCAAGATGTCCACAGGTTTGATCTAAGTTCTTGCTCATCTAACTGCTTCTTTCTCCAAGTTTTCTTAACTCCTTGTCTCCTTCTTACAAACTACTGCTCTAAAGCACTCGTCAAGATCGGCGACTTGCTTGCCGGAGCTAAGGCAAGAAGGTCTTCACGGAAGGACAACAAGCTTCCCCGATCTATGGCTTCCAGCTCCGTCTCGAAGAATAAAGAAGAATCAAAGAAAAGAAAAGCGGTGGAATCAAGATACCGATGCAAGTGATATTCGGATGGTGAAAGAACAAGGGAAAAGTTTGTTGTGGTAATGAAGGATTTTGCGGATAAGGTAATAATGTGTACACCTTGAACTATGTACCAAAGGATTTCATAAAGTACTAATATTCTTTCTTACACGCTCTCGGGTATAATGACTCCTATCATGGATCAAGCCGCCATTCGAAGATCAAGGCGGCTAGGAGCGGTGTTGAGGCCGAAGAGGCACGAAAGGAGGTGAAGGCAAGTCTTTGGAGAGATAAGCAAGTTGAAGAAGGAAATTAAAATGCGAGTAATGAAATAGTGAAGTTAAGGAAGGAATTGGCGGATGCTTGTGCTGAAAGGTTGACAGAGAACGAGGCTCACGTCAAGGAGCTTGAAGCGCTCGAGAGGATTTCAAATTTAATGCCACCAAGGCGCCGCCGAGACCAGATTCGATGATGGAGGAAATGAAGAGTGGACTCGCCGTGCACCGGGACCTCGAGGAAGAAAGAAAGACCTTGGAGGATTTCATCGGTGAACCGGTGGATGCGGAGGAGGTAAATTCTCCACCTTAGAGGAGTTGATTGAGGATGCCAACAAAGTGCCGAAGATGGTGGGAAACAAATTGAAAGCGAGAATCAAGAAAAGGAAACGGACGTAACACCGACGGCAGTAGGCCAAAATGTTGATAAAGTTTGAATACTTTAGAGGTTTTGGGGAATGTCATAAACAATTTATGCTTTTTATTCGTTGGTCATGTAACCTGCTCATAAGAGCACAAACAATCTATTTAGGGGTACTAGGTTGGTCTAGTACTCTATGCTTTTCATAGGTTGATAGGATTTGTTGGCTTAACCAACTTATCCCTAATCTTGGGAATATTCGAACTTTTTTGAAGTAATCAGGTTTCTTTTAGGAACACTTGCTTGTGTTTAGCAGATAAGAATGTTTTACTGATTTAAGCAATAGGTAACATGTTAATGTTACAACCAATAGTCACATCTTGTAGAGATGTGAAATCGTGCGCACGGGCGAAGGTGTAGAAACCTTAACTCTTTAGAAAAGATGTAAATCTTTTAACCAAAATGTACCTTTGATTAGAGGTAAGTCGTTTGAAGAGATAGAACAAGTATCAGCCGTCCTGGCGTGTCAACATGTTCCATCCCTCTCCAGCTAAAGTCACAACATGTTGGAGCCGTACTGGCGTGTTCACATGTTGGACTTCTTCGTCTCAGTCTGAACATGTTGGAGCCGTACGGCGTGTTAACATGTTCAACCTGCTCCATTTTAGGTCTCAACATGTTCGAGCCGTACTGGCGTATTCACATGTTGAGCCTACTTTGCTAGTATACCTTGCAAAACAAATTCATGTTAGGGTTGGGTGTTAGCATAGCCAACACCCCTCCGATGCTTAAGTTAGTAAGGGTTTCCAATAAAATTGAGAATTGAAATACATAAATGAACTTGACATAAATTAACTCATACCTGACAAGTCTAGTTGTTAACTACTTGACTTACATAAAATAGAGCTTTAAATGAATGGCATTCCAACTCCTAGGGACCCTGTCTCCACTTGGGGTTGACAACCAGTATGCACCTTTGCCTTCAAGATCAATGAGATATGGTCCCTCCCACTTGGGAGCCAATTTACCTGCATTCAGTTCTCTAGTATTTTGAAATACTTTTCTCAAAACTAAATCACCGACCTGGAACCTTCTTATTCTGACATTCTTGTTGTAGGCTCTAGCAATCCGTTGTTGATAGGCTGCCATTCTTATCTTGGCTAAATCCCTGATCTCATCAATTGTATCTAGATCTTGGGTTAACAAGAGGTTATTTTCATCTTGAGTTAACAAACCATACCTTGTTGGGATTGTTACCTCGACCGGAATTACGCTTCGCTCCAAACACCAAAGAATATGGAGTTCTACCTGTGGCTCCTTTTGTAGTTGTTCTGTCTGCCCAAAGTACAAGTGGTAATTCTTCAGCCCACTTTCCTTTCTTTTGATCTAGGCGTTTCTTCAAGTTGTTGACAATCAACTTGTTGCTTGACTCAGCTTGACCATTAGCTTGAGGATGGACTGGTGTGGATGTGATCAGCTTGATGCCCCAACGAGCACAAAAATCTCCAGTCTTTTTACTTATGAATTGGGATCCATTATCACATATGATCTCTGATGGTACACCGAACCTGCTAATAATATTCTTCTTTAAAAATGAAATTACCTCTTTGTCTCTTACTTGCACATAGGCCTCGCCTCGATCCATTTTGAGAAATAGTCGGTCATTGCTAACATGAACACTTTGCCTCCAGGAGCCTTAGGCAACTTGCCCACAATATCCATGCCCCATTTCATGAAGGGCCAAGATGAAACAATAGGATGTAGAGGTTCAGCAGGTTGATGCAAGATGTTACCGTGCCTTTGGCGGCACATTTTTGTACGTAGCTCATAGCATCCCGACGCATTGTTGGCCGTAATAACCAGTCCCGAGGGCCTTTGATGCCGTGCCTTTCCACCGGAATGATTTCCACACGTTCCTCATGGATCTCCTTCAAACGAGTTCAACTTGTTCATTGTCAATACATCTCAAATAGTGTCTGCGAAAGATTTCTTGAACAAGACATTATCTATTAAAACAAAAGTTGAAGTACGCATTTTAAAGGATCTAGCATTCTTAACATCGGTGGTATAGTTCCAAGTTGAAGGAACTCAATTATAGGTTGGGTCCAAGATGGACTTGTAACTTGTGTCCCATTAGACTGAGTCACTTCTTGAGTTTCTTCCACTTGGTCTATAGCTGGGTATTTAACATAAATAATGGGGATATTAGTATGCAACATAGATTTGCAAGTTGATCCCAAGTTGGCCGTGCATCCGCTTCGTATTCTCTTCTCTAGGGACCTGCTCCAATGAGAATGACAGAAATTTTGAAGCCAAAGCTTTAACATGTTGAAGATATAGAGTCATTTTGGAATGTTTTGCCATGTAGCTGCCATTGAAATGGTTAGCGAGCAATTGAGAATCAACATATACATTTATATGAGTAATATTTAAACTTAAAGCAGTAGTTAAACCCATGATTAAAGCCTCATACTCAGCTTCATTATTCGTCGCATTGAATTCACAGGATACCTTGAGGTATGATATCGCCTTGGGGGACTTGAACGATTCCCAAGCCAATTCCTTTGGAATTTGAAGCTCCATCTGTATAAAGTGTCCAAAATCTAGGAGTTGTTTTACCTTCAAGCTGTTGTACCTCTTGTTCTACCTCAGGTTGCAGACTTGGACTGAAATCCGCTACGAAATCAGCTAGAGCTTGAGATTTGATAGCTGTTCTGGGCTCATATGTAATGTTATATGTGCTCAACTTGACCGACCACTTGGCTAATCTTCCTGACATTTCTGGAGTTCTCAACACACTTCTTATAGGATAATTAGTTCTAACAGTAATGGAATGTGTTTCAAAATAATGACGCAATTTTGTAGCGGCAGTAGTTAAAGCTAAAATTAACTTTTCAAGATGAGAGTACCTTGTTTCAGCATCTAGTAGAGACTTACTCACATAGTACACAGGATGCTGTTCACCTTGAATTTCTTTCACTAACACCGCACTAACTGCATTCTCGGATACAGCTAAATATAAGTAGAGGCGCTCACCACGTTCTGGTTTGGCAAGTAGGGGTGATGTCATCAAGTATTCCTTAAGTTGTTTGAAGGCTGCTTCATGTTGATCAGTCCATTGGAATAGTTTATTCTTTCTTAACACTTCATAGAATAACCTGCACTTATCAGACGATTTAGATATAAATCTATTTAAGGCAGCTACTCTACCGGTTAACCTTTGGACGTCTTTAATATTCTTGGGAGATTCCGGTATGGTCACTGCTTCTTTATTAAACCTGTGCAAATATTCCTTAAGACTCTCATTAGGCTGTTGCACAATTCTGTAAAGGTCGCTGGTCAACTTGTCGAACGCCCTGTTGCATGAAAATTGATTAGTGAACATGCTGACAAGTTGAGCATAGGAAGAAATAGAGTTAAGAGGAAGTCCTGTTAGCCATTTTAAAGCTGGTCCTGATAGAGTTGAGCCAAAGCCCCTGCAAAAACATGCTTCTTTAAAAACAGGGGGATACTTATAATGTCCATTGATTCTTGATACAGCAACACATGTTCTGCTGGATCAGTACTTCCATCATACTTCTTCATATGAGGGACTGAAAATTTCTTTGGGATTTCCACATTAGCTATGGCTGGAACAAAACGGGATTCGTTGTAGCAAGTTGGGGAAATTTGGTGATGAGGCAAGTTGACTCCGGGCACACCTCGAAGCAATTCTTTTATGGTTTGCATTTCCCTAATAAGTTGGCTTTCGCAAAAGAGAATTATTATTAAACCGGGATGCGAAGCGTCAAAAGTATTAAAGAAACTCCTGTTTGCCCCATCGAGGTGCAAATAGGTATAGCAAGACGTCAACACGGGTTGGCTAGTTGTAAAGTTGAACCGTGGCCTCGAGGTTGGAATTGACGTCATGATTGTACTTTCTGTAAGGTACTAGACATAGGGATATCTCCAACATGGCTTGGTCCTGTACCTGCACCAAACAAAGATCTAGGATGCAAAGGTGAAAATGGAGTAGATGTTTGAGTTTCAGTTTGTTTTCCTTTACGCATGGAATCAATGGCATTGAGTATCATAGTGTTTGTATGCTCTTGAGCGTCCAACTGGTCAGTCACTTTTTTCAATATCGTGACCATGTTAGACATTAGCTCCATATTGGCGGCTTCCGGATTTGAAGACGGATTGCCCGAGATACGAACGGGAAGTGGTGGTTCCTCTCACCAAGACTACCGGACGATGGATTGGCCATTTCTATATAAATAATCAAAGTGTCCCACGGATGGCGCCAAATTGTTTTGGTCAAATTTCAACAAGGGAGACTAGTGACAAGAAAGATGACAAAGATAATGTTAATATGGGTACAATGATTATAAAATGCTATAGAAATGAACTCAAAGGATTTTGTTAACTAGGGAAAGCCCTTGAACAGCTTGTTCGCCGGCACAAAACCCCGGGAGGTTTTAGGGAACCTGCCTTGACCAAGTGATTGATTAACCAAGTTGAATACAAGACTAAGAGCGTATACTAGGGAGCTTGAGCTAGTGAGAATGTGTGTGTAAAATACATGTGTTCCTCCCTTTTTATACCTCAAATACAAAGAAACAAACAAGCCTAGAATATAGGAAATTGGTTGAAGTTGTTGAGGTATTCTCGCCACAATGTTGGTTGAAGAGATAAGGATCCCTGGCTTTGTTTGATGAAGGAACGTTTGTTGACTCAGTCTCCTTTATCCGGTGACATACTTCCTAAAAAATAGGTTGTAATGTAACAATAATTCAACCTGCAAAAAATGTCAAGATGCAGTAGGAGAACTCAAGTTGTTAATATCAAGATGATATATGTAAGTTGTAAACAAGTTGACTTAAAATGTAGGCCCAACAGCATGGATGAAAATGAAAGATCCCATATAGTCGCCTTCAGTAAATTGTCTATATATACCCCAGCCGAGCACCTTCGTCACCAATAATCCATCATCAAGATCCAACGCATGGCACCTTGCTCGGTAAACAAAGAGTTGCAATCTTGTTTTCATGGCTCGATTAAAGGCTGGATTGTCTGCGAGCACAGAAGCAGAAAATGAGCAAGGTATCCTTCGAGTTCGCTGGAATGGTGACGGGAGAGAAGGGGAAACAATTCGTCTTCTATTAAGGCCAGGATTGTCGAGGAAGATGCAAATAGTTGTGGGTTCGTTCATGGCAGAATCCAAACTGGGTCAGGTATGGTGGCCGAACGAAACAAGCCCAGAAAAAAAATTAGACACCATAGGTGTCTTCGTCCTGACGAGGCGACACCAAGAATACCAGAAATGCCGCTGCAGGAGCCCTCACGATCTTCTAAGCGCTGCCAGAAGCCGCTGGACATTCTACCAGTTTGCTACGCGCTGGGAAAGAAGTTTGATAATATGCACCGCGGACCCCATACACGGTGCCCCGAATTAGGACATGAAATCTTCATATCTCATATATAACCCTGTATACAACGAGTTATCCAAGTCAAGAAAATTATAAAACTCAAAACCAACAACAACAACAACTATAACCAAACCACCTCGATGGCTATACACAGGTCGGGGAACCACATCACAACAACCAATACAAACACAAACACATCATCGAGATACATTGCTCGGTATCAACAAATATAACCATAACTGGATTATAAGTACACAAAACATAAGTATACAATACCCAATTCGTTTACCATTCTAATATACCTCGACATCGCGTGTCGGATCAAACACCACAACTAGCCATATAATAATATATAATCCAAAAGAGGGATTACAACATTCTATGGTAGTTCATATCCAATACAACTAAACCCCAAAAAGAGTCAACCAAACCACCCAACTTCACGACTACCTCGAACGAGTACCTTGTCAGACTCACCGCCCGCTACTATTTGTGTACCTGCGAACTAAGGGGGAAAACAATGTGGAAGGGGGTGAGTCAAAGACCCAGTAAGTTATTACTTATGCAACTTTCATGACATGGCGATATGAAACATAAATCATGGATTAATCTTTAATAATGCAATGACTAAGCATATCAATGAACATCGCATGTCATATAGCATATATAACAATTTATAACTCATCATCATGTTTCATTACCTTTCATCAAGAATACGAGAATACGGGGTCGAGGTACACCTTCGACCAACAACCATCCTTATTACACCATCACATATATAATTCCTGGGTCTTTTACCAATAGAGCGCGCGCACTGGACCATCATGAGCCCAGTCCCTTACGACCTGGGGAAGTCAATCAGTCCGGTCACATCTCGGCTAGCAAGAGATGCGCCAAGCCCCACTATGGTTAATAGCAGGGGAAAGGCCGAATCGTAACTCAACTACGACGTTTCACTATTAGTTCTCCGCCCTCATGAAACGTCGGTGATGCTACGACCCCCTAAATTAGTTCCTTTTACTCATCATTACAAGTCCACAATGTCCATTCTTTCAACGAGGTGCTCGATCAATTTCAATACCAAGGAACCAACCATTTCATCATATCATTAAGTTAAATATCATGGAACCAATTCTTTTACTTATATAGACATGTTCAATATTCGTAGAGATACTCTACCATAATTTCAATATCAAGGAACTAAACCATTACACCATTTACACCTGTCTCATGTCCAATTTCAAGCGTCGTAGAGTATAAAGTCAAATTCTCATAATGAACATTTTACTATACTACTTTGATCTAAACACCAATATAGCATGTATCACAACAATTTCGGTTACTAAACATGTAGACAAGATGTACTAACATCATCTAACACACTTTCATAGTATCATCTCATTATATTCATCAAATATAACATAAAATCATCATTATCAACATATCGACATGGAACATGAGGTTTTAAGCATGAATAGTTGCTAATACAAGAATAAAGAGTAGTAACTTACCCAAATTGCCAATCCTAAGTGAAATCAAAGTGGGTTTGGTTGGAAATGTTCTCCTCCATGATCTCTATACTGCTATGGAGTCCAATCCTCAATCCTACCCTTGATCTAGACTCGAATTAAGCTTTACCCTCTTCAAAACATCCCCTTATCTCTCTAAAATGTGGGAGAAGAGTTGGGGTTCGTGAATCCTCAACAGATCGGACGATCAATTGGGCTAGAAATGTGCTCCTTATTTCCCTCTACGCTACGGCAAAGACGGAACGTCGATCCGACAAGCGGAGCTCAAGATATCGCAATTTTTTTATCTTCTTTCTTTCTCCTCTCTATCTTCTTTCTCTATCTAATCCCAGACGTGTTTGGATGAAATGAGGGGAGGAAAAGGGTTAAGCGGGCGAAATCGGGTAAAATAGAGGTCGGGATTGAGCGGCCGCCCAGACGCTCACCCTCCTTCCAGACCATACATTCTGCCACTTGAGCGGCCGCCCTCCTCCCAGATTTTTTGATTTTTCCTATTTCGCTACCGTTTGATCCCAAAATGTCCCGAAATGATTCTAACATCAAATCAAGGTCAAAACACACCCAAATCATCCCGTGTCGAGGCACGAATGATAATGAACACAAGTCTCAATTGCACATCGAGACATACCCACCAAACCATACTCAAAACAACTCAGCTTACGGATTAACGTCAAGACGAACGTGCTAGTCGGTTACGAACAAGTCTAAACCAAGGCTAGGTCAACCAACCAAGGGGTAAATGCAACGTATACGAACCCTAAACGATGTCGAGAATAATCTCGAACGAATACAAAACTATTGCACAGTTCATCACATACTAACCACAAGTCAAACGCGTGTCAAGTCTTATTACATCACGCTTAACAAGCATGACAACTCTCTCGATCTAATCACGGAAGTTTACGTATCACAACATGAGGTCTCTCAAGCCGATATGACGTGACAACGGACTAAATGACAAGGAAATAGGGACAAGGCCCCATGATTAAGGTACAGCCCAACTTATCGACTCACGACTAGGTGTTATGGACAAATTAAAGGCATGTTAAGGGTTCTCAGCCCAAGATAAACACACAAGGGGTTAATTAGGACGATTCTAAGTCTGTCGAATTGTTGGGGTCTTACACATACGGCCAGATTTCTAGCCCATTAACGTGTCAGTTACTTAGGCAATTACTAACTGGTCCCTTCACAATTGGATGGTTACACAATTACCCCTTTAATGCACAATATTTATAAACGTGGCCCTCAAATGCTAAACAGTTACAAATGATTCCCTCCACTATCAGTCAATCTCGGTTAAGTTCCGTAAGAATTTATAAACGAACCTTGTTAAACTTCAAAGTCGAATTCAAATGGAATTTAATCAAACAATACGAACCTCACAAGTTGAGGTCAAGTTCAAATGAACCTCGGAGGACGAGGTCAGAATTCATAAATGAGCTTTGTTAAAATTTAAGGCCGAATTTAAATGAACATTGCCAGTCAAGGTCAAACGAACCTCGCAGGACGAGGTCGGAATTCGTAAATGAGCCTTGCCAAACTTTAAGGTCGAATTCAAATGAACCTTTTCGGTTAAGGTCAAACGAACCTCTCAGTCGAGGTCAAACAAAACGAACCTTGTAGGTCGAGGTCAAGTTCAAACGAACCTCGCATGACGAGGTCAAAGTTTGTAAACGAGCCTTGTTAAACTTCAAGGTTGAATTCAAACGTACCTCACATGTCGAGGTCAAAGCTCAAACGAACCTCACAGGTCGAGGTCAAAGTTCAAACGAGCCTTGTGTTGTATTTTATATAAATTTTCTTGTATCCATAACCTAAGTCTAAGCCAAGGTGACTAATGGGCCTGCGTGTCTGTTAAAGTGACAACTTGTACTTAGATATCGCTTGAATAGCTTAGAATTGCTTATTGTAATTAGCGTAGTCTTCAGAAGATAGCCTATTGTATATCAGCCATGTTCAGATTAGCTATCTTCAAGTCATCAGCCAAGTTCGTATCAGCACAGTCCATCAAGTCATCGAACAAGTTTGTTTCAGTCAAACTTCATCAGCAAAGTTGAAGACCTAAGGATCGTCCGATCTAGACTTGTCTGAAGATATGCCTTAAGCTATCGGCAAAGTCATTCATTGACTTTAATACAATGATAACCTGCAAACTTCATTTAATAACTCTTTCCTCATTAGGCATTCATCTCAGAAAAAGGACATTCTGCCTGCATCAACTGTCTACCTATTTTTGGCAAAATGACTGAATTCAGACTGAACCTGGCAGATCTACCTATCAGATTTCAATAGCAAGATTGAAGCATTTAATGCATTCAAATTCGAATTCTCCAAAGCTGAAGATCTCTAACAGCTACAATGGTTTCCCCAAGTATAATACTAGAAAATTAATTTTACGTGATGGCCGAAAGCAATCGCCAAAACTAAAAAACCATCGTCTTAGATTTATGCGATGGTCAAAACAATCGCCAGTTCCGTCGCACAAAGCCTTGTCGCCTTAGCTTTAGATGATTGTAATAACAATCGCCTTATTTCATATATTTTAGGCGATGGTATAAACAATCGCTAAACATGAAAAATAATATTTATTATTTTAATTCAGAAAATTACAAAACCATCGCATAAACCATTAATAGGCGAGCGTAAAAACCATCACGTTTGGACGAGATAAGCGATTGCTAAAGCAATCACCTTATCAACTATACGCGATTGTTTTACCATCACCTAGTTTGGAATAGGTGATTGTTTTTCAATCACTTTAGAGGATATTAGACGATTGTTTTTTTCCATCTCTTTATCTTGCAATACGTGATTGCATCAACCATCGCTATACATGATTGCTTCAGCCATTACTTCATTCCTGATATGCGATTGTCATTGCCATCGCGTTAGCTCCTAATAAGCAATGACTTTTGCAATCTATTACCATGTATATGTGATAGCATTTACTGTCACTTTAACTAGTAATAGGCAATTGATTTTTCACTAGCTAGAAATTAATATTTTCTAAAATATACGCCCTTAGATAAACTTGTATCACTTTACCAAAAAAATAATATACACCATACTTCAAAATCGAGAGAAACATAGAATTTCATATTAGATAGTAATATCATATAACATCGTCTAACAAAAGAAGTTCAATAAGTCAACATTGAATTTATTTTAGCTACCTTCAATAATCTAAACAAAAGAGATAGCTTAAAACCAAACATTACGCTACAAGTAGTATATGTCTTAATCAAAAGGGAATACATAACTCGAACAAAAATTAGTCATAATGAAACTCCGATTCATCATCATCTTTGACATCATTTTCATCAGTGTCAAAGTCATCACCAAGACGAGATGACAAAGGACCATCTTAAAACATCTCAAGCAGCATCATCATCATCTCTAGAAATAATGTGTGCGTCATAGTCTCTCAAAATACCTATCATAATCCACCTTGTCATCCAATGAGCCTCCCCCTCATCACACCACAAACACATTCCTGCCAATTCTCCAATTCAGATCTTCAATGGTATTCACTTGTCATACTCCACCTTGATCTTCAAGAAAACATGGCATTGTGATACTTCCTGTAGATAAAAACCTTTTGCTATTCATCTTGGATTGACATATCAATAATTTGCATAAAATGATATGCAATATCAAAGGCATAGAAATACTGATGTTCATTACCTCTAAAGTGGATTTCCCCACCTTTCTTTAAGTAAAGATTCCTAACAAACTCATGGTTGAACTAAGAATAAGATGACGACAACCAACCATGTTGTATGAGGCTCAATAGAAAGCTTGATTGCCAACTGGGCCAGAAGATGAAACTCAACAAGAAGTGCAACTTTACTTGGAACTAACGGCTAACTGGAAAGGGTTAAGACAATTAAACTTGAACTCCGAAGAAAAGACATTCATTTCTAAATCTGATGTCTACAGCTATATAACTATCACATTAATCATATGGTCCGAAGAAAAAGGATAAAAACGAAACGAACAAACTTTACCAAGGGGCTTTGTATAATAAGACCCTAGTATAATAAACTCATGATAGCAGGATATAAACCACACTCCACCATCTCAAGTGATACAGGGCTACAATATCGTAGCTCAGAATGCACAAACAGACTATTGAGGTTGTATAGCATCAAAGTTCATATATGATCAAATCATACAAACTGTGCACCAAAACAAGGGAGATGAATTTGAAATATAGAGGCAATGAGCAATATAAGTTAAATATGAAATAAAGAGGCCTTACCTTTTTGGGGCTGCAGCAAAGAAGAGTCATTGTGCAGGAATGCCACATCACGTACAGTTTCTCTAACCTAAAAGAATTCAAGCACAAGTATTCAAAAGTTTCATCTATCATGGAAAGTAGAGACAATTCACAGATCAGAGCAAACAGAAGCACCAGACAAAATAATATTGCCCCATATTTTGTGATAGAAACATCTATAATAATATTGGCTAAACATCATATATATAAATTGAGCTCTTCGATTAATTATTAACTATTCTTAAAAGGTTCCACACTATACGCTAAATACATAGTAAAATCCAACTCAGCAGACTTCATCAAACCACTTGAATCCTGAAAACTACTTTCATATAGGGGCTTAACTAAATGATGATTTGGCTAACTTAAGAAGTTTAGATCGTAGTATGATTTTGTATTAAAATATTTTACTATTTACACCTGATCTTATCTATCATATAGGGTTCATGAGTCTATATGCTACAATGCTGGTGGGCGGATGTAAATAGACCCAAAACCTCAAAATCATGTACTCCAAAGGGAGAGAAGCTTAAAGAGTGGGATAACGTGGATGAGACCAATCCCTGACAACAGATACAAAAGGAGCAGATAATGTGCATGGACACTGACCTCGAATAATTGGGTTAAAGGCCGAGTGAGCAAGATAGGTACTTATTCCACAAATTCAGGGAGTTTACTGCCTACTTTTTCTTATACTAACACAAATTAGATTTTGCCTTGGATGATAGCATTCTAATAAGTCACTCCAAAAGCCAGCAGGTTTTTCTTTTTCTAAATTACGAAAAGAAGTACACCTTATTGCATGATGAATAAGGTGGAAAAGAACAGACATGCTTCCTAAACATTCTTGAATTTAAAGGTGTATATCCGCTGATCACTACAAGAGATTAACTAACTTTAAAATGGTCTAAAAGATACCTGAAAGTCTTTAATAGCGCTCAGATTTTTCAAGTCAATTATGGCCATATGGCCCTTGCGTCCTGCTACTGCCATATACCGGCCACTTGAAGTGTAATCTATGGTGTATGGGCCAAGCTCTGTTCATGTCAGTTCAAAACTAGATATGATTAGTAGAAGGAAAGCATGCAAACCATAAAATAGCAATCAATGTCAAATATTTACTGTCCTGAAAAGAAGAGTGGTCAAAGCAAGGGACTGCTGGTGCCAACCTGGTAAGACTAGATCAAATTGATTCTTTGAACTTGATATATCTACTTCACGAGCAATTGACTCTTTCTTCATCCTCCATGTCCTCTCTAAACCTTCAACTTCCAGAAAGCCCCCCTCAGTTGGCATAAGAATTGAACCAAATGATTAAACCTCAGGGCACTTGAAAGCAGATAGTAAATCTAAACTAAAAAATAAGCAAAATGATTCCAGTCCTGTAAAAACACATTAATATCTTAGACCTGGAAGTACAACAGTAAGTGACATAAAATCGAGCTCGTTTCTCCACTTTCCAGATAGCAGCAATGAATCGTAAGGTTATTTCTTTTAGAGATTTCCCACTATTAATCACTAGATATACTAAGTTTCTTTAGAAGTCTCACATGTGCAAGAAGTTGCTTAAAATCTTACGAAGTTCAATTGAAGATTGAAATATCCAAGTACATTTGAAATAGCAACAATCTTCTTAAATAAAGCCACAAAGTATCCAATATCAGCCAAAAAATAAGTTGTGAAAGCCTCTTTTTCTACTATTTTTCTCATACTTATGAAGACCTTATATAACAAAGAAATAGCACTTGCACAACGCACTTTAGAGTACCGGATAGAAAATAGGATAATGGAAATTACCCAAATGATCAAAGAAATAGCACTTCCACAACGCATTTTCTGGGAACCAGTCCTGTTGTAAACCGTCTAAGAGAAGAGAAACAAAACATCTCACCGTACTTGAAAATCGATGCATAGACATATAAATATAACCACGCATACATTTAATAATAATGTAGAAACCTTCAGCTTCTTTCAGATCTTCCTTGAGTCTAAGAAAGTCACTTTTACGCTCTTTTGCTTGACAGAAAAATAAATAAAAATATAAAAATTAGACAATATTTTGAGTTGTAGAGTCAATTGAATGGGGAGTGTAAGAAGAAATACCTTGCGTTTCTATTTTAGAGCGCCCGAGTGAGAGGGAGCGGTAGACGAAGAAGAATATCGCTCGTAGAAGGTTTATTGAGCAGCTTTGATAGCAAAAGAGCCATGGCTACCGCGAGCTTCAGCTTTGAGCTTTGTATTTCCCAAAAGATCTAAAAAAAAATAGGTATTTAGTGATGGATTCTAGTAAGCAATTGCGAGAACAAAACATAGAAGAAACAAATGTGGCATACCAGGGAGTCGGAGGAAAAGGAGATGTGAGGGCATAGAGAAAATCCCCCATCCGTTTGAGAAAATTGAAGAGCCCTCTTGTCTTCCAATGAAGCATCATCCATTGTTTATCTGTTGCCTAGAAAATAGTTATGATGGCAGTAAGGAGCATGCTCCAATCTGTCAATTGATTGATAAAAGTTCTAGGTGAGCTGATGTCACTACTAGAAAGCGGAGTATTACCGACGGAAATATTACCTACGGAATTTTCGTAGGTAATTACCTACGGAATTTTGACATCACCGACGGAATTCCGTAGGAAAAATGGCGGTATTTCAAATTACCGACGGAATATTTCCGTAGGTAATTTCCGTAGGCAATTTAAGAATATTCTCCGAATATTCCAATAATTCCGTCGGTAAATGCCCAGGAAAACCGCGCCAAAAATACCGACGGAATTTCCGTCGGTAAATATACTTGTTCCGTCGGTAATTACCAACGGAAATACAATCCGTCGGTAATTACATATTGACCAAGTCAGAATAACCCTCAAACCCTTTTCCCTTCCCCTTTTCACAAAAAACACGAACGGCGAAGTACTCTCTCTCCCTCCCGCACTCTCTATCCCTCTCGCACTCCCTCCCTCGTCTCTGGCTAACGATTCTCTCTCTATCCCTCCCGCTGCTGCTGCCCATTGCTGCTGCTGGTTTGCCGCTGCTGCTATTGCCCCGCCCACGAAGGACGCCCCCGTCTCTCCATCTCAGCCCCTCTTTCGCTAGCATTCTCCCCCCTTTTTCTACTGGTAAGCCCTCTCCCCCGTCGATTTTGTTTGGTTTTGTTTTTATTTTTAATTTTTAATTTTTGAAAAATTTTAATTTTTAATTTTTGAAAATTGGGATTTTAATTATTGATACTGTTGCTACTGTTGATACTGTATATATATATATATGTAGAATGCAATACTGTATATATATGTAGAATGCAATTAAAATTGGGATTTTAATTGGGATTTTGTTTGGTTTTGTTTGGTTTCATTGTTGATACTGTTGTTTGGTTTCATTGGGATTTTAATTTTAATTTTTGAAAATTGTTTGATACTGTTGATACTGTTGTTTGGTTTCATTGTTGATACTATTGTTTAGTCTTAAAAGATTGTTTGGCTTAATGCTGCTTATAGATTTGTGGTAACATTTAAGTGAAACATTGTAGAGAATAAAATTATGCCCTAGTGAAAGGATATGGACTTGTTTACTATACTGTGCAACAGACTTTTTTAGGCAGGCTATAGAATGGATATTCCAAAGTTAATCAATCTATGGTTGTCTCAATTACTTTAGTATAAGTATGTCTTTACTTATACTAAAGTTATGAATTCTTTGGTAAAGAAATTGCAAGAAGTACACCATCAATGGATTCAAAACCCCTAGAGTTAAATCTCTTTAAAAAATTTGAAGATGTTTTAGTGAACTCGGTATTTTCTTTAGCAAAAAAAAAACATTTAGTATAGTTGTCTTTTTCCTTTTGTGACATTTGTATGAGTCAACTCATTGCATGTATATATGTAGCCAATACATTAACGAGATAAATTACCACTACAACAAAAATGATTTTTCACAACATTAGTTTTACAACGTTTTTAAACAAATGTTGTTTTTAGGTAATTTTACACAACGGTCTGTAAAAAACGTTGTGTTTGGATAGTTTATTACAACGTTTTTATAATGAACGTCGTTTATTACGGTTATTAACAACGTTTTCCAGGCAAACGTTGTATTAGGATGAAGATATAACAACGCTCACCGGGAAAACGTTGTAATAGAATGGAGATTTGAAAACGTTGTTATACCAAAGCAATGACCAGAAAAAGAGCGGGATAATTTCCCCGCGCGCTCTAATTTCTGATAATTTCCCCGCGCGCTCTAATTTCCTTCTGTCACACAAAACTTGATCACTAGCGAGGACCGAGAAGAAAGACGGTGAAAGAACATCCTGAACCTTAGTCACTACCACTTTCCCTCATTGTCGCCGTTGCCGTTGCCGTTGCCGCCCACCAAACGCTTCCAGTCTCTCGCCCTTGCACACTCGCATAGCAGACCACATCAAACTCTAGTCTTCACGGGTAAGGAATAAGGCGCGAATCTCTTTCTCCTCCCATTCTCCTGGCACACGGAGCTATCTCAGCCTCTCCCAGACGGCAAATTGCAATTTGTTCCGGTAAGTTTGATCTCTAATAATTAATTAACTATGAACCCTAATTAAATTATCTCAATAGGCATTGGGTTTTTTCAATTTCAACTTTATTTGGGCATTTGGGCTTTTTTCAATCTTGAATTAATTCCTAAAAAAGAATCGTATTTCTTTTTTGCGATGTTCTCTAAAAGTATTCACTATCTAAAATAACTAATGTTTCATCCTCTGCTTGAACTCAATTACTTCAATAGATGTGGCCCTAAAGTATATTTTCATTTGAGCTGTTGTTTGAGCTTCCATTGGGATAATTTTTGTGTTTCTTTTAGTTTGTAATTAGGCATTTGGGGGTGAAGTTTGATTTTTTGCATAATTGATTTCTATGGGAGGAATTGGAATGCACTCTGTTATATATCTTCAATAGATGTATACTTGTAAACATTATTGTTAATAATTAATTTGAGAAAGATTGTAGCCCCAGTATACTACGACTCTCCCTCTTATATATGCTTTGGAGCAGGATGACATTGGAGCTCCAGGGTTTTTATTATACCTTTTCATCCTCTTCATTACCTTACATGCATTTCTAATGATTTTTCTGTTTGCTTGTTGCATCGTTGATAAAGTTCAATAAAATTTTGCTCCCCCTCTCTTTATGAGTAACTTTATGAAGTGTACTAGACTTCAGCTTAGCTATGAAAGGAATTAGAGGGCATAACAATACGCCGTGGTGCATATCTTAATAGGATTTTAGATTGGTTTGCTTGAAGAAATCAAGTGGACAGACTAGAGAACTCTATATAAAATCTTGATGTGGCCATGTTATTGTTCTAGTATGAGGAGTATTTTTATCCTGATGTGGCCATGTTATTGTTCTGGTTATGATATTAGTAACACTTCTTTCTCACCCTCTTTATACTTTCTTATAATGTAAAGTTAACAAGACTTGCTCGTAATGTCTACAAATTTATCAAACTCACCATGATAATATTTTAAAAAGTAAAGGAAAAGGCCCCATTGTAGATCTGATGCAAGCCAAATGAAAAAGGAAAAAATAAAACAAGAACGTGAGTAGCAGGGTAGTTATGGATTTGCTACTGGTAATCACATCATTAAACTCAGCATGTCAACATAAAAAATGACACCATAGAAGATCTGATGCGTGTAAAATGGAAAAAAGAAAGAAAAAGAAAGATAGAAGGGCATTTACTCCTTTACTTTCATTTCACTCCCATTCTTTTTTGTTCCGTGGGGGGGGGGTTATGTGTGGCAAGCGCATCAAATGGTTCATGATTTGAATGTTATGATTCATTTTCTCTGTTTTGCAAAGACATTTGAAATCCCTTGGAAGAATATGCAAGAACGACATCAAAGATTCTCTCTTTTCACTACCATAATGTACAATTCAATTTCTAGGTTTGTTTCTTTTATATATTTTAAGTTCACATATTATTTTATGGTTCTTTCTTATTAATTCTTCTCTTTGCACTTGCTTTATATCTTTCTGCGATGGTTCCATTGCGTTTCATATTTACACATGGTTGTTTGTGGATTAATGTAGAGTAAGAACGCATCGACTTTGGTAGTGATAAACATGGAGTAATGTGGCCTCACGGCTCAAGGGAAGCAAACGAGAAAAGAGTCCATTAAAACTGTACAAATTGATGCATAAGAGATATATCTTGGACTATAAGGTTGCAAGGTCGGTGATTTCATAAGGTTTTATTCTTAATTTTTAGTTGTTTTTGAATATAGTTATTCTTAAGAGAAATGATATTGAAGATTGGAATCTGAAATTTTAATTAATGCTACCTTGGAAAACTGAGTTTACCTCGGACTTGAGCTTCAGATCTCAAAAAATTAGTTGTTTCTAGTGTAAGTAGAAGACGAGCCGTCATTTTCTAACAGAGACATTAACACTGCACCTCTCCATATGAGTGGTGCCAGGGAAACCACCAGGTTAATAACACAAGCTAGTAACATACTCATAAACTTCTAGATGTCTATAATATGTGCTATAATGTACTATAAGAGAACTGGATAGTAAATCAACTTAGACATTAAAGGCCCTATAAACACCAATATGTTTGAATGACAATACGATGGAGTCAATAAACTGCCTGCGTGTGTGCATGCGTGTTTGTTTCTATCTGTGATTTGAAACAAAGAGCTGAGTTCAGTAGGAAACATAGAAACAAATGAAGCAATCACCATCACTGTATGATTATAAATGGGGAGTAGAAAATTCAAAAGCCTCAAATGCTTTCTGTTAAATCTTATTGCCCTTTTCTTATTTCTCAAGTTTCCTCTATCATGTTAGTTGATTGGCTTATCAAATTTGTAGATTAGCTTCCTGTCTTGCTCGAGCGAATATCCAAACAAGTAACACTGCTTTTGCCATTTCTCTCCCACTTGGTATCTTGGTCTTCACCAATCCTCTGTGTGAAATTAAAGTGGTATCCATAGACTAATAGCATGTAAGATTAAAGTGAAGTGAAATGAAAGTAAAGGTGAAAAATGAAAGTAATAAAAAGTGAAGTGAAATGCATAAGTTGATATGGTTACCGGGTAAGCACTGTTTTTATGTCATCAAGAGATGGTTACCTCAGTAAATTTTGATTTATCATCTCAAATTATACGACCATTTTGAGCTGTGTCCGTATGTTAATATTACTACAATTCTCATTCATTGTACCATAAGTTTTTTAGTTTTTGTTTTGCACAGGGCATGAATTTGACTTTAACTTGATCTAGCGGGAATAATACCGAGGTGAGACATGACCTTTGATTTTCTCTAAAGTGAAAAAGTAAATTCCTTTTCTTGAAAACGATGTATCTTGGTTCTATATTAGGAAAACATAGTAGGTGCATTAATAAATTGTAGAAAGAGGAGCATTATTCATTTGCTAGTATGAATTCCTCGAGAAATCAGTTTTGGTTTTTCTATGACCTCGATTTCCATACATATTGCACTCTGTTTATATGAATGCTCAAATTGGTGAAGTTTTTGTTGCGATCTTCTGATACTATATTGGACTCTTTGTGCATATTCTATTCTCAATCTAAAAGTGAGTTCCCTTACCAACTTAAATACTCTGGCAACACAACTTCACTTTCACTTCCCAACTTCTAACCCATGAAGTGTATGGTTCAAACTACAGTTACTGAAAGCTCTAGTTTAATTTCTACAAACACCATGTCAATCTATAGTGTAAGGTCCATTACCGTTGCAGCTACGGGCTACTTATTCCTATGCTTCTAACTTTTGTGTGTGTTAGTTATTTCTTGCTAGTAGTTGTCGTTTGATATTGTAAGTTGTACTTGTCAAAGGACTAGGTGATTGTGTTTTGACTTTAAAAATTGATTTTTTTTGTACTTTTCAAAAAAAAATTTGATTGCTAATCTCGCATGGATTTTTGCCAAGTAAAGTATGCCTCTTTTTAGTTAGAAAGAAACTGGTGTATCATTCTTTAAATTTGCTAATATATAAAGGAATGGTGTTAGCTTCTTGCCTAGTGAATCTTTTTGTATATCCAATAAAAAGTTACGGTTGTATGAGAATGGTGCAAAAGACTAGTGTCAAAATGGAGGACATATTGTAGTTATTTTCTACAAGAATATTGAACAATCGACATTTCAAACTTTATATAACAGTGGATGATCCTACCTTCTTTTTTTTTCCTCTCCTTTATATAACAGTGGATGATCGACATATTGTAGTTATCTTCGATTCGATTCGATTCGATTCGATTCGATTCGATTCGATTCGATTCTAATTCGATTCTTTCTTCTTCTTCTTCTTCTTCTTCTGATTCTGATTCTGATTCCTCTTCTGATTCTGTTCTTCTTCTTCTTCTTCTTCTTCTTCTTCTTCTTCTGATTCTGATTCTGATTCTTCTTCTTATCCCCAGCCCTGTTTGACAAGAAGCCAAAGAATGAAAGCAAGCACCAAAATTCTTCTTCTTCTTAGTGCCTCCTTTATTGAACAACAGCTTAGACTTGAGAAGTGAGGGACTGAAGTAAGGGGTTGGTTGGTTCAATTATAGCTAGGCTACGACATTAAATTTGATTGGCATGATCGAGTTTGTTTCACACATTGGTAGAGTCATCGCGAATCAATTCACTCAGTGGTTGGGTGGATCCCCGTAGAAGTCTAGCAGATAAGCCATATGTCAACATTTATAGAGAGGTTCTTAGAGGTAAGTGTATGAGAAATTTTCAAGTGAGGGTTTGAGGCAAACAAAGCAAAACTTGTTGCTCTTATGTATTATTTGAAAGCGAATGCTAACAATTACCCGGGCACACTTGTTAGCAAGACAGAATTATTATATAAAATGATTTATTGCTAAAATATGCTGGAGTGAGTGTTTATAGATGATTCATGTTGCTTCTTCTGCTCTTAATCAGAACTTTGCTAATAAAAATTAATTGAAGTAACTGCAGATGGTTTCGTAACCTGCTTGCAACTACGGAATCCACTGTAGTAGCACGCCAATTGCTGCAACGGAATAGTATGGTAAGTTGCCTCTACGCATAGGAAATCATGCAGCATGTACTCTTTCCCTGTATAAGTGTTCTTGATAAGTATTATTCCATGTATAGTTACATTTACTTTCTCAACTTCAAATTGACATCTTTATCACGTGTCAAGAGTATGCCACATCTTGCTGTTTTCTTTTGATGTTTGGTGCCAGAAAAACACTACTTTCACTTGACTATTGCACAATGATACTGGAGTATGCAAACTGCACAAAGGTTAAACGGGAAAAGAAATAACTATTCAAGAACCCCTTAACAAACTAGTGTCGCCCAATATGCTTCGTTCAACCAAAACAATATTGTGCTCAAATGGCTGCAGAACGTGTTCATTTGGAGCTTAATAATCCAAGACAATCCACATCACAGTGCGTAATTAGCTCCACGTAAAGAGTGGCTAGCATCTCATAGTTTCTTTCGGTCCACCTGTTTGTTTCGTTTTGATTAATTTAATCTCTTGTTCCCCCTTTCTTGAAAATCCAACCTAGCCTTCGAGAGATGAAGGCAAGAAATAATGACGCGATTAGAATTTCCGGAAATCTCACCATGAAAATGAGTTTTTAGAGGTGATGAGTGTCAGTTGGCTTGTTAAAAACCATTCTTGTATGTTAGAATTATGTTTCGGGGCATGGGCTAATTTCTTAAATCACATTTCTCCTTCTTTAATTGAGTGTTCAGTCACAAAGATCAATTATTTGTTGTCGCGTGAGAGATTAAAGATAATCTTTGTTCGAGACAAAACAAGGTAGAATTGAGTCCTCCCTCAACAAGCGTGATGAATAAGTACTTTGCTAAATTTATGTTGCTTTCTGCCTCTGCATTTTTAGGTCTAAAGTAAAGGGTATATTGTTATTTGTTGATGTACTATTAGGTTTTACGTAATTATTATTCTTTGGACATATATAACATAAATATATGGGTTAATTCACAATATGCCTCTTTGCAGCATGTTTTGAAAGAGAAGTGCTTCTGATTAAAAGGCATCGTTTTCTTTATATTTTTAGAACATGCCGGTATGCTTTACCTTTCTATATTCATTTTTTCGGTGGTGTTTGCCTCTTTCGATTCGAACTTCGCATCATTAGTTGTTACATGTTAAATTGGACTTTGTTTCCTAATGTTGTGCGCATAAAAGTTTATATTGCTGCTAAGGACAAATATAGAAGGTCGTTAATTACGTTCAGTATTGAGCTGGGATTGAGCAGTCTACATTAATTTCAAATAATAGCTCCAACTGGACAATTGTTGAACATGAAAAGATCTAGGAGACACAATCTGCATTAAACATGTGGCTTATTGGTGTGAATTTCGGAAATACCGTTTTCCTATAACATCTTGACATGTCGGTAGCCTAGAATATTTACGGTAGTGCGGTATCACGGTTCACGATAGCGATCAATGTTAGTTTTACTATGAAACAAGCATCTCATTATGTGGCTATACGAGAGTACGATCCTTGTTATTTATCTAAAACCTTTCGAGCCACATCTGTTTCATACTTTAAAGTTTAAACTAGACAATTCATGTCAACTACACTAGGCTTAGCTGTTTTTATATGTTCTTGGGAACTGAACCTGAAGTTGGGACTGCTGAATTGTCATATTAAGTAAGAAGAGAACTCTAGTGCACACTTGCTAGCAAAGAATGGGCTAGGCTTAGTGTTCTGAATGTGTTCGACCAATTGGACAAGCACCGCTCTTGCCACATATAGTTACGGATTATATTTCTTGGTGATCTACTCTCCTCTAAACCCAAAGAAGGAAAAAGGAAAAAACAAACGATAAAAACTTATTCTACTTGGGTGTAGAGTTAAAGTATGAGTGTGCTATACTTGGTTTGATTCTGTGACCATATGTCTCTCTCTCTCTCTCTCTCTCTCTCTCTCTCTCTCTCTCTCTCTCTCTCTCTCTCTCTCTCACACACACACACACACACACTGGCACGCGTGGGTGCTCATGCACATGTGAATCTTGCAGTGCTCAAATCCCTGGCATATTCTAGCGTGAGTCACAGCCTCACAGGACAAGTTGCTAAGAAAGTTCATTTGTGGAACAGCTATTGTTACATAGTTCACGTTTAGCTCAGCTGACATTGCCTCACATTGAGAGGTAAAAATACTGTAAGCCCCTTACTCGCTTCCCATCTCTTTCAGACTAGTTATCATTTTAGTACGGCTGAAAGAAAACTTGTGTGATCCATATACTTCACCTTGAGATGGAATGCAAATTTGTCCTACTAAAAGGACATTTATGTTGCAGAGCTTGGTAGATTGTCTGGTGTATAATAAGCTCGAAAGTCGAATAATAGCACAAAGGGCATTATAGGACATTTAGGGTGGTTATGATAATACTCCCTCTGTCCCAAAAAAGCAGTTCACTTTTGGTGTTTATTGGTCAAACTTGATTAAATTTTGACTTAAGTTTTATTTAAATTTACTCGTCTTTTCAAAATTCTATAAGTTACAATTGCAGGGTGTTTAATCTCTGTTTTGGACCATTGTTTTTTTTATAGATGATTTTCCCTTGTTATATTTTTCCATTCATGATGTTCATAAACGTAACATAAGGCATAACAAGTCTCATTTTTTTTGTTTTCTATTTTAAATTTAAATACAGAACCCAAGAGAATGAAAATTTCAATCTCTTTGTATGGGTTGGTAGTTGATTAATGTCTCTAGATAAGTAAACACTGTCTAGCATATGACTTGAGGAATTCAATATATTACCGAGTTGGTTGTGGGTGAAACTCCGATATATGGTACAGTGGTCTTTGCCAAGTTTATGCTCAGACTCGGGCCTAGGCCACTACTGTTTCCAATTTATACTCCCTCCGTCCCTTAATTATTGTCTTGTTTGACCCGGCACACGAATTAAGAAAAAAACAATTGACTTGATTGAAAAAAATCCAATGTATATGTTTAATCATTGCTTGCTCTTGTATTGCGACTCTTTAGGTTTCTACGGGTTCTTTGGAAGTATTTTTGAAGTAGTACTCACTCCGTTTTTAATTTATTGTTCGTTTGTCAATTTTTTTAAATCAGATAGGATACTTTTCAAATACAAATTTGACATGTATTTTTTTACTTTTTTTCAAAATCATAAAATATGTAATTTGTAGTATTTTATAGTATTTTTAAAATACTACGAGTTACGTGTTTTATGATTTATTTTTAACTTGTAGTCGTATGCTCACTTGTATATTTGATTCGGTTGACAAAGACCTTGAGTGTCATCATCTTAATAGGTGTTATTTTTCTAATGTGTGTATTTGATCGGTTTAGGTGTAAAGTTAGAATTCTCATTATTTCAATGGATAAAGCTTGGGTGTATACGCAAGGTTTTGAATCGAACTCAAATATTAGTTTGGTACTAGTATGCTCTCTTGTTGCTTGCCAAATAATTTTTATATGTTTTCTTTGTAGACCATTGCTGCATATAGTGCGGGAGCTAGAGCTTTCGTTGCAAGTGCGATGGAGAAGTTAGGAAATCCCCAAAAATTCAATGTCCTTGTACTCGGTGCGAAATATCATTTTCCAAACTGGTGACGATGTAGTGTCACACTTGGTTATGTTTGGGATGGATAAGACATACAATATATGGATTTTTCATGGGGAAGAACGTCCAAGCACTTCCTCCAAAGGGCATGTGATCGCGCTGAAATACCGGATACATATAGGATGTTCGTGGATGCACATGTTAACGAGGAAGAGATTACAGATTATAGTGAAGAACGAAAGATGATGGAGGGTTTTCCAAATTATTGGAAGAAGCGAAACACCCTTATACCCGGGTTGCACCGACTACACAAAGCGAGAGCGACAGTAGTACTTTTCAAACATAAAGGTAAATGGTATTTCGATAAGGCATTTCTTGAACTTCTCAAAGTCTTGAGTGACATGCTACCACGGGAAAATACACTTCTGGTTCAACATATCTTTGCGAAAAAGTTACTTAAGACCTTTGACTTGGGGTATGAAAAATACATGCTTGTGTGAATGATTGTTGTCTATTTAGAAAAGAATTGGCGGATCTAGACAATTGCCCAAGATGTGGGAAATCCGGTGGAAAGTCGTTGGAAAAGGAGATGAGCGCAATATTAAAAAGGGGATACCGGCCAAGGTTTTGAGGTACTTTCCGATTATTCCCAGATTTAGAAGGATGTTTAGATCATCGAGAAAATTCTAAACAATTATTGTGGCATAGTACTCATCATAGTAAGGATAACAAGATGCGACATCCGTTGATTCGCCTCATTGGAATTTTATTGATAGTAATTGGCACGATTTTGCATCGATCATCGAAATTTAAGACTTGCACTTGCTACGGATGGATTTAATCCTTATCGTAATCTAAGTTCCACATACGGTTGTTGGCCCGTGATGCTTGTTACT
Source organism: Platycodon grandiflorus (assembly GCA_016624345.1). NCBI lineage: Eukaryota > Viridiplantae > Streptophyta > Magnoliopsida > Asterales > Campanulaceae > Platycodon > Platycodon grandiflorus. The sequence goes on from CM028361.1 coordinate 70,305,627, forward strand.
TACAACCTTCCCCATGGCTATGCATGAAAAGAGAGAACCTCATGTTAACCTTGTTAATCCACGGGCGAAGCAACCAGGAAATGATATTGATGTATATTTAAGGCCACTCATTGAAGACTTGAAAGAATTGTGGATAAGTGGGGTTGAGGTGTATGATGCATATAAGAAGAGCATGTTCAATTTGAGGGCCATTCGATGTGGACAATCAATGATTTCCCCTTATGGAAATCGGTGGATGTACTACAAAGGGTAAGGCGGCATGTCCTATTTGTGGTGTTGATACTTGTTCAATATGGTTACCTTACAGCAACAAGTGTGCATACATGGGTCATCGACGATTCCTTGCATCCAATCATCCTTATCGAAAGAAGAAGAGTTGGTTTGATGGAACCATTGAAAAGAGGGCAAGCCTACAATCGGCGGTTCGAAGTTTTAAAAGTTGTTAGTGATATTAAAAATGATTTTGGAAAAGGGGAGGAAATGAACAATGAGGAAGAAACAAGAAAAGGGAGGGAAAAAGGTAAGGGCCACAAGAAGAGGAAAAGGAAGACTAAAAGAAAGAAAGTCGTGAAGGGTCTCGTGTGGAAGAAGAAGCCAATTTTTTTTGAGTTGCCTTATTACGAGGTAAACCATTTTTTAGAATTTAATAATACTTTAATAAAATTGTAGAGTTTATTATTTAATAACATTATGTCATTATCTTTTACCATATTTGCCGGTGCGTCCTTTGTTTAGATTTAATGCATGTTGAAAAGAATTGCGGTGAGAGTTTAGTTTGCACTTTGCTTGGTATCAAAGGAAAATCAAAGGATGGTCTTAATGCTCGTAAGGACTTGGAAAATATGGGAATTAGGTCAGATTTGCACCCACGGGTTGAAAAGAATAATAAAATGCTCCTTCCACCGGCACAACATACTCTAACAAGTTCAGAGATGGAGACCTTCTATTGGCGATTAAGAAATTTGAAGGTTCCTGACGGGTTCAGCTCAAATATTGCAAATTGTTTTGCGCAAGATGACAAGATATTTGGACTCAAGTCCCATGACTATCATGTTTTAATGCAGCAATTATTGCCTGTCGCATTGAGAGGAATTTTACCTAAAGGGCCAAGAAATGCAATATTTCGACTATGTTTGTTTTTCAACGATATAAGTCAAAGAACAATTGATACAGAAAAGCTAGAAGTTGTTGAAGAAGAAATTGTTGAGACATTGTGCATGCTTGAAAGGTATTTCCCTCCTTCCTTCTTCGACATCATGATGCACTTGCCAATACATTTAGGACGGGAAACACGTTATTGTGGACCTAATCAATTCCATTGGATGTATCCATTTGAAAGGTATATGTATTCTTTTCACCTATCAAACATTATTTATTTCAATACTTTCAGTAGTTTTTCTCACGTTTTTATTTGATCTTCTTTAGATTCATGAAAACATGCAAGGAAAATGTTAAAAATCCTTCACGTCCAGAAGGATGCATATGTGAATGCTATCTTGCCGAAGAGTGCATGAGATATTGCGATCGGTATATCAAGAAAGCTTCGAAATTGGTGAAACATATAATCGTAATGAGGACTATCAAGATGATAGAATATTTGATGGACGACCGATTTCCAAAGGAGAGCATACTATATTGTCGGATGAAGACATGCGAATGCTCATCGATATGTGTTGTTTATCTGCGGAAGTGGAACCATATGAAAAGTAAGTTTAAGTTAATGCAAACTTGTCTAGTTTCTTCGTCATGAATGTTTTTCATCCTTTCTTTCTCGTAGGATGCGTATGGAAGAGTTGAAGAGGTTACATGATAATCTCTCGATGAAGAACTTTCAAAGAAGCATTCGAGACTTTCGTGATTGGTTTACGGATAAGGTTTTTAACACTTTGTTGTGTTTCATTGCACAATAGGTTAGTTTAAACATAACGAATAAATATGTTATTGTTTTGAATACATGTACAGGTTAAACTTGAAATGGCAACAGGAAATGTTTCTCAAACAATAAAGTGGCTATCATATTGGCCTAGAAAGCAAGCACTCTCCTACTCGGTTTTATTATAAATGGTCGTCGGTTTCGCACGAAGGCAAGCGAAAAGTCCACACGAATAGTGGTGTTTCACTCGAAGCAACTACAATACATAGATCCAATTCAAATGACAATGGACAATCTGGTAGTAGTACAATAGGTCACTATGGGATCTTGCGTGACATTATTGTGTTGGACTATCTTCTTTTTCAAATTCCTTTATTTAAGTGCGACTGGGCAAATATTTATCATGGAGTGAAGGTTGAAGATGGATTTACATTAGTCAACTTTGACCAATTTCAAGATCAATTTGAAGGAGATCCTTTTATATTAGCAACACAAGCCTCCCAAGTGTTTTATTGGAGAAAACAAATCATCTAATTGGCAAGTCGTAGTGAGGCCACCACCAAGAGGCTACCAAGATTTGGAAATCTATGATGAGGATCACGATGTGGAGGATGAATCATCTTATAACCCACTCGATGCAACTTTTCTTGATAGAACCATGGATGACCAATCTGGCAGTTGCGTAAGAGCGGGTTGTGATGACATATTGGTAAAAATTATGAATGTTTCTTTTATTATGAGTATATGGTTTTTATTACATGAGTTGCGATATTTGACAATATTGATTAAAATACTTTGATTTTTATAATGTTTTCTTTTTTATGAGTATATTGTTTATGTTTTTCTATGTATATACAATATTTAATCCATGAAAATTTTCTTGAACTAACAGGTGGATCTTTAGACAAGTGACCTTGACACATCATCATCATCGATATGGCGGAGGTAAGACTTGACCAGATCAACTTAATCTTTTATATTCATGTCTCTAGTATCTTGATTTGCATAAGTTTTATAAATTGTACACCATTGAATAGTTCGTATATATATATATATATATATATATATATATATATTTGTATTCTAACTCTATATTTGATAATGAACTATGCAGAGTTCAAGACAAGGGAAGAAGCGCTCCAAGAGATTAAATCTAGCAGCCATTTCGATTTCGCAACAAGGACACGAAGACATTAGGATTTCTGAAAGAGGTTCTAATCCCTCTCCTGACCAAAATTCAACTGCGCAAAGAATGCCTTCTCCCCCACCTTCTTTATCTAACGAAGTGCTTAATCATGAACCCATTGAAGAAGAGGAAATACTAAAAAAGAGGAAAAGAGGTAAAACAAAGATGAGAACAGTGAGCGTAACTCCTAATAATCAAGTAAATGTGGAATTCAATGAAAGAGGACAACCTATAGGTTTGCACTCTAAGTGGTTATCTTCATTCTTGGGTACATTGGTACGAGAACTTGTACCCGTTACTTTTGATGATTGGAGGAAAGTTGATGAAAAAGTGAAGGATGATTTGTGGACATGTGTTAAGGTATTAATTATATAGTTACCTCAAGTTCAAACATAACTTTTCAAGTGCACATATTATATATATATACATATATATATATGTATATATGTATATATATATATATCTATCTATCTATCTGATGTGACTCTTTTCTACAGACGAGGTTTACAGTCGACGACACATTCAAGAAGCTTTTTATTCAGATGATGGGTACTCGTTGGAGGGAGTCTAAGTCTAGGCTAATAACATCACTTAAAGATGGATCAAAACTCCCAAATAAGGAGTCTTTGTATGCCTCCTTAAAACCAGATAATATAAGATCTCTTCAAGACTGGAACAACTTTGTGGCAAAAAAGCTATCCGATGAATTTGAGGTACAAGTTTTTATTTAAGGATTTTGGTAAGTTATGTGTAGTTTACAATCGAATATTTGGTGTAGGTTAAAAGCAAAATGTTCAAGAACATGAGGGCGAAGAATGAAACCCCTCACACTATGAGTAGGAAGGGGTATGCTCGACTAGAGGAGGAAATGGTAACTTTCTATGAACCTACCAACATATGGACGCTTTGCTTATAGGTTGCCTTGCAATTTAAATAATGGTTCATTTTTCAGAGAAAGGATAATCCAAATAAAGTTATAAAGAGAGACGATGTTTGGTGTAAAGCACACACTAAAAAGAATGGGGAAGTACCAACAACTTTTGTCGCTCATTGTGTGGTAGGAGAACATTTTTATTAATGATCTATTTTTTTATTGTGTTTGGCTGTTTTATATCTTATTCCTCTATTGTTTATAAATTTTCTAGAGTAAAATTAAAGAGTTCAATTCCTCGCAAACTTCTTCCGGGAATTTATTACCTATAACTGAAGATGCACTCTCTCATGCCCTCGGACCCGAACGGAATGGAAGAGTTAGAGGGATGGGATTCGGTATTACCCCTTCTCAAGTAGGTGTCCACATCAATAGTTCCAAGAAAGTACAAGTACTTGAGAACGAGGTTTCTGAATTGAAGAATGTAGTGGCAGACATGAAAAAACTTCTCATGGAGGCAAGTATTCTATAATAAAGCATATTGTTTTAGTGACATATTTTAATTTGTCACTTACATGTTAATTTTGTGTTTGTCCACAGACTATCGCTTCAAAGGGCAATGAAATTGGCAACGCACCCTCGCCTCAGTCAATGGGTAATATGAATGGCAAGACACCCTCTCCTCTCTCACAAAATAGTAGCTCTCACGTTGTGGGTAGTACTAATTTAATTGGAAGAAATGAAAGATTTAATGGCAATGTTGGTAGCAAATGCAAGTTATTGAATTGGCAAAAGGCGGTACATTGCGAGAGGCTACAATAGCATCCATGGATCCTAACGATGTGGCACATCACGTTCCCCTCGGAAAGGATGTTTGGAAAGTTTGGGTCAATGTGCCTTTAGATCCTAAGGCTCCACTGTGGAGGCCTAACTCAGCCATGTCGGTGATTGAGGATGCAGTTGGGAGTACAGTTGCATGGCTTAAGGATTTCATCACTTTAGATTAATCTCGGTTTGGTATGACTCTTTTGGATATGTATAGTTTGACCAAGGACATTTATTTTCAACTTTTAGGATCTTAATCTATGTTAGACTTTTATTAATTGCTCTTGCTATTTTATATAATTGCATATTAGGGACTTATGGACCACTTAGGTTACTAACCCCTTTTTAACTCCGCCAATGCAATTGCTATATATAGCATTGCATTGCCGGTCCCAAGCCCGGATAAAGGAGGAGGGAAAGGAGTCCACTTACGGAGCGGTGATCATTGGGATCTTTAAATAATCTTGATCCGGTATATTAGTGATGCGGGTATGTCTCTCGAAATTTATTCATTTATTCATTGTTATTGTCTACTTATACCCTTTACACTTGAGAAGCTTTTTGTACCTGATGTTTCTTGTACTCCTACAGATGCAGAAAAGGCTACTAATGGATGTTGGGTTGGAGGTAGAAGCATGAACACTGGAGTTGGTATGGGTTGGAAATGGTCGACAATACATCTAAGCTGGAACGAATCTCTCACTCTGTGGGGACACCTAATCTCAAGCCGAGCTGAAATTCACCTTGCGCCGTGATGATTCAGTTTCTTGGTGTCTTGTGGTGGCCAATAGAACTACATCTCGGTCGCCGAGAGATGCAATACCTCTCGTGCCTTTGTCTGCACGCTTGTTATAGGTTTGCATTCAATACTGTGCTATTTAAAAACTGTGTTCTTTTCCCCTTTGTTTTAGAGACCATCTTTCTCTGAAGGTTGGTTATGACTAGAACCATTCATTGGTTAAACACGGTCTGGAAAATCTTTTTGGGGTTTTTTTTTGGATTTTAATTTATAGATGTAGATAACTTCTTTACCAACACTTCTGTGGACAAATTGCAGTTACCACCTTGTACCTGTTGTATTTTCTCATGCAAAGAGATCATCAGTTTGGGACTCCGAAGGCAACAAATTTTTGGACTTCCTCTCGGGTTACTCTGCAGTTAATCAGGTGACATTATGTAGGTTGTTTCATATGTATGTCTCAGAATCATTGCTGTAAATTACTCCCCTTTGTCCCTAAATGAGCATTGTTGTTTTACACAGAAATTTAAGAAATTGACTTTTAAGCAATTTCACTACGAGTAGCACATATACATAAATATCCATAGTATTCATATTATATCATTTCTAGTGCACAATGGACATGAAAGTTGCAGTAAACTACTATTCCTGCATCCCTTTAATGAGTATCATTCTTATTTTTTCACGCAATTAAGTAAATTGAGGGGTGAGGGAGTAATATTTCTTATGTAAATTGAGGGAGTAATATTTCTTATGTACGTCAAAGTATTTGTGTTCATGACTGCTAAAAAAATAAAAATTCCTTGAGGGGCGAGGGGATTAGAGGGGGCGTTGTTGGAGAACGATGGTATAAGTCAGTGCTATGAGTTTTACCAAACCTTCGATCGCCATAACTACTATGATTAGAAGAATCATGTTAGGGAAATATCAACTTAGATTTGGTCTGTTCTATACGATTTCTCGTCGTGAAAGCAACACCCCCTATCTACACTGCCTCTTTTTTTTTTTTTTTGAATGATTACCAATCCTTCTTTATGCTGCTGGTCTTATTGTCTTTATTTGCTAACTTACAACTCTCCACTACATTCAATTTTCATTCCTTTTAACAAATTTTGGAGGCTCAAATAAGTAGGATTGTAATGTGCACTTGCTGCTTTAATTTGTGATTGCTGCTTAATACTTCAAATGGCTTCTGTTTGAGTAACATGCAGGCTATCATTGTTTCATGTTGTGGCTGCTTCCATGGCCGTACGATGGGTGAGATGCTAAGCTTGGGACTTTATATCACTCATGCAAGCCCTCGGAACTTCATATCTTGGGTATGCGACAAACCACCTTTATCCTCTTCTTATTTGATATCTTTGCTTTGTTTGGATCTCAAGACAAGTACTGGATGGAAAATGTAATACTAATCTTCTGCTTTCTCAGATACTAGGGAAAGCATTGGGTGGTGGATTCATACTAGTAAGTGCAGTCCTAGCAGACAAAGATGTTATGCTTTGCATACATCCAGGAGAGCATGGAAGGTGTGCATTGGGTGGTGGATTAATATCTTATGATTTTCTTTCTTCCTCTTTGGTTCATTTTTTACATGTCTCCTCACTCTTGCATTGCATCAATCTACAAAGCCTTCTATCTGTAGTGGTTATGTAGCAATGTGGGTTTTCATGAGATGCAACTACAGGTGCTTTGCAAATCATATCCATCAGAGTTCACATCGTACTTTCACTACTGCCGATCATTAAGATTTGAGGACAAACCTGACTATTCATATTTGAAGAGGCTTTTCCGAGACTTATTTATTCGAGAAGGTATAGTAGATGGCATTTATGCTCTATCTGATTCCTTAAATGCTTTATTTGACATTACGAGTACTTGATGAAGGTTTCGTATTTATGAACTTGCTCGAGTGCTTAGATATCTGTTCTACATGTTACCAATTTGACTATGTGTTTGATTGGACTATGTTGAAGTATCTTGATTGGCGCCGGTTCTAGAGGAGGACGAGTCGGTGCTTGCATAGCTTTCTTCATTGCTCATTTACTTTATATTTTATTCCAATTACGGGATTAGTACTCATTTCGCTATGTTTTGAATCCCGGAAATGCGGGTTTAAGCGCTGGACCGTCGCGAGAAAGCCTGGAAGGACTTCAGGTATTTCCTTTAAGCACGAGTTGAAATGGAGAAAAGTATCTGATTTGGAGATGCTTCACTGATTTGGAAGTTTTTTGCTATTTTAAACCGAGATATGTTGTTTAGTTTGAAATATCGAACAGATAAAAGAAACAACTCTCATGAACTGCCAAGTTTTTTATGGAACTTGTTAACAAACCTACCTCTGACTTTTCTTTGATTAATTTTCTTAACCAGTTGGGCAAGATATCCGAGAAAATTCTCAGGTGCAGTTGAAGCCTTTTCCAGAAGAAATGTTTCAGGTGCTGCCCGGCATGGTGAGCACCATAGACACAGAGCTTCAGAGGATTTGACTTCTTCCAAGGATGTGGTAAATCTCTAATCCCTTTCTGGCTTTTCTATTCTTTTGAAGGTAAATCACCCTTTGCATGAGGTATAGAAGCATGCTTGGTACTGTTCAACTGTTTCAATTTCTACGCCGTTTTTGTTTTCTGTTTACTTGATATGTGGGATGTTCATTTTATGTACCCTGCTGCCTCCCATGAGCATAGCACACAAATTCTATCCAATGCCATGAAGCCCATTTTGGGGTGTCCGTGCTTAATAGGAAGAAAGATGTGACATTTTACAGGTAGAAGAAGGCGCTTAAAATAGTGGTGTGCTCCTCATATGTAGGAAGGTCGTCTCCCTTTCTGCAAGTGCATAAATCCAGCAGTGGACTACCTTTTTTTAATTATTATTTCAATCTTTGAAGAGAGGTGTGCCACTTTCTGGTGGTCAGTTAGATGCTAGCATCACTTAATTGCATTATTTAAGGGATTTTTGGTTACTGACATGTGATCTGAGCATATCTCGTGGGTTGGGCGTTTATTGCTGTTACAATTCTTCTTTTGGTGTATGGGTTTCAATTTTCAACTCATGTTTAAGAAAGTAATCACCGGACCTAAAATAGAAACTCTAGGCAGCGTGGTGTTTGCATGTGTTAATGTACGAGCAGTGGCCTTCTATTTTGTTTCTTAAACTCGTATAATGAATCTCATATTACTCCGGTTTGAGGACATTTCTGACATTCGGTGCTGGGAAGGCGTCTAACCCTGTCAGTTTTCTCATTATGTATGAAATTGAACCTTTGCAGTCCCATGCTAGCTTAATTTGAATGTGAAATCAACATCAGTTGTTTGTGCTGTAAAAGCATGCCCTCAAACCTGCTTCTCCAGAATTATGGGCACTAGTGCTTTTTACAAGTTATATACTAGAACGCATCCATTTTCAGAATCTGTGTTTTAACACAGCCACTGATCTCTCTTCTTTCCTCTTAAATTTTGTATCTGTCTGCATCCACATCTTGTTGTATAATCAAAATTTTGATAAAGCGTTCATATGAGCCTTGCAGGTATCTTGAGATTTGGGAAGAAGGTGTACTTGTAAGCCGGGAGCAGTTAGAAAACGATGCTGGTGCCGGATAAACTTTTTCCTTCAGTCATGATGCATGTCAGTTTGTAAAATTCTTGTGCATAGCTTCTTCCTCATTTGGTAGGGAAGACTTTATTTCATAAAATTCTAGCCCATATTTTAATTTGCCGGCACTGGATGTGTCTGAAGCATTCCCCCAAGCAACACCGGCTTCGATCTTTCCTCCTAGCAGTAAGATTTATTTCTTTTAACAATGTGAAAGAAGCTTGTATGTTTTTTTGTGGGTTTGTGAGAATTATTAAAATTAATAGAACTGGAAGTCGTTTCACTTTCACAGTTTCCCTACCATTGCCTACCATTGTTTTGTCCCTCGCTTACATCTTCAAAACCTAAAATTACAGCTTCAGACTACTATCAGTTTGATGACCTATTGATGCCTGAGGAGCAAGCTATCAGAATGAAAGTAAAAGAGTGCGCGGAGAAAGAAGTCGCTCCAATAATGACTAAGGTATTTTCTTACTTTACACTAAAATTTGAAGACAAGGACTTCTTTCCTGCTACTAGATAGATAATTGTTGGCAATGAACAACTCTTGCATTCTATATTCTTGCATTTGTTACAGAAGTTCTAGTTCTTTTACAACAAATTCTGTGATCACAGAGTTACTCCTTTACTATCATTCTTTATTCTCTCTCATGTTTGGAGTTTGGAGTTTCAAATAAGCTTCACTGAAATGAGGACTAAATGTTAGTTACTGTGCAGGCAACTACTAAAATCAACCTAGCTGTTGATAAATTGCCTCAGTTTCAATGTTGCAAGTTGGGTCATCCTGATGCAGGTCCTCAGCATGTGGGTACTATTCACATTGGTTCTGAGAGGTATGTTATTATTTTGTCTGTTTTAGGATTGATTTCTGATTTGTTGATGGTCGCGTATCCTGGAAGATAAAGAGAAGAGGAGAGAGAGAGAGAGAGATAAGATAGATAGATGTCCATTAGATATTCACATTTTCTTAGTGTTCATTAACTTTTTTTTTTTCAATCAGTATGGAGGAGATAGACTCTGCATGCCAAGATGCAGTAAATGGCTCATCGTCACGAAGGCCTGTTATTGAAATGACAATTCCTTCTGTCATGGACAAGACTATTTCTCCACCTGGCACTCAAAAAAATTTTCTTTCCTCGTGTATCATGTAAAAGTTTATTTCTTTCTCGCCTCAGTTTCTAGATTTTTAAATTTTGTATATGAATATAATGCTAGAATGAGATGGTACAGCTCTGTTTATCAAGTAAAAAAAGGGGGGAAAGAACGAAATAGAGTGGCTGAGCTCCGTAATTAATTGCATGTTTTACCTGCATAATAATATGAACCTCATCTCTTACTTGAACAGAGTGCTTAATAGAAGAGGGCTTTGTTTGTTCTTGGCACATGAACAAAGGGGTCTTTTTAGGTATGACTCCTGTATGTCCTGGGCACATGTAAATGCTAACCAATGAGTTGGCACATGTTGTATGTCACCAACCAATGACCCATGTTGCGGAAGCGTATCCAAATCTCTGATGTCCATAGGGCATGGGGCAGGTAAAGACCCTTATTTAAGTTTTTTTTTTTTTTCTCTCGTGGGCAAAGGGGAGAGTGAGGCATATATTATGTACAGTATAATTGTTGATCCAGAGTATCCTTTGCTCTGGTCATTGGCATAATAGTCAATTGGTACTTATCATGGCATCAAATTATTGACATTTTAACGTTTTTGTAGGTAAGCATGTAATCAACTTATTTATCCAATATACACCTTATAAACCTTCGAAGGCACTAGGAAGACCCCGCATATAGAGTGAGTGAGATTTGAAGTGCGGTTGCAATTATCGTCCTACTAGAAAGCTTTTATAACGTGTCAAATTTTAGTGCATATCTCATGTATATTGATAATGATCACAAGGTCAAACTGACATGTCCTATTTGTTTTGAGGACACGTGACACTAGCAGTTCTCAAGTTCATTTTTTCCTTGGCTGGTATTCTTTCATGCAGGAATCATTTGTGCAAAGATGTTTCAGCTTGATAGATGAGTATGCTCCTGGCTTCGTTCATCAGTTATTGGCTATGACATGTTGGCTCCACCCGACCTTGAAAGGGAAATCGGTCGACAGTAAAAGTTACTTCATTGCAGTACTTTACTTGAAATAATTCTTGAACTTGTCACTCACTAAACGCAAATAAATTGAAGGACAAAGAGTCAAAGGCTTGTAGTAATTACTATTAGACATTTAATGGGAGAAAACACATTTTAAGAATTTGGAAATCCTTTCTTGAGGCCAAGATCCAGTTAGAGTTTATGACCACTGACTAACTGGGGAGTTCATCGGCAGTTTGCTTGCTGGAAGCAATACTCCAGAGATTGCAGTATTTCCTATCTCCTTATTTTTGAGTGAGCATAAAAACTTTTATATTGTCATTTCCTTTCTTTTCTCCCCTTCAATTTTTTAATATCTGACCCCCCTTGTGTTCTATATGCTTTCTGGTTAGACTATAAAAAGGTATGGAGTCATATGTGGTTTAGGGGTTCTACGCGTAAACATGTTTTTTGTTTTTTTAGGAGTATCAGCATGCATATTTTAAAGGACTTGGTGGTGCTAGAAGCATGTTCAAGTAGCGTGTTAGCTTATTAAGACCAACTGTAATTTCAAGCCGCCGCTGAGCTCTGGAGGGAAGAGAAATAAAAGAAGGGCCGGGGAGTTATCGCTATGATAACAATTTTTGAGTTTCTTCAGCTATGCTGTGTATATAACATGTTTTCATTTGTGTGTGTTTTCAAATATTGTATTTAAATGATTGACTTATTGTCTATCACTCATGTGATGTCTGATTCATGGCAATGGTAATTTTGGGTTTACTGACAGAAGCAGCTCCAATGCTATACGTGTGGGAGAGGAACAAAAAACAGGGGTTTTTTTTTTTTTAAATAGAATTCACAACGTTTTACTAAAACGTTGTAATAACCTTTTTTACAACGTTTTGTGTGAACTGTTGTAATAACACTTTTTACAACGTTTTATAAAAATGTTGTAATAACACTTTTTTACAACGTTTTTTGCCAACCGTTGTAATATCAACTCACTTTTTACAACGTTTTCAAAAAACGTTGTAATATCATTTACCCTTTTTTACATCGTTTATTCTAAACCGTTGTAATATAAATAGACTTTTTACAACGTTTCACCTAAACGTTGTGTTTTATTTACTACAACGTTTCAAAAAACGTTGTCTTTTATTTTCCACAACATTTCAAAAAACGTTGTGAAAAGTACAATAACAACGTTTTTTGCAACGTTTTAGTAAAACGTTGTTAAAAAACATGGCCTATTACAACGTTAGATATCACAACGTTTTTGGAAACGTTGTAAAAACCCTTTTACAACGTTTTTTAAACGTTGTTAATGACCATTTTTGTTGTAGTGTACCAACAGTCCAAAAAATTTTCTTTTAATGAAATTACTTACTACTAACAAAAAAACAACTCTTTTAAACAAAAAACAACCACTTCAAGTAAAACTAAAATCACCATCCATTACTAATTTAGAAACTTTGGAGAAATGCCAACTCTCAAAGGTTTCAAATTAATTATCGTGAATTCAGTTACTTGATTAAAATCCAAGGTGTATATTTTTTGGGTGCGAAAATCCAAAGTGTATATCAAGTGCTCCTTTTTTATTTGTGGAAGTTGTGTTTCTCTTATTGGAATGTAACTCAAAGAGTACTTATGTTTTGTAAAGTCTCAAATTCATAATCAGATCATCCTTTAATTAACTAGCTAATCGATCCTCTAATCTATCACATTGTGGCATGAAAGAATTTTATTAATAAATGTTATTTTGATATTGAGATAACCATAGATTGATTAAGTTGATTATGCCATCATGAGTGTGGTGGTTATGCTTTCCTCATTTATAATGTTACACTTATGTATGGTGTGTGTATTTGTGCGTGCTAGCATGTTACACTTATGTATGGTGTGTGTATTTGTACAATCTTGAGTTGGTTGATAATGGACTTGAGTAGAGGGTCTTGCTAACTCGGTTTCACCCTTTCCTTTTCTATTGAGAAATCTGTGGGCTTGTTTGTTTTGTTGAGATTCCATCCTTCTTGTTGTTGACTTTTCAATGATTCATCCTATTCAAGAAGAAAGTTTAAGACAAAGTTTAGAAGAAATAAATAATCAACCAACTCAACCTTTGTCCCAATTACTTACTAACGGACAACAAAGAATAATTAGAGGAAACGTTTAATCAAAAGCTTGTCCTTTGACTTCATATAAAGGGCAATAGAGGGAATAAGAAGAGAGTAACTAGTTCAAAATGTTATGCTTATCGAAACTTATACGTTAACGCACTAAACGATTGGCCAGGGATTATATTTCCTATTAGTTTATGTTGCGACGTACAAATTATGCAACTAATCAAATGCATAACACTAATGAGAAAGTTAAGTAAATTATATACATACATATGCTTACATTTGGAAAAAAATAAATAAAAAGGTAACATAAATGTTAAATTCTAAACCACTTGGTGACACAAATGGTGACATTCTTGGAAGGATCCAAACTATTACTTGATAGACTTGCTAACAAGGTGACAAGTAATCTAAATTAGAGTTGACCACTCAATTTATGACAAAAAGTCAAGCTATGTCACTAGCTAGCTAGGACATACATAAATGTGATAAGCTCAACGCATCATCACAAAGGCCAAATGGAGCATCTAAGTATTAAAACTTTTTATTATTAAATAATTAATAAGTGCCCACATGAAGTATAGTTAGCAAAATCTAATCTAAAACTAATTAATCAAATAAAGTAAAAAGTAAGAACAAGCAAGAAGAGTTGTAACGAAAAGAAACCAATCGGTAGTCAAAGGAAAAAAACAAGCCTCTTTTCTTTTTAATAGAAAATAACCAAAATAAATAGCCAACATGGAAAAAGGAAAATGAAAAGACAATGAAATAAAGAGATTTTATCATCCCACAACTCCCAAGAATCTCAATGTTTTCCATGCCCAAAATCTCTCAATAATTTGACAATAAAATCATTCATATTTAAGAACGCTAATCCACGGCTTATTACCAAGCAAGAACAGTTGTCCAACGACCTGTGCAATATTTAATAAAGAAAGAGGAAAGCATGTTTGTGTGCTAGCATGTCATTTTTAGTTACCTTTATATACTAACAAAAAAAAAAAAAAAAGGAAGAAGTTTAGATGAATCCAATGGGTGGGATTTGTTTAGGATATGCCCTTGTAAGTTTCACAGTTTATTTTTTTTCTGTTTATTTGTTTTTGTTTAGGACTATTGTTTGGAGAGACAAAATATTATCTTTTGATGATTTGTTAGCGTAACCGAGTTAGCTCATCTTTCTAGTTTTTATCCTTGAAATTTTACATTAGCCCAATGGGGTGTAACTTAAAAAGACAGTAATAAGGTAAAGCCCAATTCTTTTGGCCATTTCATCGTCTCTTTCCCTGACGATAGGCTACTCAGGCCAAACCTAAATTAATTAGTTGATTCTCCTCCTTCATTGACTGTGTCACTTTACCCACGATTGGTTAAATGATTCAGTCATGCAACTTAAAATAGCTTAGAAACCCGTTCGAGAATCTTTAGCAGATGTTGTGGTCAACACAAACATAAAGTTCGTGTTGCGGTGAACATGTACTATTGATTCTTGAATTGTCCGTTTGGACAGCTTTGGAAACTCACGACGTGTGTACTTGTAAAACATTATTGTCTTATATAAATGCTAATGTATTTGATATCGAGATATTTTGGTGGCATTATCCATTGTTCTCGGGTGTATACTAGATGTGGGTTGATCTAATATCGTTGGTGTATAGTCGACATGTTGGAATGACCCGTCTACGTCGTGCACTTGGAGAGCCATGGGAGGTGCCGCCGAAATTTTCTGTATCGTATACAAAGCATATAGACAATAATGGAATTACAAGACATACAATCGTGGGTTTTGAATGGGATAGCAACGACCGAAATCAAATGACTTGCCAATGATGGAAACGACGTATTTGTAGGAGTAAACCATTTATGATGGATTAAATTGAGAAGAGTCATAATTGGGGTCTTGTATAATATATATTTATTCAAATGTAGGAGTGATGTCGCTCACGATCGTAGTTGGATGTATAATCGGAGATTGCCGAACCGAGAGGGTATTACCGATGAGTTCGAAGAGGTTTGAAGAGTTTTATTGACTTTGCTTTGGCGAACCCTCGATATATGAATGGTGAAAAATTAGGTGTCCATGCGTTAAGTGTCATAATCGAAATTTTCATCACGTAATAGTTACTCGAGACACCTCCTAACACACGGGTTCACTCACGGGTATAATCGGTGGATAGCTCACGGTGAGAAAATTCAAGTACGACCAAATGTCGGCTCTAGTGGATCCCAAATGAATCGTGCTCCCGTAATTGAACCGATGCTGAAGTTATACCCGAAAATATGATTATTGACGAAGAACCATTCCAGTGTATGGAAGATATGGTTAGGGATGCAATGGTCCCGAATTTGACCGGTCGAAAATGCTCGACAAGAACCAAATCCTGCAGCCAAGAAGTTCATTGATGCTATGGACTCGGCAAAGGAGAAGCTTTATCCTGGTTGTGAGAAGACGTTAGAGGTCGTGGCGAGCTCCTAAACATCAAGTCCGATTGCAATATTAGCCAATCTTATAATCGTATAATTAAAGCGGTTAAGGGATGGTTGCTCGAGGGAAATAACCGGTAAAGAACTTTTATGAGACAAAAAGTTGGTAGGGCACATTGGGTTAGGGTACGAGAAGATAGATGCGTGTAAGAATGACGCATGTTATTTTACAAGGAGGATTCAAGCAAGACAGAGTGTTCGTGTGTGGTCATAGCGATATAGGCCAAAACGGAGGGTAGCTCGAAACGCAAGAACATACCTTATAAGCGGCTACGTTACATGCCTTTGATTCCGAGACTACAACGCCTCTACGCATCTAAAGCTAATTCAGAAGCTATGCGATGGCATAAGGAAAGCTTGCGTGAAGAGGGCGTGTTAACTCATCCGTCTGACGGAGAAGCTTGGAAACACTTTGATGCAACCTATCCTGACTTTGCTGCCGAAGTTAGAAATATAAGGTTATGCATATGCGCCGATGGTTTTACTCCTTTTGGGCCGGGGCAAAGTCTTACTCTTGTTGGCCGGTTATAGCTACGTCTACAATCTTCCTCCGTGGTTGTGTATGAGTGATCCCTACATGTTCTTGTCACTATTTATCCCTGGACCAAACAACTGGTAGGAACATTGATGTTTATCTCCGACCTCTGATGGACGAGTTGAAAAGGCTTTGGGATGACGGAGTTGAAACCTGGGATGCTTTCAAAAAAGAGAATTTCAACATGAGAGCTGCGCTGATGTGGACAGTTAATGACTTCCCTGCTTATGGGATGTTATCGGGTTGGAGCACGCACGGAAAATTGGCCTGTCCATATTGTATGGGCGACACGAAGTCCTTCACTCTCCAATACTCTAGAAAACCGTGTTGGTTCGATTGCCACGCATATTTCGCCAATGGACCATCCTTTTAGGACTCGAAGACACAGCTCACTAAGAATAGGGTTGAGCAAGATGAACCGCCTATTCGTTTGACCGGTGAAGATGTTTTTCGAGAGGTATCTAAACCGCCCGATATTAGGTGGGGAAAGAAGTTTAAGAAAGATAGAGTTCAAGGGTACGGGACTTTTCATAACGGACTAAGAAGAGTATTTTTGGGAGTTGTCGCATCGAAGACAAATTTGATACGCCATAACCTTGACGTCATGCACATCGAGAAAAATGTGTTTGACAATATTTTTAACACGGTCATGGATTTTAAGACAACCACCAAAGACACACCAAAGCTCGTCCGGACCTTAAGAACATTTGTAAGCGGCCGCCTTGGAGTTGAAAGAGGTCAATGGTAAGACAAATGAAACCAACCGCCACATATGTTCTTACCAAGGATAACAAACGAAAGTTTTGAAGTGGCTCCACGATTTGAGGCTTCCGGATGGTTACGCGTCTAACATCGGTAATTGTGTGAATCTAGAAGAGGGAAAGTTCAGGGATTGAAGAGTCATGATTGTCATGTGTTACTCGATAGACTACTCCCTATTGCACTCGAGACCGTTGCCCGACCATATCCGGGTTGCCTTAACGAGTTAAGCGAGTCTTTTAGAGCATTATCATCTTCGACTCGCGTGTTGATGACATGAAAAAGTTGGAGGAAAGCATTGTAGTGACACTTTGCAAGCTTGAGAAGATATTTCCTCCTTCGTTTTTGATTCTATGGAGCATTTACCGTACACTTGGCATACGGCTAGGGTTGGCGGTCCTGTTCAATACGTGGATGTATCCATTTGAGAGGTAATTGATTTTACTTTCATATTATTTGCACTAAATACTTAAAGATCAATCAAAACTTGTTTAACATTTATGCTCTTATCTACAAATAGGTATCTAGGGGCATTAAAAAGGAAGATGAGCAACAGGCCAAGGTTGAGGCCTCAATCTCGTAGGTGTCATTATAGATGAAATCGTTGCCTTTGCAAGAACATATTTCCATCCCGATGTTGAGACGAGATTGACTAGGGTAGGCCGCAATTATGACGGTGGAGAACCCGACTCTACCGAAGGGATCTCGCTTTTTCTCCCCGTGTCGATTCCTCGGCAAACAGTTGGTAGCGAATGTTAACCCGTAAGGAGTTTGATGCGCAAAACTCTATGTTATCCTCAATTGTCCCGAGGTTGAGGATTATCTCAAGTAAGTTAATTAAAAATCCACTTACATCATGTTTAATTATAAGTAGATATTATTTGTATTAACATTCATCCATTGTCCACTCCTAATGTAGAGCTTTCAAGATGAAGCCGAGATGATATATCTAATGAATTACTCCAAATTAGGACAGACAAAGAATTTCCTTCATGGCTCAAAAAATATGTATAAAATCATCTCACTTTCACTATTTATATAGTACACTTATTTTAAAATTTCAATCTTCAAATTCTTATAAATTTATTCATGTTTTATAGATCTCGAACA
The DNA here is from genome assembly GCA_016624345.1 of Platycodon grandiflorus. Lineage (NCBI taxonomy): Eukaryota > Viridiplantae > Streptophyta > Magnoliopsida > Asterales > Campanulaceae > Platycodon > Platycodon grandiflorus. The sequence goes on from CM028361.1 coordinate 70,323,787, forward strand.
TCCCGAGGATGCCAAAGTCGCTCGGCTAAAAGAATTAGCTTCAAATCCGTACATGCAAGTTAATTTATACAACGGTTATTTCGTTAATGGCTATGTCTTCCATACTAAAACATATGGGGAGACAAGATTAACATGGAATAGTGGTGTCAATCTTAAAGGAAACTTTGAGTATTATGGTGTCTTGAAAGAAGTGATCGAGTTGAGGTATATAGGGAATAATAGTGTTGTCCTTTTCAATTGTGATCGGCGAGATTCGTTCGAGGTATTACAAAGCATGAGATTTTTGACCTCGTTGATGTAAAGGAGTCGTCTAGACATGCGTGGGATGACGTGTTCATCTTAGCTTCTCAAGCTCAACAGGTATATATGACACCATATCCTTATCGTCGACCTGAGTTTAGCGGATGGTGGGTCAGTTTGGAAGACTAAAGCTAGAAGCACGATTGACATAGCATACCGGTCCGAGTCGACCCACCTACGTAATCATCATTGGAGGGATGCTATCGAGGATGAAATGCCCGTGCCTCCAAATGTTTCTTCAGCTAATCATCTCTTCGACGATCCTACTCATATGGCTAGAAATGTAGAAGAAGTTGATGAAATTTTACCAGTTGATTTGCCACCTCCTCCCCCTCGCTCAGGCCAACTCGCAATAATTGAAGCTGTTGAGGAAGAGGAAGAAGAAGTGGAAGAGGATGAGGAAGAGGATTTTGAATCATCGGAGGACGATAATGAAGATGAACTTGAGTTTTGTAGTAGTGACTCAGAGTCTGATGATGAACAGGAAAAAGATCACGAAAATGAGACGGATGATGAATAGTTATTTATGATTTCATGAATTTGTAATAGGGACAGATGTATTTTATTTTGGGTTATGTATTACCTACAAACAATTCATGAATATTTTTAAATATTGTATTATTCATTTGATTGTCATTTGTTACATTCTTATATATTTGTTTGATTGTAATGTTTTAGTTTATAGTTTTTGTTGGTTGTTACATTCTTATATATTCTTATATTGTTTGTTGGTTACATTCTTGTATCTAGACATGTCTGGTAGAGGTGATGGTCGTAGTAGAGTTGGGAGGAAGGTACGGCGTATAGTTACATCCATTACTGGGACACAGCCTGCACCTTCTACACCTCTAGAAGATGTAGGTTCTCCAGACCCCAGCGCACATACCGTACCATCGTCATCGTTAGCAGTAGTGACCCCTGTCGAGGAGCCGTCCAGGCTAGACTCGGAGGGTAGGATTATTGTCAACATATCTCTTCTAAAACAGTAAGTCCCTTCACAAAAATACTTATCTTCTTTATGTATTATTCGTTTTATTAATTAATGATTTTCATATTTATCTTTATTTAGTTAAACTTATTCCTCTTTGGCAGATTTCTGGGAGCCACCCCTAGTCCAGCTCGTTGGTTTGGCGAGATCCTTCGTCAAACGAGCCACGATGATTTTTGGCCCAAGTTTAAAATGGTGTCAAACGAAAAAAAGAGGAATGGTGGACAAATTCAAGGTTAAACGTTAAATTTTATATAATATTTAATTTCATAATTAGATTATCTGAAATATTTAACTAATTGTTGTTTAGATTTCATCATATTAATATAAGTTTGGTTATATTTTGCAGGCCAAATATTCGTGGCCTAACAATTCTGAAGCCCAAGCAAAGGAGGCGTTCAAGGTTTTGATGTCAAATCGATACAAGGATTTCATATATGAAGTCAAGGACAAGTATTTCATCAAACATGGAGGCTTAAAGCCAACATTCTTCGCCGACGATGTTTGGGCAATGTACATGGTGTAATCGGAACACCGAGGCTAAAGCACTTCGGAGAGGGCAAGAAAGAACAAGGCTAGCGGGTCGGGTCGGTACAAAGCACACAACGGGTCGATTAACATTGCCGAGCACCAGCGCGTATGGTATGTGTTTTTATATTTGTGTTTAAATTAGTTGGGTTCTCGTGGTATTAAAGTGTAAATTTATCGTTCTTTTAATTAGTATACTTGTGTTTAAATTAGTTGGGTAACCATGTTGATGCTATGAAATCCATGGTTTAGTTTTGTTTAAGTTGTTTTTATAATTGTTATTTGACTTGAAGAGTTTTAGTTCGGTGAGGGGTGTGGTTTTGTATAGTCGATGTAAGGTTGGGTGGGTGGGGTATTAGAGTGAACATTCAAATAAAGGGGTTAAAGTGTAAATTTATGTTCTTTTAATTTGTATACTTGTGTTTAAATTAGTTGGGTAACCATGTTGATGCTATGAAATCCATGGTTTAGTTTTGTTTAAGTTGTTTTTATAATTGTTATTTGACTTGAAGAGTTTTAGTTCGGTGAGGGGTGTGGTTTTGTATAGTCGATGTAAGGTTGGGTGGGTGGGTGGGGGTATTAGAGTGAACATTCAAATAAAGGGGTTAAAGTGTAAATTTTGTTCTTTTAATTTGTATACTTGTGTTTAAATTAGTTGGGTAACCATGTTGATGCTATGAAATCCATGGTTTAGTTTTGTTTAAGTTGTTTTTATAATTGTTATTTGACTTGAAGAGTTTTAGTTCGGTGAGGGTGTGGTTTTGTATAGTCGATGTAAGGTTGGGTGGGTGGGTGGTATTAGAGTGAACATTCAAATAAAGGGGTTAAAGTGTAAATTTATGTTCTTTTAATTAGTATATTTGTGTTTAAATAAGTTGGGTAACCATGTTGATGCTATGAAATCCATGGTTTAGTTTTGTTTAAGTTGTTTTTATAATTGTTATTTGACTTGAAGAGTTTTAGTTCGGTGAGGGGTGTGGTTTTGTATAGTCGATGTAAGGTTGGGTGGGTGGGTGGGGTATTAGAGTGAACATTCAAATAAAGGGGTTAAAGTGTAAATTTATGTTCTTTTAATTAGTATACTTGTGTTTAAATTAGTTGGGTAACCATGTTGATGCTATGAAATCCATGGTTTAGTTTTGTTTAAGTTGTTTTTATAATTGTTATTTGACTTGAAGAGTTTTAGTTCGGTGAGGGGTGTGGTTTTGTATAGTCGATGTAAGGTTGGGTGGGTGGGTGGGGGTATTAGAGTGAACATTCAAATAAAGGGGTTAAAGTGTAAATTTATGTTCTTTTAATTTGTATACTTGTGTTTAAATTAGTTGGGTAACCATGTTGATGCTATGAAATCCATGGTTTAGTTTTGTTTAAGTTGTTTTTATAATTGTTATTTGACTTGAAGAGTTTTAGTTCGGTGAGGGGTGTGGTTTTGTATAGTCGATGTAAGGTTGGGTGGGTGGGTGGGGGTATTAGAGTGAACATTCAAATAAAGGGGTTAAAGTGTAAATTTTGTTCTTTTAATTTGTATACTTGTGTTTAAATTAGTTGGGTAACCATGTTGATGCTATGAAATCCATGGTTTAGTTTTGTTTAAGTTGTTTTTATAATTGTTATTTGACTTGAAGAGTTTTAGTTCGGTGAGGGGTGTGGTTTTGTATAGTCGATGTAAGGTTGGGTGGGTGGGTGGGGGTATTAGAGTGAACATTCAAATAAAGGGGTTAAAGTGTAAATTTTGTTCTTTTAATTAGTATACTTGTGTTTAAATTAGTTGGGTAACCATGTTGATGCTATGAAATCCATGGTTTAGTTTTGTTTAAGTTGTTTTTATAATTGTTATTTGACTTGAAGAGTTTTAGTTCGGTGAGGGTGTGGTTTTGTATAGTCGATGTAAGGTTGGGTGGGTGGGGGGGGGGTATTAGAGTGAACATTCAAATAAAGGGGTTAAAGTGTAAATTTACTTGTTTTAATTTGTATACTTGTGTTTAAATTAGTTGGGTAACCATGTTGATGCTATGAAATCCATGGTTTAGTTTTGTTTAAGTTGTTTTTATAATTGTTATTTGACTTGAAGAGTTTTAGTTCGGTGAGGGGTGTGGTTTTGTATAGTCGATGTAAGGTTGGGTGGGTGGGTGGGGGTATTAGAGTGAACATTCAAATAAAGGGGTTAAAGTGTAAATTTACTGTTCTTTTAATTAGTATACTTGTGTTTAAATTAGTTGGGTAACCATGTTGATGCTATGAAATCCATGGTTTAGTATTGTTTAAGTTGTTTTTATAATTGTTATTTGACTTGAAGAGTTTTAGTTCGGTGAGGGGTGTGGTTTTGTATAGTCGATGTAAGGTTGCGTGGGTGGGTGGGGGTATTAGAGTGAACATTCAAATAAAGGGGTTAAAGTGTAAATTTACTGTTCTTTTAATTAGTATACTTGTGTTTAAATTAGTTGGGTAACCATGTTGATGCTATGAAATCCATGGTTTAGTTTTGTTTAAGTTGTTTTTATAATTGTTATTTGACTTGAAGAGTTTTAGTTCGGTGAGGGGTGTGGTTTTGTATAATTATGCTTCTTACATATTTAATTAGATATATTCAACTAATAATAATAATAATTGTGTAGATGGAAACATATGGTCCCCACATTGAGTATGTATTTGTGAGCACCCACACGAGGGTGACTGGTCCCAATGAACCCATTCAGTGGGTTGATGAAAAGGCTGAGGCGGTATATGTAAGTATTGCAATGTTTAATGTTGTTGTAACTTTTAAATTAAATATGCATAGAGTTTTAATATTGTTCTTTTTTATTATTACGAATGAATATAAGGACAAGGTTCTGACAGAGTTCGTCCTCAAATATTGTGTGGAGCCCTCCTGTGTGGTGTGATGTGGCCTCAAAGGGGCGGAAGAAAAGGGGAGAGGATATATGGGTTGGGAGACCATGGTGCAGTGATCATGCCTTCTACAGGTTGATGTTGATTCTCCATCCACGGCTCGATCTCACTCTCTGATACTACCCCAACTGTGGCTAATTTACAAAGAGAATTGACTCAGACGCAGCAGGCCTTGTTGGAGATGCAGGAAAGGGAGAATAGGCGTATAGCAGAGATGGAAGAAAGAGAGAATCAGCGTCAACAAACAATGGCGGAGTTGCAGGCACAAGTCCAACAACTCTTGCAACAACAAACCCGCCAAAGTCAAACCCCCTCCCCTGAATCACTTGCCCGCAATTTATTTCGAGACTTTTAAACTAAAACTTTTAGTTTATTGTAACTTTTAATTTGTATTTGAATTGTTACTTGTGTTTAAATTTGTGAAACTTTTGAATTGTTGTTTTTGAATTGTTAGTTGGTTATGAAACTTTTGAATTCTTGTTTTGAATTGTTAGTTGGTTATGAAACTTTTGAATTGTTGTTTTAAATTGTATATAAACTGATCAATTAGGTACCAAAAAAATTTCCAGTAAATTTTTTTATTATTTATTTTTAATTTTTTTTTAAATTTTTAATGATTTACCGACGGTAATTCCGTCGGTAAATTCCGTAGGTAATCTCTACGTAATTCACCTACGGAAATTCCGTCGGTAATTTCCGTCGGTAATTACCTACGGAAATTCCGTGGGTAAATTCCGTAGGTAATTACCTACGGAAATTCCGTGGGTAAATTCCGTAGGTAATCACCGACGGAGCGTTCCGTTGGTGATTACCTACGGAAATTGGTCCGTCGGTAATTACCGTCTTTCGGTCACCGACGGAATGCCGACGGAAAATACCGTTGGTAAAAAAAAATTACCGACGGAAATATGAAATTACCTACGGAAAATTCCGTAGGTAATGACCGTTTTTCTAGCAGTGTGTTGCATAGCAGTGATAAAATTTTATGAATTATCGAAAAATTACACAAAGAAAGAGCGACTGAGCCAAGGGAGCCAATTTCCCAATATCTCATCCAAATAATTCAACTTCTAAAGAAGTTTCGCCAGACCCTCACTTTAGCTCTTTACTTAGAATAGATCTTGAACTGAGACTTTCTCTTTTCATAATCAAATGGAAGCAAGCAGCAGGAAGAAGGAAGCATCAATCAATCAATCAATTCTGAAACGGCTTCAACAGCTGCGATGTCTTTGCATGAAACAACAGCCTAAGCTAATGAAACAACAACTTGTCTCTGCATGAAATGAAAACAATCAACCAAAACTTGGTCCCTTAAACCCTTGAGCCAAGATAAACAATTTTTCCGCTGGGATCGAGAACAATATGCAATACCTAAAGCTAATAAATCGAAAAGGAAATGGGCTAAAATTCAAAAGTTTATTAAAATAATGCACACCAATCAAACATAAAAGGACATGTTTGTAATGTAAACATTGTTCCAATTTAGCAAAGAAGGCAGTTCTAATTCCTTCAATTCCTAAGGCCATCTTCAGACCTTGCCCGAAAAAAGGGATTAGACATATCAAATACCATAAAGGCTGAAATTACCTAAAACCTAATCAAAAGAGAAATGTTTTCTACTAAAAACTTCCTTTAAATTGCTTGACGGAAAGACAATTTCACTGGAAAATTTGAAGTACCCAACAATAGATTCTGAAAATACCTCCTTTAACATACAACAATTAAGGAATTAATTTGGGAATTGTTCCTCTGCAATTTGGGAAAATAAATAAATTTTGTATGTTTAGGCACAATTGTGCAAACAAGGTTAGCGCACAAATCTGGGAAGGAGAGAGAGAGAGAGAGATAGAAAGCGAGTGAGCGAAAGAAAGAAAGAGATGCTTACCTTAGGATTTCCAGTCAACCCTAGCAACGAGATCACACGAAGAGAGAGAGAGAGAGAGAGAGAGAGAGAGAGAGAGAGAGAGAGAGAGAGAGAGAGAGACGGAGTCGCATCAATGAAAATTGCAACAAGAGGGTGGGTTGTCAATTTTGTGAAAAATTATATGTACTCCGGAATAGCCTGGAGGGAAACAACCGAGGGAAACTAAAAAAATTTGGGCATATTTTCGCTTTTTAAACAATTTAGGCAATTCGGCCTTTTATATTTTTCCTTTTTTGTTTTTAGTTTTTTATTTTTTATGAATGCATAGTAAAACCATCGTAAGGCTTTTCTCAAATTTGTGACTACAAATGCAATCGCTTATTTACAAAAACCATTACATTATCTTACTATTTTTTACAGCAAGTTTTCCTTTTCCCGCTCCTCTCGAAATAGTCAAAAGCGATGGCACTAGCGATTGTAAAGCAATTGCATAAACATAAGGCGATTGCAAAAAGGTGATCGAAAAAAGCAATCGCGAAAAAGAAGATTAAGTGATGGTTTCAAAAGTCATTGCAACCAGCAATCGCGAAAAAGTAATTTTCTAGTAGTATAGAAGACTCTATTGAAGCTTTAAAACTCTCTGGATCAATAGCTCTGAATTTACTACTCTGAAATCTTCATCTTCACCAAGCTAGTTCATTAAAAGTTTCAAAGTCAAATCTGTAAATTTTTTTTGAAGAGCTCCAAACTGAGACGATTAGTCTTTGTAGCTCTTCATTGATTGCAATCCTTAGCATTAAAAGCACACGAGAATTATATCTTTGTAGATATTAATTCTCCCGCAAACACTTGGTCAACAAATTTTTGTACACGATCCATTAGTGATCTATATTGTAAAGATTCTAGTGGAAAACATAGTACACGATATTCAAGTCCAAAGTTGACCACTTTGGTTGTGGACGTAGCACTTATTTATAAGTGTGAAGTATATTAAATTTCTTGTCTATCTACTTTATGTGCTTGTGATTTGTTTTTACTTATTAAATTCCAGAATTCCAACAACTTTCAGAATTGCTGATCTTGTCCTGCCATCTTGAACTTGTCCTACACTTCACTCAATTCCGCTGCAAAATTCTTTCTAACCTTAAGTGAAGTAACTTTTTACTTATTAAATTCATAATTCCAACAACTTTCAAAATTGCTGATCATGTCCTATCAAGATCAGCCATCTTGAACTTGTCCTATACTTCACTCAATTCTCTTGCAAAATTCTTTCTAACCTTAAGTGAATTAACTTTGTCAAACAATTTTTAAAACTGGACATAGGCTATTCAACCCCCCCCCCTTCTAGCCTATTTGAGCACCTTGAGACCTAACACCTTGCATTCCAAGGTCAAAATTCAGGACTTAGCAGGCCTGAGCACTAATACGAGCCTCGCCCATCAAAAGTAAAACATCGAAACTTCGGCAGATCCGAGGTGAACACGAGCAAATAGTACTCCTCACCCTCGAGATGAATCCCGAGGATTAAAGAGTGGAGGGGCTACTAATATGCATATTTCGGCCAGAGTTAAAGAGTACGAGCCTCACTCGAGTTAGTAGGCTCTCAATAAATAAAGGTCGGACCCGTATAAGTATATATAATCATATTCTCTTTCAGTCTAAGGTACGTCTCATTTTTGGCATAGCAAACATACATGTTTTTCACATAGCCTTGAGACTGATGAACACGTCAGAGGGTTTTGGTGGGGAACCCTCCTGGCCCCTTTCACGGTTGATCCATTTTACAGATATTTACACAAGCCAGATATCAGAAATCCAAGCTATGGCAACGATCGGAGCGACACCCCCGGTACGCCTAATTTTTTGTGCAACATCAATACATTTTTTCTTTTTACAAAAGTGAATTTTATACCCTTTTTGTTATTTGTTTTTTTTGTTTGTCATATCTTTTTTCATTTCAGCCCGTGCATCACACGGGTTTATGACTAGGATCCTTAGTTTGGAGTTTGGACCATGTTACTAGTAATTTAAATTTTCAATTAATTTTTCTATGTACTGCAGAGTAGTGAAAAATATATATAAATAAAATAAAATAAAATAATATTTATGATCCATTAATTGAATATTAAAAGTTTTAATAACATATCCCCTAATTCCAAATCACAACATGTTCGAGCTTAACCATGTGTTTCGATTTCAAACTATGGGAACGTAGTCGCATTAAAATTTGTTGGGAGAATTTTATTGTCCTTGTGGTCCTATCCAACTTCAGGAATTAATTTTGAGAGGCGCTAAAAGCAGCTCCCCCCCTATGTACTAAACGCAGTCCTCCTCCCCGGCAAAATTACTAAATTGTCATTGGAAAAAAAAAAAGAGGACATGCGCCTACACCATGCGCATGTCCTCTTTGACATGCGCACGGATCAGACGCATGTCTCCTTTCTTTGATTTTTTTTTGTTTAAATTTTTGCAAAAGAAAAAAAAACATTAATTTGATCCAAACCTCAAATCGAACTGGGATTTACACCTCCTGCAGGGGTGCGCGCAAAAGAGCCTCTATACTATACAAGTTTACTCATACAAGAAAGGAATTTGTATATAAAGTAGCTTTGCTTTTGCTTTCTTTCTAATATGGGATAAATTCGCTTATCTAATTTCAACTTACCTACTTTAATCATTAAAATCTTCATCATTCAAACATTATCTTAGACAAATAAATATGCGATTTCGATGTTCACACGGAGTAGAGTACATTTTTATAATAAAAAAATAATAACAAATTAGTAATTTTACAGAGGGACTGCGTTTAGCGCATAGTGAGCTGAGTTTAGCAGCTACCTTAAATTTAGTCTTACGTGGGACGACTTTGAGAAACCAAACCACAATCTGCCAAATTCCTTTGTTGCCCAGTCCAATACAAACGTCAATATTGAGGAGGTTCACGAAACATAGTGTGGACAAAAAGTGGATCTGGACAAATTGAGAATAATTTCCACTTCTGTTGAACAAACAAATATGGGAATCCCTCACTAGTCTTATCCACATATACCTTATCTATATAATTCCTATCATGTACCAAAAAAATTATATAATTCCAATTCGGTTCCAAGTCACTCTAGTACAAAAACATGACGAACAAAGAAAGCAAAAGAACGAAATTGAGGCGATTTCTGAGAAAGGCAAGAGATTTTTACGTCGAAAGCATGGTTACTCTAGATGTTAAGGTCGGCGATCACGGAAGCATGGGATGTGCGGCCGCACAGCCATTATCTATGCCGGCCCCAAGGTTTGGTGCGAATTGGACGAAACGCAGCGATTTTGAGAAGGCCGATGATGGTCTAAGAGATCGTCGGCTTTATAGATCGGTATCGGAGAGGATACCGGTTAGTAAAGCGGAGTTTGAGAGGGGATATTCGGTGAGCGGATATAATGGGGTTGGGAGGAGCTATAGCATGGTTGGTTTAGGAATGGTTGTGACAATTGAGGAGGATAAGTGTTATGATTTTGATGAAGAAATTAATGTCAACAATGAGAGCTTGTTCTCGAGGAGCAGAAGCTACGCGGTTTGTAGGAGAAACTAATTTGAATACGAGTTGGAGAAACAGAATTCATCAATGGAACTGGCTTTTAACAAGTTTTAAGATGTTGTATAGTAAAATTTATTTAAACATATGAATTAATTTGATTATTCTAAAATATAAAATGCATAATTTTTGAATTTTACAGTCCGTGGACCAAGCATTCAACTAGTTACTTTAATCTATAATACAATAGCTGTAAATTCTCACGTGTGCAATTGACTCGAGTTAATGAGAGACCAAAATTTTTCCATATTTTCTAATTTACTAATATCTAGCGCCACAATCTAATCCTACGTTTCACACGTGCGACGACGGTTTTTCTCTCTCTCTCCTAACTGGATGCGATTTGTTCTCTTCTCTTTCCTGCAACCCTTTCCTTCATCTTCGTCTTCTCTCTTCTCTCCTCTCTCCAATCCATGAAAACCCATCTCTTCCTTTCCACCACCAAAATCTCACTTCACCGCCCTCACCGCAGATCTCACCTCCACCTGACATGGAACACGGCCACAGCGGCATCTCTGACACCCTCCCTTGCCTCTACGCCCTAGCCGCCACTCGCTACTTAGGCGAAGAAGGTCTTCAAAGTTTTGTAATCTGAAATGCTTTGATTAAACTGAAGGAAACCCACGAAGAGGGATTCTCTCTGAAGAGAAGGCTCGCTCCCGATCCCTTTCATCTCTGTCTTCACCCAACTGTAAGTCCTCCCAAATTTTCCCTTTCTCGATTGTATCTTGATTTGAAGTGTTTTTTGTGTAGATTTTATTTTACTCGGGTATACAGTAACATTTATATTTCCTTACATTCTTTATTTTTTCTTTTTTCTTTATCTTTTATGCATAGACTGCTCTGATTGATTTCATGTGCTTTTTAGATGGATTTTGGTTGAATTGTTGTTGCTTTCTTTTAAAGCTTGAGTGTATCACCAGGTGGTTGTAAAATTAGATAAAACTTAAATTGCGTTTTTAATGTGTTGTTACCCAATTGTCATTATGTTATTACTTGAGATTGAACCAGTAATTTAAGTCCATATGTTATAGTCCTCCCAAATCCAAAATTGTTTTTGTTTCGTAATTGTGTTATTGTCGCGGTTGTGAAATTCAATGTAACTTGATTTAATCAAGAATGTGTGCAGGTTGTGGGCCAGCCGGGTTCATCTCCTTCGTTAATCAATTTGAATTTTGACATCCAGGTTCGTCGTCCTCTATTTCATTACTGTAAGTCCTTCTAAATTAAATTTTGATTGAAATTAGGATTTCGATTTGAAGTGTTTTTGTATTTTTGGGATTTGGATTGAAGTATTTCCTGCACATTTGGATTTGAAGTTTTTCTTTTGTTTGATTTATTTAGTGGTTCTCAGTGCCCATAACCCGTTTGTATGATCGAGATGTTATCCCCTTTTCTGCAACCATTTTTTGCAGCTCACCAATAGCCCCTCCTTTTACATTTGGGTTCACCTGTAGTCGAACCTATGAAATGATATTTTTATGGTACTGAGAGATCATATACTACTTGAAGACATCAGATTACCTTTAGGAGTTCCACTGGATTGGTCAGTAAAGTGGCAAATGCACCGGTGAATGCTCCAGATGCAATCTTCAAGAAGATATTATTGGACTCAAAGGCCAATTCACATAAATATTTTCATGATTCATACAGGCCTGAAGGAATACCTTCTCAAACAACTGACCTCATCAATGTCGGTGTCAAACCCAGATACAATAACCCAAGCCCTTCTTTCTAACCACTTGGACCAATATTTGCCTATACACACATCCACATGTTATAACCTAACTAAAAGTTGCTCTAATAATGCTGATAACTATGACAGCAAACAATGCCTCTATTTCATCATAACATTCCAATTAAGGGGCCTCTCTGGCTAACAATTTCATTTACAGCCTACCTTTGAATCTCCAAAAATACTAACATCTTAATTTAACATGATGGTTGTCTTTTCTTTAGGTTTATATCTTTTTTGACATTCTTTCTTCCATATATGCAACTCTAAGTCATTATCTATTGCTATTCTGCTAACATTGTATTCTTTGGCACACAAACTAAACGTAGCACCCACCCATTTGATGAAATGTCACAAACAAATTTTTGTTATCACGATGGGTAGGTGCTTCATGCAAAGAAGCTAGATTAATTTATTTGTTTTTTGTCGATAACTTTTATTTTGACGTCTCTCTCAATCTCTCTCTCCACTTTTGCTTGGCTCTTTCTTTCCAGTGGTGAAGCCCTCGGCTCTCTCTCTCTCTCTCTCTCTCTCTCTCTCTCTCTCGCACAAACAGTAAGTCAAAAAAGTTGAATTGATTCTGTGATTGTGAATTTCATTGAAGGTCGGAACACAATCGTGTCTTTTTTTTTCTTTACTCTGGCTCTTAAATTTGAATTTGGGCTTGAATATGTTTAGTTTTGTTTTCCCATCGTTTTTTTCTTCATTCTGGTTCTGAAATTTGAATTTGGGCTTGAGTATGTTTAATTTTGTTTTCACTTCTTTGAAGCTAAGTGCCCAAATCAGGATATCCTTTAGGAATATGGTAAAATATAGAATGGAAGAATTTAATCTTCAACCTTTACAACAAATACAACACTGTTCTCTCTCCTTAAAAATAAAAACATCAAAATCAAGCTTTTGAAAGAGCCATAGACACGCTTGAATATGGTAAAGTCTGACTTATCACAAAATTCAGTGACATAGCTCGCAAAGCCAAAACTATCCCATAACTCTTTCTTCCATATATGCAATCTGGTGATATTCGTGCATCAATCTGTTGATCGTATTTTTATTTCATCTAGCAATGATTATTCGATATGACTTTTTCTAAATGCCACATAGTTGTATTTTTTTAGAAAATCCCCTTTTTGATATAGTTGTATTTTTTTCCTTCTTACATGTCTCCAAATCTTTACACACACACACATACATATATTTGATTCAAGATCTCATTTTTTTGTCCTCTTTGTATTTATTGTCGGTGTCAGCTTCTTTCTTTCAGATATTTTTTTCTCATTTAGCTTTTTTATGCAAATTTGTTTATTGGGTTTTTTTTTTTTTTTTTTTGAGATTTTTGATGCTGAGTTGTTTAATGTGTTCTTTGGGTGCAAATCTGTGAGACCCCAAAAATTTACTTATTTTTGACTTCAAAAAAATATTAATGAATTTGGATACTAATTTTGATTTATTTTAACTTGGCAATATTTTATTGACTTCTTATTTATTTATATTATTTTAAATATTAAAATAATAGTAATTTTAATATATTTGACCAAGTCAAAGTCAATGTTTTATTATCTTTTTAAAAAAAAAATGAAATGAATAAAGTTGTTAAGATTTGGGAAGTTTACAAAAAATATATATATTATATTACTTTTAACAAGTTAATGCTATAAAATCTTAGTATTGTACTAATATATATATATATATATATATATATATATATATATACTTCATTGTTTAAGATGAAGTTGGTGGTCCATTTTCAGTAATTTCTTAGACCAACTCGGTTGTCCAATTCGAGAGTTGTTTAGTTTTTAATTGTTTCTTTTGGACTTGGTTGACTGGAGGAAGTATATATAAGATAGAGAGAGACATATATCTCTCATAAACCCATATCAACCACTTGACCAGCCCTCCTGTTCACCGTCTCTCTCCACCAATTGAAAACTCCCTCCCATGTAATTGTGCCTAGGCTAGCGACAGAAAGAGCATAGCTAAGTAAAGAGAGATTGAGATTTCTCACTTTTCATAAAACAAACTTACACAACACCAACACACGCATACTCTTAGTTCTCTCTCCCTCCGTTTTCTGCTGGTCATCCATCCCTAGGCTTGGAGAGCTGGTATTTTGGGTCTCTTGTATAACATTAGAGAGACTTGTAATCTCTCATTTCATCTTCTTCCACCAAGAACATTAGAGAGAGTGAGAGAGCTCTTGAGTGAGAAAGTGGGCTAGATTGCTCATTTGGAGTCCAAATCACGAACCGTTTTTGCCATTGTGGAGCTATGGACTAGAGGAACACTTTCCATGGATTGCATGCTGACTTTCATGATTTAATTTCGTTGGAGGTAAGTAACTATAATGTTTTGTTTGATTATGAGATGAAATGGAAGAGTAGAGCATGTAGGTGGTATTAGTTGATCATTTTTGTGTTAAATCCTTGGAAGAAACATGTGATTTGTTGCTCTAACTAATGTTATGATATATTATGTTGTTGTTTGAGGTTGCATATATAATTGGGAGAAGACATGATAATTTTTGGAAGCAAATGCTTAGTTATAAAAATCAGATTTGTCACAGTTTTAAGGCATGTTGTTGAATTTTCTGGGAAAAATCCGTCCATGAGAATTGTATGATTTTTGGATATGTTTTACATTGATATGTTTTGTAGTATCCAGTAAATTTTCATTGAGTTTTGATATTGGGAAGTACCTCAAATGGGTCTTGTTATATTGCTGCGCAGAATGAATCGTTGCTGGAAAATCTGAGTTGTAGTTCAATCTTTATGTGGTTGCATGTTGATGAATATAAGTCCAAATGAGGAAATTCAAAGTGGTAAAATATAGTTCCAGATGTCTAGTTTCTAAATATGGAATAATTGTAATATTTGGATTTTTGTGGAATATTTGGTGAATTTAATAGTACAGCTATGCAGTGCCGAATAAGTTATCATTTTTGCTAGTCTCCGTGATTTAGAGACTTGTTGAGTTGTAAACGTTGTTTTTGTTAAATCTCAAGTACTAGTGACTTTCTGAGATTTTTGTAAGTGACTATTCGCAATGAACTTGCAGGACTTATATGAGTGGTTATACACTAAATTTGGAGTATTTCGTTTAATGTAGTTATCTAGGGACGATACTACGGTTCGTCCCGATGTTTCAAAAATGGGTAACGACTCTAGCTGAGTCGACATGAGATGGTGTATTTCCATTGAACACTTTACGAGTTATATTCTAGTTGTTACAGACATTGTGTGATTGTTCTAGAATGTGATAGGACAAACATCCTACTTTGATGATTGATTGTGTGTTTAATGTTTACTAGCACACTTTGTTGATTTGTTATTGTAGGCTTATTGTGACCTACTTGAATCATTCGTACTGTTATTGAATGTTGTTGTTGTGGTATACTCCCTACTTTGGAGTATGACCGTTTATTTTAAATGTCGAGTAAACATCTACTTGTGCATATAGTTAAGTCCATGGCATTTGTGTCGGCGGTGTATTGACGCTCGATTATTGCGGGAGCCGGGGCTACGTAATAGTTGAAGGCCAATACATCGGGCCTCGCCCTACCGTTGGCCACGGTAGGGGTATAGCGCCATTTGTTGTACGGAATAAACGCAACCATGGTAAGCTATATCCGTGGTTGATTCTTGGGTTGTAGGGACCAAGATCACACGTTGACGTGGATACAGAAAATGGTCCACACAGTTTCATGTTGTTTCTTGTTCTTGGTTCGAGCACGTCAACAACGGCTTCGAATTTCTGATTTGGTTTATTAATCGAGCACGTCAACAACGGCTTCGACATCTGGTATTATATAGGTTGGTTGGTTGGAACTATTGGTTTGGTCGGAGGTGTACCTCGACGCCGTATCCCTTTAAATGTGTTTACTTACCGCTCTTATGTGTTTCCTATATAAGCGAATGTTGGTCATGATTTCCAACTGGTATGGGACGGTTGGCGATCATTGAGCCTCTCGTCAGTATAGGGTTGGTTGCCCTTATCTGCTCCTACATGTTTACTTTCCTGCTATATTGTTGTGCATAATGCCATGCCATATAGTCACATGTAGTAACTTGTCGATTAATGATTAAGTTAAAATTATAACCAAGATTAGTGCATATAGAGTCTTGGTTTACTATTACATTCATACTTATAGCACCCAATACATTATAGTATCTTACGGAGTCTTTTAGACTCACCCAACAACCTCCTCAGTTTGCAGGTTAAGTGCCAGCGCAGTGAGTCTTGGAGCTTGGAGTTAGCAAGATGTATTTATATTGCCATTTCCTTCTTATTTCTTGTATTGTGAGATTGTGAGGTTCACTAAGTTATGTAAACTTAGTCTATGGGTAGAAATATTTGTATTCCTTAGATTTATATTTTGAGGCTGACTTGAGAGGTTGTGCCAGTTGTAGTACTTTATTATTTTGTATTACCGACTCGTGGCTTTGGTGTGGCCTTGTGCCGTTGATATTTTACTAGTAGTTTTTTTTTAGCGTGTTAGCAAGTGGTGTTTAGTAATGTTGTTCTCCGGCATTTGTTGTAGCCGTGGAGATTGTTTTATTAGTGAGTTGTATTTCGAGTTTTTTTTTTGAAACTCACATTTTGAATTGTATTCCGCTGCATAGTTTAGTTTTGAGCTTTTGTAACTCGCTCTTTTCAGTTGTTCTTGCTAGTTTGGCGCACCGAGTTGGGGTTCAACATCGAACCCCGAACTCGGGTCGTCACAAAATCTTTTGGAATTTCAAGAGTAGTTTTTTTGTGGTGGAAATTTTATGGTTTTTTAATTGTCTATGAATGTGGTTTTGGGTTTGAGATGGCCTATGTTGCATAGAAATGCCAGGTCTACAAGAAATCCAGGTAAGGTTCGTCTTAATTAGCTGTGTATAACACACCAAAATGAAACTTTACTGGAATAAAAAACCGTAAGAGAAAAAATGTCACATGCAAGTATAAGTATATAAACTTTATTGCTAAGGTTTCATGTTAATAATGCTAAATGAATATCCCTTTAATCAATTAACACTTATTCACAATTGAGGTAACTAAGTAGCAGATAAACAGGACAACACAATACTTTCCAATAATATATTCTTTTGTTTTTGGCACTGGACTGACACTTGGTTCAAGAGGATTGTAAAAGGTCAGTTTTGTTCTCCCTACATTTTGTTACCATCATGACCTTCCAATTAGGCATTAGTTTATTGACATTAAAATAAATTAGGAAAATATATATATGCATATACTTTTAACAAATGTACTCCTCAATTAAATTTTATAATCAGAGTAAATGGAAGAACTTACTTACAAATATCTTCATCATCATCTTCTGGATCACACATATCAGCCTATGTGTGGGTGCAATCGGCAGGAAAATGAGAATTAAGGATGAGCTACTTGGCGAATCATTTTCAGCAATAAGGTCAGTGTGATTCTCCCTGTATTCATGTTATGCAGTTTGTGTAACTTTCCATTCATACAATTGGTTTCGTCTGATAACCTTCTATTATATTGTGATTTTTCATTCATGCAATTAGTTTCTTCGAAGACCTTGATTGGACAATTAATCTACTATATTCAGAACAACACTGTTGAAATTTCTGTTGTGTTTAACCGTTATTTGCAGGGATGCATTTATCAAGTATTGGGTTGATAGCAACTTGCTGATAATGGATGTAACTACCCAAATATATAAAATTCTTAAGCAACCACAATGCAAGTACCTTACCCAGGTTAATTCTCGATTTAGTAATTTGTTATACATGTAATTCCATGTATTAAACTTGGTTGTGTATTTTGAACAATAATGTTCATTCACCATTGGCTCTTAGCATTTTAGTTTCCTCCTGCATTTCATGCTAATCTTTGTTAGCTAGCTTTTGTGTAGGCTGACGTTAAACCTATTCTTCGGGAGCTTTTAGCTACACACCCGGGGTTGGAATTTTTGCGGAGCACGCCTGAGTTTCAGGAAAGATATGGTAAGCTGTTAGCAAGTTAGTATGTCTCTCTTTTTAATGCTTCTGGACAATGATGATATGATTATTTACCCCATTTAGCCCAAATGAGAAAAACCATTAGTAAGCTTATCACATAGTGTAGAATTCGGGGTGTTATAAGGTTACAATAAGGTGGAAAGTGTACTAGTGTTAAAGAAGCTTTCCTTGGCTGATCGGTGATTGTGGTATTTATTCAAATTGTTATACATGAAGTTGTTAAGGCTTATATAATAAGAGATTTCTATGGTGCATTTATGGGGATGTTATCTTGCAACTTCTTTATTCATTCATGTGATTCTGATCTATGTATATGGTAGTTGCTCTATTTGATTGCATATTTTGAATCATAACCAAGAAGGGACTGATAGCGAGAGTCATTTGCTGTATAGAATTGATGTGCTATTTTTGAGATGCATTGAGTACTTCACCTCACTTGGAGGAGACGCATTTGTTGTCGGGTACTAATTTGAGCTCTTTTTTTCTGTGGTATCCTTTCTGTAGACTGACTATAAACCTATTCTTCGGGAGCTTTTGGCTACACACCCGGGGTTAAAATTTTTGCGAAGCACGCCTGAGTTTCAGGAAAGATATGGTAAGCTGTTAGCAAGTTAGTATGTCTCTCTTTATAATGCTTCATATCACTTGGAGGAGACACATTTACATGTTGGGTACTAATTAATTTCAGCTCTCTTTTTTTCTGTGGCATCCTGGATTTTTAAGTTTGTGTTTTCCGCTTTGTAATTGTGTATATCCAAGTTCATACTAACGCAACATTCTGTGCTAATATGTGATTGGCGCTGGTGGGGATCATTTGAAAATCCTAATAGAACTGACTCGCCGATGAAACGTTTTGAGATGTTCATGTAAATCAAACCATGACTTAATTATTCTTCACAACTCTTTCTCATTTTCACAAAATGTATGCATTTCAAAACTTAATTCACTTCCATTTTACTAATGTAATACTTTGATATCAATAAAGTTAGGATGTTATGTACTAAATTTTGCATTTTGCAGGGCATATTTGTTTTAGGGGGGGGGGACAAAGATAAAAGTTACTACATCAATACGGAACCGATTTTGAAAGAAAGGTACATTAGAGATGTTACGGATGTTTCAATGATAGACAAAGTAGAAGCAACAATCGAGGAATTAAAAACAAGAGGCTTGAATGTACAAGTTTTGAACATAACACAACTTGAATATTGTTGCAACATTTCAAATCTCTTTTTTTTTTCTTTTCAAATTTTAATATTTTAGTATTGGTTTTACGAAATAAATTAATTATTATTTTGTTATTTTTGATTCATTTAGTTCTGCTCATCCCCTATAAAATCACGACTCTTTGTCGTGTCGAAGTAATAGTTCACGAAGAACTATTACATACTCCGAACCTCTTCAACTCAAGTGAGTTCAAGTCAAGTCACCATACATTAACTCAAAGCATATATTAATCTGGCTTCATACCGACACCGTGTCTGCACATAACCTAGTAAATGTACATTTTGTCTTGTTATCAATATAATCATTCAACTTATAAGGCCTTGTTTGTTAACATAATTAAGAGCTTATTTAGGAAGATTTTAAGTGGATTTAAAAATAAGATTGTTTGATAATGTAATATTACATTACTAAATAAATTAAATATCTTTTAAAAAAGGGCCAAAATTTTAAGTCAAAGGTGAAGACATAAGTCAGATTGCTGAACACAGTAAAAGGTAGAGGTTTTATAATTTTTTCCAGTTGTGACCAAAATACCCATCCTCGTCCGCCTCCCGTTCACGTTTGCTTTTGAGCCGTTGCCATATCTTAAAAAATCCATAGGCAGGAACGCCATATCTCAAAAACTCCATAGGTATCAAAGATTTGGTTGTTGCGTTATGAACAAGGGTCAAGCCATTAATCTTTCTCAATGATTTCGTTAATGCAATATTGCAGGGTTTGAATTTTGATTCAGTTTAGACAACCACAATTCTATCAATTCCTTGATTGGAAATTTTGAAGCGAAACAATTTTGAATCTTTACTTTCTCAATGATTTTATTTATGAACAAGGGTCAAGGTATACCATTAATTCTTCATTGTATTTGAGAAAGATTAATTCGCTTCTAATCTATTGATCCTTTCTTTGTATGAAGTTATATTTGGGGCTGGGTTTTATGCGCTCCTTTTGCTTGATTTAATGTCTGTATGGGCTCTTTGGTTGGGCAACAAAAGCATCATCCACAAAGCAGCAGCAGCAGCCATGGTTTAATATTTGAAGGAGCCACTAAGTCTTGTAAGGCTAGGGGATCAAATCTTAGACGTCATTTCAAGAATACAAGATAGACTGCTCATGCTATCCTGAAGTTGCCTTTGGTCAAGGCTAAAAGATACATGGAAGTTGTTCTTGTCCACAAGCAAGTCATTTCATTCACACGTTTCTACCGCGGAGTTGGGCGAACTGCTTAGGCAAAGAATCGTCATTCAAATGGGCAAGGACATTGGCCTATTAAATCTGCAAAATTTATTCTTTACTTGCTTAAGAATGCTCTGAGTGACGCGGAAGTAAAGGGCTTGGATGTAACGATCCGCACTAACCCAATAAGCACCTGGGTTAACTAGGGCCTACCACAAGCCCACCCAAAAGTTCGTGAAAGGTTGGTGCCCTGTAGTAGTGGTCACTGTTAGGAATATGCCTGTAAATCAGCTGATATATATGTATGCATATTCCAACACAGTGATTTGCTTGTTTCCATTACAACGCATGTTTCACAAGTGGCTAAAAGGGCTGCGTACCGGTTAGTGTGGCAGCTTGTTGAAACAATGCATAGGTCATTAGACTAGGAAGTCTCTGTACATATCCGAGTCTTTGTCCTACCAGAATGATGACAAACCTTCATATGAATCAAGCTCTTCAAATTGCCAGCTGACGTGACTATCGGCAGATGTCTCACTAGCAGACATTTTCCTTCAGCCATGACTGCCTAAATAGCCATCTCTACATCAGCAGTTCTA
Source organism: Platycodon grandiflorus (assembly GCA_016624345.1). Lineage (NCBI taxonomy): Eukaryota > Viridiplantae > Streptophyta > Magnoliopsida > Asterales > Campanulaceae > Platycodon > Platycodon grandiflorus. Next base: position 70,344,664 of record CM028361.1, read on the forward strand.
TATCGGCAGATTCTCGTATCCGCCAAAGCACTTCATCAGAGCAACTGCAGAGAAGCTATTTACTCAAGAGGAACATCGTGACCATCAGCGGTTTCTACATCAGCAGTTCTATAATGGCAGATCTCAGAAATCGGCCAAGTCCCTCATCAGAACAACTGCCGAGAAACTGTAAGATCACGAGATACATCGGTCGTTACTCAACGCACTTCAAGCCAAAATAGATCCGTTACAAGATCTATCTGACAAATTCAAGATACGCATCGATGTCTGCACCTTCACGTTTATCCAATAGACATTTCCTCTTTTGAACAGTGTTCGCGGTCTTCAAAGCTTCATTTCCAGAAAAGGCCAAGCACAGGACGCTGCACTACAGTCAAAGCAATGAAACGTCCACATCAATCAGCTGCATCCAGCTAAGCTCGACACGTCCAACTATGTCCACTGTGTCACGCATCATCTTCAAGACTTAAACCTAATCAAGGTCTTTGCCCAACAAATCCAAAATGTACTCGCATTATGAGATTCAGATCACCAACGGGCATAAACCTATTCAATACACCAACGGTCATCTCTTCTTCTCCAGCTATATAAGAAGACTCTCATCCTCATCTCAAAATAAGCATAAGAACAAGAGAGAAAGCACAAGCACTCAAACACACAAACTGTGTATGCTTATGCTTGAAAAAGGTTGTGGTATTGATCTTCATTTGTTCAATCCTGAACCACTCCTTCAGAGTGAGAAATCGCAAGTGTAAGAACAAACACTTTGTGAGAGAGAGAGAAGAAAATCCAAAAGCCGAGAAGCTCGCTTGATCAACAACCTTGTTGTTGATTTGAGTTCTTCTTCCTTCGAAGAACTCGGCCTTCAATGGCCTCAACTTCATTATCCAAGAAAGAGACCAAGTATCTTACAGATCGTTGAAGTCAGATCAAGCTTGAAGATGTCCGATGAAGAGCCAGAACTTACATGTCCAAATTGCATTCATATCGGCAGACTTATACTACATTATAAGCTGTGCCGATTGTGCAATAAGGTGTCATCATATTTGGTCGAGTGCTTAGCACTCAGTTGTTCAAATACTTGCTATTTGAACAACTCCTAATATTCTCTTCTCACAACAAATATATCGAGTTGAAACTACAGGAAGATGTCTTAATAAATATTAAGTACATCTTCTAATGTATTTTCGATATATTTGATTTCGCTTTCTTCATTTCTCCTTCTTTTTCCTAAGGAGATTGCTAGGTTAGAGAGTCTAGGTTGATGTACTAAGCATGTTTGCCTTTGAGCAAACCTCTGCTGAATTTTAATATAATATATATATTTGTTACATTCAGCCTTGATTTCTCTTTCTTGTATAATTTGCTTTATCATGTGCAATCTGCCTAAGGAAAGTAAATGATGCATCTGATACAGATTATAGTTAACTGTCAAGTTCTCTTTCATATCAAATCTTTACAGTTACTTTAATCTAAATTGTTAAACTTATGCTGTTTATTCTTCCGCTGCTCAAACTCATTTCCATCAGCTAAGTTAAACATATATCTTCCAACCGCATGTTTCATATCTCCGATTCGAATGTCCATGATCTACATCTGCGATCAAGGATGTCCTATGTTTCTAACTTCGCTAAGCGCTGATCGAAGATGATAAACTTGTATTAATCATTTCATCTACTCCTCAATTTTTAAATGTTAAAAATTGAATGAAATTTTATTACATACGTATAGGCTATTCACCCCCTCTAGCCTATACACCGAGCAACCCTGACCTAACAATTGGTATCGAGCAAGTACTCTGTAAACCTTATATCAGGCTTAATAACCTGAGAGTTTAGATCCTGCTGCTCAGGTTAGATGCATAGTCAAAAGGAGTCTTTTCAAAATCTTTTATCCACAAAAACCTTTTGACTGAGAATCCTGAAAGCCTTTTGAAAACCATCCTCAAATCAAAATAAAATTTTGTTTTCAAAAACATGTGAGAAAGAGTATCGTGATGACAATGTGATCACTATAAGAAAATTTATCATATATCAGAATTACATTGATATTGTGAAGAGAAGTATTATAGTGGAGGTTGACTTGCCAAAGATTATGCATGTTTCATAAATCTGTTCTTAAATCTTGGTATCTTCCTTGGCAAATGGGTTAAACTCATATTTGATAGATGAATTACTTAAAATCCCTTCCAAAAACATGCTCTCTTGACATAAGGCTAACGATTGTTCCAATCCAACACCTTCTCAAGAAAACTTTTTATAAAAGTTTAGAGCAGAGGAAATAAGAAGAGTTTCAAAGGAAATTCAAAGGAAATCAAAGATATGTCATCCTCAAAATCACTGAGATTGTAAGTTCTTGGCCTAAGGGCATCAATGATGAACTTGTCTTCCTTCAATGAAAAGCCTCAGCCGAGCAAGAATACACTCAAAGAACCTATGCTCGATTAGAACCGGTGCTTCAACGACTATGAGCGACGCGTTCAAAGAGTTCAATGAGGAAGTAACCCCCTCCTAATTTCTTAACACTTTGGGTTACACTTATAAGCTGTATTTTGAATAATTATTCTTTTGTCATGCTTATTAAGTCTCATTTGTATTATTGGATTACTAGAGCTATCTTTAGCTCATAAATGTTGCTAATTTTCTCTATGAGTACTTTAGGCAGGAACTCATATGACAGAAAAGGTCAATCATGCAACATCTCTCTCCATCGGCAGATAGTAACATGGCCGCGATTCATGAAGGATCACGATCACTCATGAGAATTCACTCATGTCCTTCACTCACTCAAGGTCAAAATCTTCACCTACTGGACTTTACAACAATGAAGTGAAAAATCTGCTGATAAGTCCAAAGGAGTTGATAAAGACCCTCTCTCTCATGCCTATACAAAACAGGTTAGCTATTTGCTTTCTAATGACCTGTGCTCATGTCTGCTGAACTAATATGCTCATACATATCATCAGACAACAATGCGTAATAACCTGTCATACTGCACTTTTATTGATATTTATTGATTGTATGACTTGTTTTATGCAAATGGTTTTTCAAAAACAAATCAGCATTTTTCCTATTAGCTGGTTTCAAATGTTTTTCTGAAAACCCCGTAGTTGGCTGAATTTCCACATCTGCCAACCAACACTTCATAAGCTCAGTTGTATGTGCTGACTTATAGAAGTAAAAACCCTTTAAAGACCTACTCTCTCAAGTCTATTAAAGGTGGAGGCACACTTTTTGAAGTTTGACCGCTTCGATTAAAGTTAAGACCATTTTCAAAATCTTGGAAAACGACAAGACACCAACATCAATCCTTTCCAAGAATCTTGAGAATATCTAGACTTCACACCTATCCCTCGCTAAGGCGTGATCAGAAGGACAACTCAACAGTAATGCTCCATTATTGAGTATCCTTCAGTCTAACCTCCGTGAGTATAAGTAGAGCTCCTTCTTCATTCAATCTCTACTGTGACAAAACTCACAAACTGCCTATAGATTACACTAGTTACAAATCGATGATTCAAAATCTCACAAATGTTACTAAACCAAAGTCCTAAGATTGGATCAAGACAATTCCTCAACAACTGGGTATGATTTCTTCATATTCATTCAGAGTTGTTTCGATTTTATTTCTGTTATTTCACAAGAGCTAATCTAAATTTCTCTCAATAATGTATCTCCAAACATCTGTGAAAAACATTTTCTAAAAATCTTTTCTTATTCACAGTTACCAAGCATGAGAGAAATTGCATCAAGTCTTGTGTATCAGAAATCATTAATTATGGTTCCACAGTCTTGTTGAGAAAACAATTGATAAAAAGAACCTCTTTTGTCTCGTCCGATAATCATAGAAGTTTGCCATCAAGCATGATTTATATGCTGCAAACCATGATTGTCAGAACACTTAAGAACTCATTTAGTCAATTAGTTTTAAAAGTAAGATAGCAAACCATCAATTAATGCCAGTAAAAGTGATTTCATTCTTTCTTCTAACTTTTAGCTATCAATCTCATTGATACTCTAAACTGTCTACAGATGAATCACTGGGAAAATCTATTAGCACATACTCATTCCACTTTTGGAAGTCTGCTTGCATACTTGAACTTCACAGAAAAGACCCCAGAAAAGAAATGTCAAATGTTTGGAAAACATTTAACATATTGCCATGTGCAACAAGTCTTCTGGTTATATGTAGGTATGCCGACCATCACCTCAAAGATGGCCGATGCATAATTCTGAATTAAGTAGCTAATATGGAATTGACAAAGATGACGAACTGCTAACAACGACCATAAGTCCCTGTGAATATCAAAGGGGATTCATGGGCCAAGCAGTACATCTTTGACGGCCATCACCCTTCGGTGCTCTCATAATGACCCGAAGAAGTGAAGATGTTCTGCCTCCCCCGAGAGTTGGAGGAAATCAAAAAGGGAACATGGCCATCTTCTTATCATCCAACTCCTTCTAAATCCTTGACCAATGACTTCTCATCTAAAGTCTAGGATTAGAATTTCTAGGACACAAATTTGTAACATATATTTCTCTCTGTAAATTGAATCATTATGTATCTTTCTCATGTAATCTGCAGTTCAGTCAAAAATCCAGTTGTATTGTTCTTGTAATCAGCTGATCCTTGCAACATAATGTGTAAAACTACTTGGATTATTGAATACAAGCTCGCAACTTCTTCTCATGCTTATCTACTTGTCGCATTCCTTTGATAGCATGAACTAATGTGTTAAAGTGTGTTGATCAAACTTATTATTCTTTAATTATCTCCATTTTATTCTGGTGATTAAAAGAATTGTTCTTAATGAAATGATCACTCTACCGAGACACAAACTCTGCTGACATCCCATCAGCAAACCATTCTTGAACAATCTGCTACATCGAGTTATGGTCTTCTACTACTGCTTAACTTTCATCCTTAGACTCCATGATAATTGCCTTTCAGAATCTAATCTTTTCACAATGATTAAATTCAAGTTCTGCCAAAACCTACAGTCTCTTAACAAATAGGCAGACTGCAGTATTCATGACCTTCATATCAATCTATCAAGGAATCTGCTATTACTCAATCTCTATTCTTCATGATTAAAAGGTCAAGATTATTAGTACATCTGCTTTGAACAACGGTTCCGCTAAATCGAACCTTTCAAGACAATTCAACAAAGACTTTGTGTTCTTAGTAACGACAACTACAAAATCTTATGTACCTTATGAGATTGTAGTTATAAAGGCTTGATTAGTTGCTCCCATTATAATGGCTCAACAGCTAATTGGTATACAGATTGAATTCAAAACACTCTGCTACACCTTCTCATGAGATTCTTTGTCAAAAAGGATGCAGTTAAAAATCTCTAGTAACTCGACCTATCCTCAAGATAGTCAGACATTCAAGAATTCTTGGGAAGACTAATATTTTCAAATATTAAGTCCTTCCTCAGGAGTGAACAGCCGATATGACCCCTGCTGTATATAGGCTACGTCTCACTCTCTTCAGATCAATTCTAGTCTGCAGATCTCTTCTTTTGATGTAACTGACCTAGATCTGCTGGACAGAAAGAAGAACGGACATCACTTCAGGTACACATTCCATATCTCACATACTTGGTCTATTTAATGTTCTTACTAAGCATTATTAATCTTAAATAGATTGATGTCCATTATAAATAGAGTCTATTCAATTGGTATCAGCTGTCCTTACCTTAGCTGATATTAATCACACTACCAATAATAGACATAACCATTGATATCAGCAGTTCCTACTCTAGCAAATATCTAATACAACCTGCTGATAGTGTCTTCATTCATTAAAAGACGCATCAAATCTCTCAAAATTGGTGTCAGATTTCAAGATTGATATCAGACAATCTTAAGACACATTCATCTAAAACTTCCACATATGTGCCATGTACAACTGTGTCATATGGCTTGGTCAAGTTGTTTTGTCCCCAATTTGTTCTTAAACAACCAATGCCGTTCCATTTTTGATTAACTTACTCAAACAACTCGCTTGAAGTAAAGTAACAGCTCATAATATCTCTAGAAGCAGTTGTACCCATTAATACCACAATCAAGGCAATTAAATTAATCTGATTATATTTTTAAACTCTCTGTTTGAAAATAATATTAATATTCTCTAGATTGCCTATGTACTAGACATAATTACACTAAGCATGATGACATAATCCCAAATCAGACTATCATTACTATGTCATTAAATGCACTCACTTCTTTAAGCCTCCAAAATGTCTTTTCCCATTCCTCTAATCAAGAAACCCTTTCATCTCCTCAAAAATTCAAAAAGTTGTATAAAATTTGTATCAGTCTCCAACAACAGCAAACTGACTTCTGCGTACCTCAAAATTTCTCCACCAATAGAGTCATTTGCATCATGTGTTCTTCAAATCTGCCCAGTCCTCCTCATCGACCCATTTCCCACACTGAATGGCGTCAACGTATGATGATTCTTCTTGCCACTCCTCCACCAGTGATTCAACGACCTCGTCGAATCTCTCGTCATGTAAGGAATCGTCTTCGAGACCCCAGGAACGATGTATCCAATTTCATCCCTTGGATTCCCACAAGAGACAGTACCGCTACTACTGCCCCTGCTCCCATCGCTTCAAATGCTCACTTTGAGCAACCCTCATCTCAGGAGGAGCTTCAACCAGCAAACGCCCATTCTGCGTCAAATCCAGCGGTTAATGTTCCCTTCGATTAAAATCAGCAGACCTTCATCCTTTAACTCTACCTCATTAGGATAACTAGCTAGGTCTCTGTTCTATCAAACTAATTTTCTTTTGCTATATCAATGATAAATATGTAATGTGCTTAGTCTTGTGTACGTCTGTTTTTCTATATTTGACACTTTCTTTTGAGTTAAGTTTTCAAAATTTGTCCTGGTACATACTCGCTTATGCCTGCAGTTCACCCTCTTGATGAAATTCAGCAATACCTCGTAGGCAGACCTTACATCTCATGTTTTAGATGTATATCTCATGCATCCAACAAAAGTCAACATAAGACTCAACCATACTTGCCTGTTTTGACTTGATATACCTTAAGGAGGAGACTATTTTGAATGATTTACTACTCCCAAATTGGTATCACTAATTCAACAGCTTACCCTATGTGATACTCCTATTACAAAATAAACCTTGTCACTCTACATTCTTGTAAAATCTTCTTACAAGCAATGGGAACACAATTTCTAACCTCGATATCCTATTTATGTATGTCTCATACATGTAAATTGTGTATCATAAGCCATCTGCACACTTTGAGTCTGTAAAAATGTCAAGTAACTGTATTTACTCGATACGGTCTATATTCTCTGCAGAATTACATCCAGCAAATCACTTCGGCATTTCTAAAAAGACAGCATTTAACAAGACCAAACTTCCTTCCCTCTACCTGTCAACATTCATACCTTATGAATTACCATAAGCATGTTCTCTCTCATATTTAGTTTCTAGTACTCCATAATTCAATTGATAACTATCAATCTATCTTTCACTTGTGACCATTAAGGAGGAGAGATTGTGAAGTAGTAATGGCCCCAAGTAATTGTGAAGTAGTAATAGTAAGGAGGAGAAAACTACTAAGGAGAAAACTAGTAAGGAGGAAAGAAGGAGAGACTGTGAAAATTGCAAATAATCAATGAACCATTAAGGAGGAGAGATTATAATAAGGAAGTAATGGCCCCAAGTAATTATAGTAAGATTGACACTATTCAGAACACTACTCATTAAGGAGGAAAGATTGTGTATCTACCCATATAGTAAGATTGAGAGATAGACAACTAAGTAAGGAGGAGAGATTGTGTATCTATCCATACAGCAAAATACTATATGACTATTATAGTACACTGTCTATTATAAAACTCTACCTATCCTTCACAAACTTTTAAAATCATCAGATGAAGATGCTTAATCAATTCGATTAAGAACAACATGAACAGTATACTTATACTTTCTAATTCTTGCTTAAGCAACATTCTTCAAATCATCCGATGCAAGAAACACACTATTAAGGCAATATTATCATTTGCCTAACAATCATTTCAGTTATTGCTTCGTATTTGTTCTTTCATTTATTGAGTCTGTAAATACTTAGCAATAGGTGACTATACATACGCTATCGCTTGTAAGTTCAACCTAGGGCATGCCTTGATATAAACTGAATATTCAGTAGTGGCATGTTATTACTAAGGAGTGAACAACTGCTTTAAAGAGCTATATGTATAAGTCAATTGTAGTAATGGTCCCAAGCAAATAGGAGGAGATTGTTAGGAATATGCCGTAAATCACCGATATATATGTATGCATATTCCAACACAGTGATTTGCTTGTTTCCATTACAACGCATGTTTCACAAGTGGCTAAAAGGGCGCGTCGGTTAGTGTGGCAGCTTGTTGAAACAATGCATAGGTCATTAGACTAGGAAGTCTCTGTACATATCCGAGTCTTTGTCCTACCAGAATGATGACAAACCTTCATATGAATCAAGCTCTTCAAATTGCCAGCTGACGTGACTATCGGCAGATGTCTCACTAGCAGACATTTTCCTTCACCATGATCGCCTAAATAGCCATCTCTACATCGCCAGTTCTATATCGGCAGATTCTCGTATCCGCCAAAGCACTTCATCGAGCAACCGCAGAGAAGCCATTTACTCAAGAGGAACATCGTGACCATCGCGGCTACATCGCCAGTTCTATAATGGCGATCTCGAAATCGGCCAAGTCCTCATCGAACAACCGCCGAGAAACCGTAAGATCACGAGATACATCGGTCGTTACTCAACGCACTTCAAGCCAAAATAGATCCGTTACAAGATCTATCGACAAATTCAAGATACGCATCGATGTCGCACCTTCACGTTTATCCAATAGACATTTCCTCTTTTGAACAAGTTCGCGGTCTTCAAAGCTTCATTTCAAAAGGCCAAGCACGTGACGCCGCACTACGCCAAAGCAATGAAACGTCCACATCAATCACCGCATCCAGCTAAGCTCGACACGTCCAACTATGTCCACTGTGTCACGATCATCTTCAAGACTTAAACCTAACTGAAGGTCTTTGCCCAACAAATCCAAAAATGTACTCTGCTGCATTATGAGATTCAGATCACCAACGGGCATAAACCTATTCAATACACCAACGGTCATCTCTTCTTCTCCAGCTATATAAGAAGACTCTCATCCTCATCTCAAAATAAGCATAAGAACAAGAGAGAAAGCACAAGCACTCAAACACACAAACTGTGTATGCTTATGCTTGAAAAAGGTTGTGGTATTGATCTTCATTTGTTCAATCCTGAACCACTCCTTCAGAGTGAGAAATCACAAGTGTAAGAACAAACACTTTGTGAGAGAGAGAGAAGAAAATCCAAAAGCTGAGAAGCTCTGCTTGATCAACAACCTTGTTGTTGATTTGAGTTCTTCTTCCTTCGAAGAACTCGCCTCTTCAAGGCCTCAACTTCATTATCCAAAGAGACCAAGTATCTTACGATCGTTGAAGTCGGATCAAGCTTGAAGATGTCCGATGAAGAGCCAGAACTTACATGTCCAAATTGCATTCATATCGGCAGACTTATACTACATTATAAGCTGTGCCGATTGTGCAATAAGGTGTCATCATATTTGGTCGAGTGCTTAGCACTCAGTTGTTCAAATACTTGCTATTTGAACAACTCCTAATATTCTCTTCTCACAACAAATATATCGAGTTGAAACTACAGGAAGATGTCTTAATAAATATTAAGTACATCTTCTAATGTATTTTCGATATATTTGATTTCGCTTTCTTCATTTCTCCTTCTTTTTCCTAAGGAGATTGCTAGGTTAGAGAGTCTAGGTTGATGTACTAAGCATGTTTGCCTTTGAGCAAACCTCTGCTGAATTTTAATATAATATATATATTTGTTACATTCAGCCTTGATTTCTCTTTCTTGTATAATTTGCTTTATCATGTGCAACTGCCTAAGGAAAGTAAATGATGCATCGATATGATTATAGTTAACTGTCAAGTTCTCTTTCATATCAAATCTTTACGCTTACTTTAATCTAAATTGTTAAACTTATCTTTGTTTATTCTTCCGCTGCTCAAACTCATTTCCATCAGCTAAGTTAAACATATATCTTCCAACTGCATGTTTCATATCTGCTGATTCAGAATGTCCATGATCTACATCTGCTGATCAAGGATGTCCTATGTTTCTAACTTCAAGCAAGCTACGATCGAAGATGATAAACTTGTATTAATCATTTCATCTACTCCTCAATTTTTAAATGTTAAAAATTGAATGAAATTTTTATTACATACTGTATAGGCTATTCACCCCCCTCTAGCCTATACACTGAGCAACCCTCGGACCTAACAGTCACACATCTACTCGATGTGGGATATTTTGTAACGACACAAGCCCAAAGTCCGGTCCGTCATGCATAACCTCACTGGACCTCGACCCCTACGACCTGACCGGGCAGGTCGATCCCCGTTGCGTTGCCTAGCATACTGCATTGCCCAAGCATCAAGGCATCGCGATGAGGAATTCCACTATCGCGATGAGGCATCTCGGCATCGCGATGAGGCATCCCTATATCGTGATGAGGCATCCCTATATCGGGTTGCCCAATTCGGTGCCCAATTAAAAAATAGTATTTTCTGGTAGAAAAATTGTGCACAAATAATGTACTAAGTTAGGATAACAATTTGTGATTGATTTTAAACAAATTCAAAGCTTAAAACATAGATTAAAGTGCCCAAAACAGCCCAAGAACAAGGAAAAATGAGATGAACTCAGAAAATTTGAATTTGATCAAATTGTGATCAAATTCGTGTTATATGCATGGAAATTCGACTATTTTTTTTTCGTTTTCACTTTTGTTTTGTGAATTTATATTTCTCAGATTTAAATGTTATGAAACTTTCAAGCGTGGGAGCTGGGCTGTGAAAGTCAATCTTCATCATCAAAGAGACAGGGGCATTTTAGGAAGAAAATTCACAAAGTGCCTTTTTTCGTTTTTAAAAAAAAGGATGGACTGGAGAGAATAAAATATTTTTATAGTGTACCGGCAGCAATTTCCTGTATTTTGTAACGACCCGAGCCCAAAGTTCGGTCCGCGAGATATTTTGTAACGACCCGAAGTCCGGTCCGTCATGCATAGCCCATGTACTGGTCCACTAAGCACTTGAGTCGATTAAGGCCTACCACAAACCTAGCCAAGGCCTACCACAAGTGTCACACCCCAATTCAAGCTACTACACATAGCCTGAATTCGGGCATGACTCGGCTTAATATAATCAAAATAACCACCTGTTTAACAATATAAAACTGCGAAATAAAAACATAGCGACAAGCCATTCAACCTCATAAACTGAAAATACACAACTGAGTTTACACAACTCATCCAACTGATAAACAGACCAAAATAGAAGGCATCCAACCTTTATATACAATGCAACAAAAACAGTGTTTGAAACCTAGACAGTATAACAAGACTACTGTCTAACATACACACAAAATAAAGTCTACCCCCAAAAGAAAATAACCACCTTCTAATCTCGCGATGAGCTGCACAGCCTCACGCACGTGAACCCTTTGCCTCGCTTCGATCTAAAGAAAAACAATAGTGAAAGGGTGAGTCACCTATGTCTCAGTAAGATTCCACTAAACTTATGCATGTTATGCAAGTATGTAGTAACAATAGGATGTTAACACATAGCAACATGTAATCACTATAACTAATAACCAACCAAGTCTCATTACCAGTGAAAGAAGGCTCACGACTGTCAACTGTCCTATACCAGTTGGAAATAATGACTAACTTACAAAGCAATGAGCTAAACAACATTTCAGATCACATATTAAATAAGCACTAACATCACGGAATCACGTATATCAGGATATAGAAGTCAAGGTACACCTCCGACTAACCAGGTCCCCTTATAACCCCATTCAATTTTTTTAGTTCATATCAGATCATTGTAGGTCAAGTAACTCGTATTTCGTATATTCCGCGGAATACGTCAACATGTCCCAAGTCCCTACAACCTTGGCAACCATGCAACAACACCACTCTTATCCAATAATCTACGTGGTGTTAAACCCTATTTTGGCTGAAATAGGGAGGCAAGCCGGATTAAGGTCGCCACAACCTGACTATCAATGCACTCCGTCCCATGACAATCGGTACTCAACCAAAACCCCCTGAAAGTTAGTATTTGAATGTGCACATCTGTTAGCCAATCTCATGTTCACACTTTATTTCAAATTCGTTTACAAGTTCGATATTTCGTTTATCCTTCAAGGATCAATTCGAGTTCTATATTCACGAATCAACATAATGAACATGTTAACCATCTCAAACCATTCGATATCAAGTCAAAAACCCTAAATCACAGCCATGGTACACACTTTGTTTAGGTCAATTTCTTTCCAGTTTCACCAATTCACATATATAATCGAATTACAACATTTCCAAGGTTCATATGAACATCAACACACTTTATTAACACATACCCATAATCATATCAGCCTAATAAACATCATAGCATTGCTAGAAATTCACAATTTCAACATAGTAACATCATAACATCACATATAATCGAATTGAACCGATTAAACAACAAACTTACATAAGCTAGAGGTCCCTTACCCTATTGAAGTGTTGCCCACTGATTAATCTCTGAATTCTAGTGCTTAAGCCAGCCAAAAACACACTCAACGATTTTATGCATTAACAACATGTAACAGGTAGCATGTGATAATCAGTCAATCCTGTACTACCACGAAAGGCTCAACTGCCGCCAACCATCCCATACCAGTTGGAAACTGCGACCAACTCGCCCATACAGGGAGCACATAATGAACTGTAAAGTAAACACGCATGAGTGGATACGGGGGTCGAGGTACACCTCTGACTGCTTTCAACCTTATCACCTCTTCATCATATAAGTACGGAACTGACTTAATTATATTATTAAGCGTGTTCTGGACCGATGTGCCCTTGATCCCTACGACTCACAGAGTCACTCGGTTCGGTCTCCACCTCAGCTAGCTTGAGATATGCCAAGTTTCAACCATCCACTAGGGCCAGTAGTAAAAAGTCCCAGATTCATCAATAGTCCCAACAACGGCGTTTCACTAGCTCTCCGCCCTCATGAAACGTCGGTGGAACTATGACTTACCGGTATCATTTACCAAATCCAACTGTTCACATATCAATTGATGGCGTCCCATCGTTAACCATGTTGTTCAATTCAATCCAATATTGTACTATACATTTTCTCACATATGCTAGCATATTAATAATAGACTCCATAGAGTCAAACATCTCATTTTTCACCAGTAGTCCACATAACATTATTAACATCATTTTCGGACTCCGTAGAGTCATATAAACCAATTTCATGAGTCAAGCTACATAATCAATTATCCACATATTTCAACATGTTTAGGTTATGTAGACTAAGTCACATATCAATAACAACATATTCCAAGTCAATCGCGGACTCCGTAGAGTTCGACATCACATTTCATTATCTCATAGTTAAACATGTATTTCATAAGTATGGCTAAATTCACATAACATCATTTCATAATACACTTATCATGTAATCATCGATTATCATGCATTTCATCAAGTTCAACGTATCGACATGAAATACATGTTATATAGCATGAACAACTACTACGAGCAAGAAATAAAAATAGTAACTTACACAAATATGACAAATACACCAAGGAACGATGTTGGGTTGGATGAAAGTACTCTCCCAGTTGATCTTTACGATGCTAAAAAATCCCAACGTCGATCTCGCTCTCGATCTTGCCTGATTTAACTCTTTCTCTCTCTAAAACATACTTTCTCTCTTTAAAATGTGGGAGAAGAGATGGGGTTCGTGATTCCTCAATAGATCAGATGATTTATTCAGCTATAAATGTGCTCGTTGTTTCCCTCTACGCTACGGCAAAGACGGATCGTCGATCCGACAAGTAGAGCTCAAGATATCGCGAATTCTTCCTCTTCTCTCTCTCCTTTCTTTCTCTAGACTCTCTCTCTCTCTCTCTCTCTACTATCTGGGTTGAGGATGTGTTATCAGGGAAATGAAGGGTTGGGTTTACATATTTAATCTATGGGTAAGTGTTTGGTACAATTTCGGGCTTGTTTGAGCATTTTAAACCACTTAAAAACACAAAAAATTGAGAAAGAACAAAATCAGACAAAGCAGAGCACGGGGCTGAGCGGCAACCCAGGCGCCCGCCCTCCTTAGATCACCAACATTCTGCCTCCTGAGCAGCTGCCCAAGCGGCCACTCTCCTCCCAAATTTTTTTGACTTTTCCTATTTCGCTCCCGTATGATCCCGAAATGTCCCAAAATTAACCAAGGAGGGAACACAACGTATACGAACCCTAAATGATGTCGAGAATAATCTCAAACGAATACAGAACTATTGCACAGTTCCCATGTATGAACACAAGTCTGACATCCGTCAATTCTTATCACGTCACGCTTAACAAGCATGACAACTCTCTCGACCTAATCACAAAGGTCTACTCATCAATATACAAGGTCTCCTAAGCTGATATGAAGTGACTATGGGCTAGATGAGAAGAAAATAAGACCAGGGCCTTACAACTACGGTATGGCTCAACTTATAAATCTCACGGTCAAGCGTTAGGGATAAGTAATGAATACGTTAAGGGTTCTCAACCCAAGATAAGCACACGAAGGGGTGAATAGGACTATTCTAAGTATGTCGGGTTGTTAGGATCTTACATTTAGAGCTACAGGATGAACGCCTAGGGAGTGCTAAGCACTCTAACAGATTCTTTGCCGAGGGTAGCCATCGCAGGGGATACAAACCCAATTACAAGTCTGAGGGAAAGGGTAAAACTGAACTTGCGCCCAATAAGGGAAAGGTCTCCAAGACTAAAAGAGGCAAACGTGGAGGAAATAAATACAAGGCCCAAAAGGCTTGTTTTAACTGTGGGAAGTTGGGACACTTTGCTCGTGAATGCACTGACCAAAAATGGTACTCCCTACTCTTTTCTATCAGTCATTGTGTAACTTAGCGTGTCTTGTTTTTCAAACATGCTTTTTGCTTTACATTTAATAAGTACTCTGAAACACTTTCGATTCTTAACCTTTTTGCTCTATTGCAGAATGAAATGACAGGTACTACTTACCTCTTCTATGATAACACAAGGCTCAATAGTTGTTCACCGTCTTTTTGACTTGCACGACATTAGAATATTTAAGGCAATGTCAAAAGTCATTCAATGAGTTCAACGACAACTTTTCTACTCCTGTCTATTTAAAGTCGGAGATGCATCGAAGAAGGGTAACCTTAACAACTACGAAGTATCTCAGAAACTCTCTAAGCATTCAATACTCTCAAATATTTCTGAAACTTCATTGAAGAGAAAAATACTTAGATTATTTATTGCTACTTCTCATTCTTTGTATTTACTCTTTAGTTCAATCATTGTCTGAATCTCTCCTAACTTCTTAGTTATTGAGAGATCATTGATTGTAACACATGGGATTGTTTGTTCCTTGTAACATACAATCTCCATAAATTTCACAGGTCCTTATTATACACTGATCCATTAGTGATCATTTAGATTATTAATAATTAGTGTACTTCAAAATCCAAGTTTGACCAACTTGGTAGTGGACGTAGCAGTCTTCATACTGTGAACCACTTTACATATTGTGTTCATCACTGCTTACTATCTTGATCAAACTGACCAAAGCTTTAAGCATTCATTACTTAAAGCTTCAGTCAACCTTTGTCTCATTACTTCAGTCTAGTCATCAAACTGTTCACTAGGCAAACTCTTGATTGAACAATTCATTGTTCAGATTGATTGTTTTATTAAAAAATTGTTATTCTGCTGCCATAATTTTAAAAGGTTTTAAATCTTTTGAAAAAGATTTTGTAAGGCTATTCACCCCCCTCTAGCCTTACTGATTGCCTTAAGTGGACCTACAGTTCCATTGATAGGTATAACGCTTGCGTTGTAGCCAAGGGTTACACCCAGCGAGAAGGAGTCGATTATGAAGAAACCTTTTCACTAGTTGTGAGGTTTACTTCAATTTGACTCATTTTGGCAATAATCGCACATTTAGACTTGGAACTTTAGCCAATGGACGTGAAAAAAACTTTTCTCAATGGAGAATCAGCTGAGGAGATATATATGGACCAACCAGAAGGTTTCGTTATAGAAGGACTAGAGCACAAAGTTTGCAAGCTCCGACGTTCTATCTATGGCTTGAAACAAGCATCTTAATAGTGGTATTTACGATTCCATAGAGCCATCATTAGTAATGGGTTTACGATTATTGAAGAAGACCATTGTCCATATATCAAATGGTCTAAGGGAAGTTTTATTATACTTTTCATGTATGTTGATGACATTTTGCTAGCTAGTAATGACAAGGAGATGATAGTCGCCACCAAATTGTGGTTTTCCTTAAACTTCAAAATGAAGGACATAGGTGTGGCTAGATATGTTATTGGAGTCAAGATCTTTAGAGATCACTCAAGAAAGCTATTGGGTTTTTCACAAGAGAATTACCTAAAGCAAGTCCTTGAGGAATTTTGAATGAACGACTGCAAATCCATTGATACTCCTTTCGCTAAAGGTGAGAACTTAAGCAATCTTAAATGCCCTGAGACTTCTTGAGAAAAAGAGAACATGTCTCATGTCCCTTATACAATTGCAATTGAAAAATTGATGTATGTTGTTACGTGTGCTTGACCAGACATAACATATATAGTGGGAATGGTTGGTCGATATCAAGCCAACACTGGGATTGATAATTGGAAAGCGGTGAAGCGAATTCTATTGTACCTCAAAGGTGCTTTGGACTACATGTTGTGCTATAAAGGTTAGACTTACGAATTGTTGGCTAGTCTGATGCTGATTGGGGTCGTGATGAACATGATCGACAGTTCATCTCGGGTTATGCTTTTATGTTAAATGGTGGGGCCATTACTTGGCGCAGCAAGAAGTAAACGTGTGTAGCTCTTTCGACTATAGAGTCAGAATTTATAGCATGTACTTCTGCAATGCAAGAAGCTATGGGCTTAGGAGGTTCTTTGAGGATCTAAAACTTGTGGATCATTCTTCTGAACCAGTGACAGTTTATTGTAACAACCTGCAGCGCTCAACTTCACGAAGGATTCGAAGTATCATGGTAGAACTAAGCACATAGATCTAAGGAGAAAATTTATGAGATACATGAAAACTAATAATGAGGCATGCATGAAGTACATTCCTATAGGTCAGATGGTTACAGACCCCATAACTAAGGGACTTCCCAAGGATACTTTTGAAGTACATGTTAGAGCTCTAGGACTTCGTAGGGTTTAATGTACTTATGTCATTAGATGTTGCTCATTTATGATATGTACTTGAGACTTATATTATATCCAGTTGAGATGTTATTTCCATGAATGTCTTGTTTTATTGTATTAGTCTAGAATCAGCACATATATACACATAAAATTACTTATATTTAAACAGATGTCGATCAGGCCAATTAGCTCTCTCACACGAGCAATCTCGTTTGGCGGTTTGAAAAGTGAGCAAAGATAATGTAGACGTCTTGGTAAGATCCAAGATGAGGTTAATTACTTTAATCGAATATGGAAATTCCTACTATCCATATGAATGCCTGAATAGTAGACGAAAACGAGGTCTGAATATGGCGTTTAGCAAACGAGCATTTAAGACATCGGGTTAGACACTCGGGGAGTGACTAGACTTATAAGTCCTCATGGTATGACTTAGAGACATATGTTCATTGGATGAGATCGTCTACCATGACATGTTTTTCATGATACAACATGCGCTTGTGATTGTCTAGAGGTGAGAGAATGGATCCATGCTTCTTCACCGTGTGAGTCTTAAGGACATTTTAGTCCTAACCCTATGCACTTTACGACCTTTGACTAAATCAAGAAGATAAAAATCAATGTTGCTAGTTTGGCTTAGTTACCAATGACCATGAAATTCAGCCGGATGGGGCTTTGCTAGGAAAGTAGTTGGTTTGAACCCTAATGACATTAGGGTGAAGGGAAGACAACTTGGTTATTACTACACAGTACACTAATGTCGACAAATTATAGCGCTCAGATAGCAAAGTAATTTTAGTAAGTTGTGTATAGATTAACAGGTCTAAAGGGGTTGAGTGTGGCTCTTTGAGGGATTAGAGATACCAACCATGTGAAATCAAGTATGTCTGGGGCATATGAGTCCTTTATTTTCTTAGGGTTGATATCCTTATGTTAGCCTTAACCGATTTGGTATAGTGCTCCCAATTACAGGTGGGCTCAGCGATCGCACTGTATATTTTCCAGTATGAACAAACTCATTAGTAAGGAGCAATGGATGAGATTATCAGATTTATACATCGTCCCCGCCATGGGCGAGTCAGAGATGTTGGAATTTGGTGGTGCACCGAATCGGGAGGCCCTTAACTAGGTCCGACCTAATCCCATTGGAGGAAGAGGTTGAAGTGGTCAACAACTTATATATAGTAACTAAAAAATAATACTAATAAGTTACTAGAGATAAGTACGGGAGTTGATGAATCCCACCACGTCTCTCTTATTCAGTTAGGGTATTAGCAGTTTAAATACTAGATACCCGTAACAGTAAAAGACACCACAAATAAAGTATCGTTCCATTGTTAGGCATATTTTGAGGGCTATGAGATTCTTGTACATTGGGTAATTAATTGAAACTCTAGTAGTATCAATTCATTGTGAGCAATCAAACGTTGACAAATCGCATCCAAGCTTCAATCGTTCAAGAACGTGGGCATACGCTTCAACCGGGTTAGTAATCAAATTCGTTTTATTCAGTTGTACGTATGGACCCTAAATCTACAAAAACAATGGAGATCTTGTTTAAGAAGATGATAAAGATATGGCCAAAATATAATTACCCCCCTGAAGTATCAACCCAATTCCATACTGGTACCTAAAAACGAAATGTATGCCTATTTCATACACGATGTTACCAATTATCTCACTTTGTCCCCTAGCTGTGACGGGCATTAGAAATAGTGACGAAAATTGACATGTGCATGTCACGTGAGGGCTATTTTGTTCATATTAAACGAGAGTGCAAAATGGGATGTAGTGTATTAAAAAAACATCAATCACTTATCTTAACATAATTGTGATATTTAATATAAATATTAATTTAATTAAAATCAGTAATTATTACTCTAACCTAATTGGTCAAATAAAAGGCTTAAAAAATCAACATCCACTTGCAACTAACTCCATTAAGAAAATCAAGTGATTAATCATTTTTCAAGTTCCTGATTCTGTCTTCCCCACACCCTCTCTCGCTACAGTTCTGCCATCTCCAATCCCCATTAACGCCACTCCCTTTTCATTTGCAACCAACTCCAACTCCGCTCCTTCCGGTCAAGCACCTTTCGAACACCACAAATCACCAAATCTTAGCCTCTTCTAATTAAAGCCAACTAAACCCTAGTTTTTGATTTCCATTAAATCTTCCAACAATTAAGCGAGTCAACTAAAAGCGAGGGTTATGACTTCAAAATCAAGTTTTTACACCAACTGAAATTGGATTGATTGTCGAATTAACAATCCAATTCAAATGAACTGCAGTGAAACCCTAATTTAGAAAACAAGGCAACGGTAGAAACTCTCTGCCACCCCCTCATCTCGACCTCATACTATCGAATTTTCGAGTGATTTTAGGGTTTGTTTTGTGAATTGTTGCGATTTCAATTGAAACATCATCATCGTTGGGAAAATCAAAGTCATCGTCGTCGTCGGCCAGTAGCTCGCTAAAGAGAGGTTGAGAGGAAGAAACTTAAGAATTTATCCGCGTATAGTTCATTGCTTGATTTTTCTGAGTAAACTAGTAAAAGTGGCGAAAAAAGCAAAAACATAGCCCTCAATTTACAAAAAAATGTAAGTTTGAGGGCGGGGAGAGAAGTGAGAGAGAACAGATGGATTTTGCTGACATTTCATGCTGGCTTTGAAATTGCTTAGCATGTTAATTTCTGTAATCTCCATGATTTTTGAGTGACAGTATCAATTGAAAAATCAAATACTATAGAAATGTTAAAATATTAAAATTGTTTAAACCACTGGTGGAGAGAAAGAAACAGTTATGGAAGGAGTGGTATGGTTGGGAGATTTGGGGTTTCTTCATAAATAGCCTAGTCAAACCCCCTAACATCTTATATGGCCTGACTTATTCCAAAACAACTTATATAGCCTCTTTTTACTTGTAAACCCGAAAATACCCTTATTTTTTGAACGACTCAATGCGTAGTTTAAACTATTCACAGAGTCGTTTAAACCATTCACGAAGTCGTTTAAACAATTCACGGCGTAGTTTAAACTATTCACGGAGTCGTTTAAACCATTCACGGAGTAGTTTAAACAATTCACGGCGTAGTTTAAACAATTCACGGGGTCGTTTAAGCAATTCACGGGGTCGTTTAAACAATTCACGGGGTCCTTTAAACAATTTACGGGGTCGTTTAAACAATTCACGGAGTCGTTTAAACGATTTACGGAGTCGTTTAAACGATTCACGGAATCATTTAACCGATTCAAAGGGAGACGATAGGAGGAAGACGGAAGAAGACAAAGATAGGGCTTCATGGTAGTAGATGGGAAGAAGACGGAGGAAGACTTACCAGATCCATGGCAGTAGAGGGAGACGATGTGGTCGGAGACGGAGGAAGACGGCGACGATGTGGTCGGAGATGGGAGGGGGAAACGATGACGATGGGAGGAAGATGACTGTGGTTTGAGAGAGGAAGCCGAGATTTGAGAGAGAGTGAAACTGAGTTAGGTTTTAAGGGCTTTGGGGGTATTATAGGAAGTTTGTATTAATTTTTAGTCAAAGGTCATATAAGTTGTTTTGTCGGGTCAAAAGGTCATACTTGATATATACCACGGGAGATTTTGTGCAACCATTTTAAACCCAAGATCCCACTTTGCACCCTCGTTTAAAATGACTAAAATATCTTTCATGTGACATGCACATGTCAATTTCTGTCACTATTTCAAACACCCGTCACGGTTAGGGGGCAAAGTGGAATAATCGGTGACATCGTGTATGAAATAGACACAAATTTCGTTTTAGGTATCACTATGAGATTTAGTGGATACTTCGGGGGATAATTGTAGATATTTATGGAGTAATTCACAGATCTTGAAATTATCATAATATTAATAAAATAAAATCAATTACTTGAATCAATCATAACCCACTAGTTTGAAGTGCAAGAAGTTGATTGCTTATCATATATATTATCTTAAGAAACGAAAAAGAAAAAGAAAAAGAAAAAAGAAAAGAAACTATATCAGAAAACAATGCTACAATACGCAAGACGTATAACTATGATTAAGGCTGAAGAATCCCTCGGGAGCAAGGCTTCAGTTTTAGAAACTCCAACAACTTAGAAACCCTTATTGACAATTTTCTACATGCATCTCTTCTTACTTCACCAACTATTTTTGGCTAGATTTTGGAGGAAGTGTTCCAAACACTATGTCCCAGAAGGAATTAGTGATTCCAAATCCCTTGTCTTGAATTTTGAAGTGATGATTCATATG
This sequence comes from Platycodon grandiflorus, assembly GCA_016624345.1. Classification (NCBI taxonomy): domain Eukaryota; kingdom Viridiplantae; phylum Streptophyta; class Magnoliopsida; order Asterales; family Campanulaceae; genus Platycodon; species Platycodon grandiflorus. The sequence continues at coordinate 70,366,302 of CM028361.1, forward strand.
AAATCTCTGTCATAAACAACAAAATTTGAACATGGTTAATTAAATCGATATTGTTTTTTCCCGATACGTGGTTATACATTAAAGAAAAATGATAAGAGAGACAGAATGCCATTACGAATTTGATTTACAGCAAATATCATAGTGTTGTACAGTACAATATCTTAAAACTTGTTGTAAAAGAAATTTGTTAATAAATTCTGTTGTTGCTGAAGCATTGTTCTAACTATGCTTAAAGAATGATGGTATTTCTTACCTTCAAATTGTGAGGCACTCCTTTACATGGCTTCCCATGGTGTAGGTAGTAATGAGTGCAATCATATATAACATACCCCAACAAACCACCTCCAAGCAAAGAAGGAGCAATGGATGGAGGAGCTAAGAGCTTAACCAGATACCACAACTGAAATTTAATCATAATGACTCATCATCAACAAAGATTAATCCACATAAAATTTTAGTGTATATATCATTACTCTTCTTAAAGTTATAATACCAATGATTGAAATTTCATTGTTTAAGAAATAATAAGTGTATGTTAAACAGTGATATAATGTCGTCCTAGGTTGACTTTTTCAATATGAAAGCGGGACTATATTTTTGGGACGGAAAGAGTATTATTTACTTAGTCGGCCAAATCGAGGATTAGGGTTCTAGCTTTAACATCATCCTATGTTGATATCACTAAGGCTATGTGTGGCTACTTAATACCGAGGTTTAGAATTGAAATTGGATGAACAATTTGAACTTCACGGAATTCAAATTGTTCTTTTAATTCCAATTCCGAGCACTGGAATTGAGCATTCAAACATAACCTAAATTGAATTTCGAAACATTAATAACTGTGATGCCGAAAACCCACCCGATATTAAATAGGACATAATCACACCGTTCCACCCAAAGAGTCAACGTTTGAAAAGTCTAATAATTAATAGATATATAAGTAATATTGAAGTTGGCCATAATACAAAAATATTTTAGCATAGTTAATTTGGTGTTCCACGTGTGGAGAGTAAAGTTGAAAGTTTTATGAAGATTGTAGACATAATTTTTTAAAATGGACTCTTTGAATGAAATATTTCAAAATAGTACAATAGACTCTTTGCGTGGAACGGAGGAAGTATATTAAGACGAAAATCAAGGCTTATTATTGAACAAAAGAAACATACCGGCACCAACAATATAGCAGTTGCAGCAGGAGGGAAAACAAGTCGAAGTCCATCCATTGGGTGCTTGTGATGGCATCCATGAATGAGATAATGTATTGTGTTTCCCCTACATGAATGTCCCAAAAACCCAATCAATTCATACATGGATACATACATGATGCTACAATATTATGAACGAATGCTTAGTACTTCCCTCGTCCCTAAATTATTGTTTTGTTTTCTTTTTTTATTCGTCTCAAAATAATTATCTTGTTTGAAAGTTTTTTTTTAGGACAACAGTTTCATAATTTTACCCTTACTTTTTCTTACTACTTTAATTATGTGTCACATGCACATGGGCATTAAAGGAAACTACACACTATATCAATATTAATAATCAAGTCAATTATTTTTTCTTAGTCCGTGTGTCGGGTCAACCATGACAATAGATTAGGGACGGAGGGAGTAGTAATGTAGTATCTTACTAGACGCAATACAATAAAAAAAATAGAGATAATCGATACGTATTTTGGGTGTGTATTCTATTTGACGATACATATTATGATGAGTTCATATCTTACGATACAGTAGCGTATCTTAGGATACATAATTTTGTCCAAGATACGATGTTGTACTATAATATAGAATCACACCAAAATAATATTGTATCATAATTTAAATAATTATTGTTTATTACATAATCGTAACATAAAGACTTTTTGAGCTTTTTAAAACTAAATTATATCTTGAAACTCTTTTAGGATTTTATTATATTAATAATTTTTCACTGTAAATAAATGAAAACATAGTTTTTTTATGTCTTAACTTATAAATATAATAGTTCTAATCATTGATTTGTTTTGTTTGTACATACTTTTGTTCGGGAAAATACACATGTTTGTTCAGAAAATATTTATTTTTGCTTGAAAAATACATATGTTCGTTGAAACTTACTAATATCAAAAAATTGTCAGGTGCCCTTTCCAATTAAAAATTATATAGATTATATATATATATATATATATATATATATGTATTCAATGGTTACTTTATGTCGCTAATCATAGATGGTTACTATTATATTATCAATTAGATACAAAAATAAAAGATTGGAATATATTGATTATTTGGATAATGCAATTAATGATTAAGTAGTTAAGTTACTTAATGTAATTAATCTCAGACCTTTTATTTTCGATCCAATTGATAATATGCCATTGGTTAGTAAAAAAAAGTAATCATTAAACATTTTCCATATATATATATATATATATATATACCTAATTTATTTTGTGTAATATTCTATATTTGGACCGGTTCTAGGCAGGGGCAAAGTACTCTGCTCAATAAGGCTCTAATATTTTAAGGGCCCAATATATATATATATATGTGTGTGTGTGTGTGTGTGTGTATTAAATATAAGCTTTTTATTTACTTTTATTAGAGCCAAATAAACATTAGTTCACTTAGTTGAGTGGGGGTTTGTTGTTGGTAAGTTTTTTTAGCCATCCTCAAGTTGTTAGTTTGAATCATGCAAGCTGACCTTTGTTATTAAATAAAATAATAATTTTTTTTTTCAAGATTTGTACTATAATTATTAAAAATTTCTTTTGTTTGGCATGAATGTATGGAAATTGATTCCTAACATTTTCATAAAAATATTTATTTATCATTTTCACTCAAAACATCAAAACTATTACTTATATATCTTTCTCTTAAATTTGTGTCTCAAATTTAAGGGGGCCTAATTTCATGGAAATTTGTCGCCTAGCTTAAAATTTTATATATTTTTTTTTGGAAAAAATCAATTATGAATACCTAATTGAAGATTTTGCTTCAATAAATTTAAAACGATGATACTTTTCAAAGAAAAGTTCAATACTATCCTGGAGTTTTAGAGATTTTGGTACTTCATTTCTAGGAAAATAATTTAAATATGATAATATTATAAAATATGTAACTTATCTTTAATTTTTTGCTAATTATCTTTTATAAATTTTAAGATCTAATTTTAAATTTAACACAGAACCTCCAAAATGTCCGGACCGACCTGTTCACTATGCAAAATGTATGAATGAGAGAGAGAGAGAACTAACCAGTAGCCGGTTAACTTCATATGGAAAAGAAAGCGGTGTAAGGAGTATTCGAGCAATGTCCAGGCAAATAAACCAGCAATAACGCTAGCAGCTAACTCAGTAGCAGGAAGGCCCATTCGAGCAGAAATAGAAATAGACCAGCATACAACCGGTAGCCAAACGATAGGAATCACCCACCATACGGTCCGGGTAAAAAACTGTTTCACATTACAAAGGATTAATAAAATAAGGAAAATGATAGAGCAATATCGGTCTATATATTTAGTTTATAATTAGCTTTAAAATGTTGTATAGTACAACTATCAATGTATTAGGTAGTTGTACTATACAATATCTTAAATCTAAAGGTAAACTAAATCTGTAAACGAATTATGTTGTTTTAGTATTTTTTTTTTTTTTAAAAGGTTGGAAGAGACAAAGACATTACCCCAACCCTTATTATTATTATTACTCCCTCCGTTCCACCTAAAGAGTCTACGTTTAAAAAATCTAATTATTAAGAAATATATAAGTAGTATTATAGTTAGTCATTAATTAAGCACGACAAAGATGATTACAGCTTAAGTGAATGGTAAAAATGAAAAATTACAAAAATTGTAAGTATAATTTTTTGAAAGTAGACTCTTTAAGTGAAACATTCCAAAATAGTATAGTAAACTCTTAGCCTGAAACGGAGGGAGTATTATTTAATATCTTTGAATGACTACAATTAAGACTATATGGTATATTTGGTGTGACTAGAAAAATGACTTTTTTAATCCCCCGACCTCGAATAGTAATAAGGTGTTTCTGATGGGACTTGAACACTCGACATATCCGTTAGGAGAAGTGAGTAGGGTGTAACTGGTCTTAGGCTATTCCATTTCCTTGCTTTTTAAGAGCCTGTTTGATGCAACGTTTTCAAAACGCACTGCTTTAAAAGCGTAACGTATTTAAAACGTAGATTTTTCAAAACGCATCTTTTTTCTTTTAAATGCGTTTGGGATATAACTTCAAAACGTAACTTGCTTTTCTTAGCAGTGTTTTAAAACCTGTGTTTTGGAGGAAAAAAATGAGAATTCTACCGTTTTAAAACGCAGCTACGTTTTCAAAATACAATTTTTTCTGCTGCAATATTAAAACACATTTTTAACAAATAAATTATATTTTATTCCTGTATTTTAACCAAAATACACGATCAAACGGACTATTAGATAGAGAAATAGAATGAACAAAAATTTCTATTTAGTGTAGTACCTCAAGAATGTCACTAGCAAAAAATCGGGGAGTTTCCTTGCTGACAATAGGCTGGTGGACCCATTCATCATAAGCTTCTCCAAGATAGCCAACCTTTGAAAAATCCACAATTTATCACTAAAATTTCGCGCAAAAATAAAAACATTTATATAAGGGTATATGGGTAAAAGAGCATACAAGGAAATTTGAGGGTCTGATTAGTTTAAAAAATTTCATTTATATTTTTTAATAATTAAAGAATGTGATCAAAAAATTTATTATAATGCAAGCAATAATGACTATGTAGATAAACCAAACTAGAGTTTATTTTTTATAAAATGTTAGTGTTATTTTACACAGACACCAAAAGAAACTAAATGTTGAATGAAATGATCTCCAAATTTTATTCATATACAATAGACATTGAAGTAATTGAAATTTTATGCATCTTTTGTATCTTAACTTTGCTTATCAATCAATCAAATGATTTGAAATAATAACTTTTTCAATTAAGTATCAAAAATAAAAAATCTATCGATCTATTATCTATTACTAAAGCAAAAATTATTTTTTTTTTTAGCTAAAAGAAACACATTCATTTCTTACTTGATTATTACTCTCTCTCTCTCTCTCTCTCTCTCTCTCTCTCTCTCTCTCTTCATTAATTTGGGTATTTTCTCACTATTTTTAAAACTCTATTAATTTTTATCTTTTCAGCATTTTAACTTTTCACTTCTAACCCACAATATTCCATCACTAATTTGTATTTATCAATACCATAATTATTTATTTTTTCAACACAGTTGTTTTATTATTTTTAAAACTATATGTCTATTCTGTTTATATATATAGATGTTTATATTGCAAACGCGACAAAATTTTTTTATGTTTATATAATAATGTATTTTATTAAAACAGTGTATCGCACAAATACCGGCTAGTATCTTTACAAACTTCAAAATATACGTAATATATGAAAACAAACAATGTATAATCCGTTTCTTATATTCGAGAGTTAATTATATATATATATATATATATATATGTTTATATTGCAAACCCGACAAAAAAAATAATTTATGTTTATATTATAATTTTTTTTTATTAAATCAGTGTATCACACAGATACTGGCTAGAAGCTTTATAAACTTCAAAATATATGTAATATATGATAACAAACAATGTATACTATGTTTCTTATATTCGAGAGTTAATAGCAAAAATAAAATCTTGTACTAGTTCACGAATTTCAAATTAAACCTCATGTTTTTTTTATCGTCTAATTAAACATTCTATAAATATTATTTTTGCAATTAAAATCTTCCGTCATATGGCTGTTAGATATACTAACGGAATAATGATTTGGCATCCAACGTGGCATCCACGTGGCACTGACGTGGCAAATGACAGAAAACCTTCTTAATTCCCAAATATTTTTTTAAAAAAAACCTTATCCTAGTTTCATATTGCATAAAAAACTGTTGCTGCCAAAAAATAGAATTGTGGTTATTTATACCCATTCAAGGCAAAATTGAACGAACGAAGAGGATTGAAATTCATGTATTAAACATACGAACAACTAAATAAGTTTCTTATTTTGACTTTTTAATGTTAAATTTGATGTTTTTTAAATGAAAATTTGATAAGTTTTTTTAAATTTTTAATTAATAATACACAAAAAGTACTATTAATTAAGTGTTTTATAATTTTGTAAAAAAATAAAAAATATATGTATCAATTTTTTTAAAAAACAATTAGTTTGACTTTTGAAAAGTCAAAACGAAGCACTTATTTTAGAACAAAAGGAGTATATAGGTGTCCTAATAATATTTCAGAGTTGTCAAAGTTATTTACTCGTATTTACGAAATATTTATTATTTTGTATTCCCTTGGCCCCAAAAATATATTCTTATTTGACACGTCAAATTTTGAAAATTTTAGTTTTACTTGTGTGTACCTTATTCAAATTACACTAAAATTAGAACTAGTATCTTAGATATTGGACTAATATTTTTAGGGACAAACCAAAGTAAATGACTTTTCGTTACGTATATGCATACAATTCACTAAAATACTTAGACAACTCAAAAATTATATTATGAATTAAAAACCTAAACAAAGAAAGTAAAAACAAGAATTATTTCTAGTAATCATGTATTATAGGTAGAGCTAGCAATAGAATGGGCCGAGCCAGCTCAATCCCAACCTATCGGGCCAAGCCTTGAAATCGGCCGGCCCAAATTTATATCAGGCCTTTAAAACTAAAGTCCAGCCTCTCTAAATATTGGGTTGGTCGGGTCAGCCTGCGGGCCGACGCATTGTTTTTGGCTAATTTGCACTAATTTTAACATTTTTGTCAGCCCGTACATAAGCCCATCGGTCCGAGTCTTAAAATCGGGTCGGACCGGCCCAGCCCAAAGTTGCATCGGGCCTCCAAAGCTAGAGCCCAGCCCGTCCTAAAGTCAAGTTGGCTGGGCCAGCCCATTGGGCCGGAACGATTTTGCCGACTCTAATTATAGGCAAAATTGACTCTGTTTGAAAGAGTCAATTTTGCCTTGAATAGGTATAAATACCCACAATTCTATTTTTTTGCAGCAAAGATTTTTTTATGCAATATAAAACTAGGACAAAGTTTTTTTAAAAATTATTTTGGAGGGAATTAAGAAGGTTTCTTGCCATTTGACACGTGGATGCCACGTTGGACGCCAAATTATTATTCTGTTAGTGTATCTAACAACTATATGACACAAGGTTTTTATTACAAAAATAATATTTATAGAAGGTTTAATTTAAAGATAAAAAAATATGAGGTTTAATTTGAAATTCGTGAACTAGTATAAGATTTTTTTTACAATTAACTCTTATATTTGATATCAAAAACTTTATTACTCTCTTCATCAAAAGGAAAATGGATAGAGTTGTACCTGAGAAACTAGAGGCTTCTTCAAATCGACAATAAAAGTCTTCTTGACCATCTTGAACCTCCTGATATCATCGGTAGTGGTCAAACTTTACTAAAAAAAGGAATTAATGTGAAAAGGATATATATAGAAATGGACATGTAAGACTCATTCTAGAGGCTATTTCCAAAATCAATGATCCATGGAAGTTATACTCCCCCATTTGTTATTTAGTTTTGATAACAAGGTCTCCAAGTTAAACCTTGATCTAGCAATCTTTTTCATTTGTTTTATAAATTGTCAAACTTTCTATTTTTAGAAGTTATAATTTTTTTTGACACTTTGGATTCCAAGATCTTTAATTAATTAACATCCTATTATGTCCCTAACTAAATAAAGTATTCACGAGATAAATCAACTAAAATAAGAAGTATTAATATAATTACTACCAATTAATTATATAAATGGATATAAGTAGACAATAAAATATTAGACAACGTATTTAAGAAAACTCTTTTTGGTTTCTCAAGGTGTCAATAGACCTGAAGAACCAAGATTATTACTCGACTTCCCAAGATATAATCAGGCTTGAAGTCCCAAGACTAATCTTCTAGTCGGGTAAGACCACCAAGATTTATAGCATTGAAAGCGTACTCATGTCCCTGCTTAATTCTTCGAACCCCGAGCAGTAAAGCTCTTTTACTTAAATTTTAACGCAACTGCATTTTCATAGTTTAGATTCGAGACGTACGATTAAACTAGTATGTTCTCCTACCAGCTAATCTACACATATTAAATATATGTGCTTTTGTCGATGAGACAATATATATGAAACCGAGTGAGTAGTTATTTTAAAGTAATCATCCACAGATACTATCCTTTGTTTTGGTTTGAATTTATTGGGTGAAAAGTATTTATGACTAAAATTTCCTCAAATGTTATTAAGCTTCAAAACAAAAGGAAAGAAAGATTTATTGGTTGAATAAATGTGTCCTTTTTTTGAGGTCGTAATTTCATAACGAAAAAAAAATATGAAAAATAGTTTTGAAAGAGAAAATTAGGCAATAAAAGGTTGTATTATTGCCTTATTTACTCTTACAAATTCCGATGAAAATAGAGAACGGAGATCCGTTCCAACAGAGAGGGGGCAGAAGTGTAAAGAGAAATGCCAAAGACATAATTTATGGAGATACAAGCAATTAAAGGTCACCTCAGGACAATGCCGAATTGATCTTCTTGTGGGAGTGAAACCAAACTCAAAATTTTTTTTTCTTCTTCTTTTTTTTTTTTTTTCTTTCAAAATGAAAGAATCGTTGCGAGATTGATCGAGATCACGGGTTCTGCTTTATTCGACCTCCGATTTTGTACGTCGGAGGATGTGACAGAACTTGAACTCGTGATTGTTAACGGATTTTTCACGTCCATACTAATGAAAATATATACAACATTACGAGGCAACGTCGGGGTTTGTTCAAACATCAAAACGAATGGAAGATAAATAACATGTTTTCGGAAACATCGCTAAGCGTTACAAATTACAACTAACAAGGGAAGGGACGAACAACCATCACAAATAAATCAAATCCCCTTAATTTTGTGAAAAGTTGTTATCAAATATGGAGCTTTTAAAAAAAAGAAAAGAAAAAATGAAGCTATTCGTAGATATTCTAATAGTATTTAATAATCAGGGAAATAGGTGAATTGTTGATTACTTAAAGGCAGTATTAAGTTTGGCCATTATTTTACTGACAAGTGACACATATTTTTTTCCATAAATTATTTACATTTTCAACTCTATTCTCAGTGTTTTTAGAAACTTGCAAGGGGAAAGAAACTCTATTTCTTGATTATATAAACAAAATATGTTTATATTAGGAAAGGAAGAAAAATATATAAGAAATTTCATTCAAGATAACCAAATTTTCTATTAAAGAAACAAGTTTATCAAGTAATAAATTGTTGCAGTACTCTAGTTGTATAAACTTTAGCACTAACTTAAAGGGTTGGTTCAGTGGCTTGACCGCTCAATCCTTAAATCATGTGGTGAAGCGATCCATTTAGCATGATGTAAAACAGTAGCGGAGCCACCTTATAAAGTGTGGGGTCACACAAACCCTCTCAAATTTATATTAAGTACTATATTTTTCGTGATTATATTTACAAAACTAAGGGGAAAGAAAATGAAAGTGTATATTTTGTTAAATTAATACAAATAATTATAACATTAAAATAATATAACACAAATGAATTTAATTTGTGTGTAATTAATATTTAATAATTCAATTAAAATAACACAAATAGATTTAATTTGTGCAACTAATATTTACTAATCTTAATTTAATCAACAAAAATAATTAGGCGAAGAGCCAGGCCCAGAGAACGGCCTTGGGCCCAAGCCCAAATCACAACATGGGTCAGGACCCACCATGGTGCGAGCAGACGCACCCCACCGAGCAGCCTTGGAAACCCTCCAAGAAACCTACCCGCGGGGCCGGATGCAGCGAATAGGCTAGGCCTCCTCGCCCACTCCCTGGGTAGTCAGGAGACGTGGCCACGTGGCAGAGCGTCGTTGGCTGGACGTGCCCGACGGTTACGCCCACTGCGCCAGGATTTATGCCCATTACACAGCAGTTACGTCCACCATTATTCCCACAATAGTGAGCAGTTAATGTTGACCCTATAAAAGCCTTGGATCAATTCCAAGCTGAGGTACGCACACTTATACTAACAAATAGGCTTAAATTGCAATTTGGTCACCCTACTTTGACAGAAAATTCATTAAGCTTACTCTACAATTTTTTTTCTCAATTTCATCACTATACTTGGCATGTTGAATCAATAAGCTCACCGCGCTTAACTTCCGTTAGTTTTGTTGGATGGAGGGCTACAAAAAGACCAAAATGCCCTTGACCTTATAATATTTTGATGGCTTAAATTGCTATTTAGTCACCCTACTTTGACAGAAAATGCATTAAGATTAATAGTATAAAATTTTGTGTGTAAAATATTTAAAATAATTAAATAAGTTATTTCAAATATAATAAAATAACATAATTTCATACTAATTCTTAAAAATATTAAACAAAAATTAGGTTAACTTATCAGAATTCTTAATCAAAATTAATAAAAGATTATGTTGGTCTTTTCTAAAGCAATAAATTCTTTAGCTTGACTTGTTTTTTATATAAAACTAATTATATTAAACAAATGCATTAAATTATTATGAGATAGTTATTATTGTAGAATAAAGTAAGCTTAAAATATTATTATAAATTACTCATAAGTAATTATCGACATTTAAATAAGGGTTAATGACACCACTAGAAAAAATCCATTAAGTCAATCATGTGGTACATGCCATTTTTCAAGGGTATTATGGAAAATTCCTAAGAAATTTAATTATAACAAATTTCTATCTTAATTTAATTAAAAGTATTAGTCATTTATCTCAATGTAGTTATAATATTAAATATTAATGTTAATTTAATTAGGATTAGTAATAGATTAAATATTAATGCTTTAGTAATGACATTTTCGGGTTTTTAGGATAATTAAATATTAATCTTTTTCCCTAGATGCTCAATTTTTGGGTCTTTGTTTGTTCTTGGTTGCAATGAATTTTAATATTTTAGTAATGACATTTTCGAGTTTTTAGGATGATTTTAAACTTTTTATTCAAAAATTAGGATGAAGTGATGAATTTGATATTTATGTCTAAGTGCAGTGATTAAATTGATAGTTATTAGTAAGAGTATTTTCAGAATTTAAAAAAATAGTAAGTTTTTCATCCAAAAATCTGGATGGAGTGATTAACGTGAGGTTTATGCCAAGTATAGTGATGAAATTGAGAAAAAAAATTGTAGGGTGAGCGTAATGAATTTTCTGTCAAAGTAGGGTGACCGAATTGCGATTTAAGCCTAACAAATACACTCTGCTAGTTTGTGATTAGAGTTGGACACTTACCCTCACACAGAGTGCCTTTACAGGACAGGCCTCTGTGTTCTCCCTAGTGTATTCTCTTGTGTTGACAGGTAGAACAAAAGCCCGATATCCATACTTACTCCCAGTGCAAGCCACGACTTTCTGTGTAGCATCATTAGGTAAAACATTTCATTAACTTAATTTATATGAAATTAAATACAATTAACGTAATAGAAATGAAATTATATACTAAAATTAAAAAAATTATTTATAACATTCATTAATGTAATTTTAATTGTTTATGCTAATATTATTTATAAATTTATTTGTGAATAAATTTAATTTTTGTAACTAATATTTAATAATCTTAATACTAATGTAAGAAAAAACTTAATTGACAATTTTTTTTTAGCTAAAAGCTTCAAAAGAAACAATGCAAAACATAGGGTAAAATGCAACAAATAAAAAACATAGGGCAAAAGCCTAAAATATCATATCAGGGGGTAAAATAAAGCTCTATAAAACTTATGTATTTAAATGAAACTCTCAAAGTTTAAGGGGGTAAAATTTTAAAAATAAAATCAACTTAATGAAAGCTGCCTAGGGGCGGCGGACATGCCACAGAAGGCCGCCTAGGGCTTGCGGCTTTCCCATTTAACACCGCCTAGGGGTGGCGGTTATCCTACTTTCGTTAGAATGTTAACGGATAGGGCTTGCGGCTTTCCCATTTAACGCCGCCCGGGGTGGCGGTTGTCCAACGTAAGGCCGTCTAGAGGTGGCGGTTATCCTACTTCCGTTAGAATGTTAACGGACCTGTTAACTTTTTAACGAAATTTGAAACTTAAGGGGTTGAAATCGTAAAAAAAAAAACTAACGAAACTTAACTAAAGGCCGTCTAGTCTAGGTGGTTGTTTCGGATAAGGCTACCAATTAAGGGGTGGAGGCCTTGTCAAGTTTTCAGTATTTTCAATTTTTTTATTTGCATTTATAAAGGAATAATATAAAAAAATAATTAAAACAATAACAACAGCAAAAAATTGATATTTAGACAGAAAAGTTGTTGAAAATATACTGTATTCGAAAAATGACCGAAACTATTAGAGTTTAGAGAGAGAGAGAGAGACAGAGAGACAGAGAGTAAATTTTAGAGAGAGAATTGCAAAAAGAAAGTGAGGGCTAAAGGGGAGTGGGTTTGATTTTATAAAAAACGAAAGGGGTTGTTTATGATTATTAATGAAATAGAAAGGTTATAATTATAAATATAAATTTTTCAAAAATACATGGGCATAATAGTAATTTCACGAGGGGGGTGTTATATTTAGCGCAAATAGGGTGTTGTATTTAGCGCCACCCTTTTTAGAGCCTTAAAAAAATTATCTTTGCAATGCAAGGGTCATAATAAAACGGTTATGTGCTCTTCCAGAAAGAAACAATCAATGACATTGTTACTGTTGTTCATACCTGGGTGACTTCAACATTTGAATCATGGAAGAATAATTTTGGCCAAAATACGAAAATCCCCTTGAGGTTGCCACCCAATCCCATCGTGGTACCTAAAACGAAATTTGTGCCACTTTCAAACACGATGTTACCAATTACCCCACTTTGCCCCCTAACCGTGACGGCGTTAGAAATAACGATGGAAAATGGACATGTGCTAGTCACGTAAGGGCTATTTTGGTCATTTTGAACGAGGGTGCAAAGTGGGATTTGGTCTATTATTTCTTAGAAAAGAATAACACCAATCACTTATATTAATGTAATTGTGATATTTAATACTAATATTAATTTTATTAAAATTAGTTATTATCACTCCAACCTAATTGGTCAAATAAAAAGATTAAAAATCAACATCCACTAGAAACTAACTCCATTATGAAAATAAAGTGATTAATCAATTTTCTAGTTCCCGTCTTTGTCTTCCCCAACCCCCCTCGCTACACTTCTGCCATCTCCAAACCCCATTAACGCCACTCCCTCCGGTCAACTAGTAGCTTTCGAACACCAGTTCACCACTTTAAAAGCATTACTCTCTCTCTTCTCTCTCTCTTCTCTCTCTCTCTCTCTCTCTCTCTCTCTCTCTCTCTCTCTCTCTCTCTCCCCCTTCTATTTTTTTAATTGCCTTAGTGGTCATCTAGCCACCCCGATCCCACCTACCATTACCAACTGTGGAGGCACAACCCAATCAAACTCGCCCATAGAACCACTTATGCTAACTCCATCACTGGCCTAAATTCTGCTATTGCCGGCGTTTGTGAACTCCATTTCTAGAAACCAATTCACGCAACATCAATTGCAATTCTCGATACAACCCACACTGGTGGCGCCATAACACGACCACCACTACCACCACCGAAATCCAAATTCAAAAATCAAAACCCAACTTGAAAACCTTGTCTAAAAAATCAGTGGTCGAGCACAATTTTTCCCTCTAAAATTGAAGATCATGGGATTAAAAAAACCCTACAAATCTTAGCTGCCATTGAAGGAAGCTTCAGGCTTACAGATGGTGGTTACTGTTGATTGAGAATTGAGGATGCAACTCAATCCCATTCGGGTCAAATTGATGCTTTTTCGTGGTTGTTTGGCGTCTTCATCATTGGAAGAGGAGAAATAAAGAAAGACGAAGAGAGAGAAAGAAAGAGAGAGAGAGAGAGAGAGAGAGAGAGAGAGAGAGAGAGTGTGTGCTGAAAATCCTAATGGCCACAAAGCCTCGCCATCGCCATTGACGCAAATTGTAGCGTCTCTACTCAAATTGGGTTTTGAAAACCGTAAGTCAAATAAATCTAGATCATGCTCCATTGACACCATCCACCTCATTGATGTATGCATGTGTGTGTGCAAGAGAGAGAGAGACAGAGACAGATAGACAGAGCAGCTTCGTTGGACACGGGATGTGACGACCGGGTGATGAGAGGTGATGGCAAATTTATGACTAGTAAGGGGATTGGGTGGCATAAATTTCTTTTTAGGTACCACTATGGGATTGGGTGGAAACCTCAGGGGGATAATTGTATTTTGGCCTACTAAATTCCAGTAAAAAGACATAATTTCCCATCACGTGATTATCACATGTCCATTTTTCGTCACTATTTTTAATGCCCGTATAACGTCCCAGACCCTGGATCCGATATGGAAACCCGAATCTTTGCGTTGAGTCAATAGATTAAGCAGTAAACAACTACTAAAATCCAAGCTATAAAATTTCAAACCACAATAATAACCTCAACGGTTGTAACACAAGCCAGAGCACAGCTTTTAAAACAACCACAAGCTAGCAAGCTCAGAAGATAACTTAATAATGAACAAGGCTTAAAGCCACAACTGATTTAAAACCAACTACAAGAGTTTACTACTCAGTACAAGCACAACAACCTGTATCGACATCAAAATATAACAACATAACAAGTACTGGATTATACTACCCAAAATATAGAGTTTACTTAACTTCATACATCCACGTCCTCACAGGAGTAACATATATACAAGCTCTACCGAGCTATAACCAAAACACAACCCCTTAACCATCTCTTGTTAACAGCGACCTCAATGCGTGGAATTCCTTGCTGCATTATGATCTAAAGAAAAAAACAACAAACGCGGAGTGAGTCGAAACCCAGTAAATTATTAAATGCAAACACAAGACATGATACGATACACAATATCACACAAGGCATGATAGAGCAATAAATATATTTGAAACTCACACCCATAACAATAACATAAACAATTTCATACAACATGAGAGGCTCAGTTGTCGCCAACATTTCCATACCAATAGAGACTACAACCACTCATAATCTAATAACACAAGTTGTACCTAATACACGAGTACAAGGTTAGGGTTTATTCCCGACTATAACGTTCCATTTACAATCACCTCGTTTTCTTATACGTTGGTGATGACGCAGTACACTTCAGTGTTACTTCTATAGTACATATGCTGGACCGATAACTGTGTCCAACGTCAATCCACATACTGTAATACATTTGCTGGACCGATAAATGTGTCCAGTATTAACGAATATAAATACTGTTGTACATCCGATGGACCGATAAACGTGCCCATTATTAATCTATACACATGCTAGACTGCTACGCATGTCTAGTATTGACCACCCTTCCATGGGTCCAGTCCGCCAGTTTGGAAGTCCCATAGAGAAAATGTCACTTTAGTGTTACGCGTATTTCTATAACAGTGACGGCTAAAACCAATATCATTTTAGACCCATAAACGTGTCTAGTGTTGAGCAACATTCCATGGGTCCAACTCAATAGTGTAGAAGTCCTAAAGAGAAAACCACTTTCATATTAAGCGTATTGCTATTACAGTGGCAGACCAGACCAATATACCACGTAATACACAAGTAGATATTTATTTGCCATATAGAACAACCCATAATGAGTTCGTAAGGGCTATACTCATAACCTTTCACACGTGTAGGGTAATCATCTCTGCTATATAACAAGTCCATTATGATGTGGTCGTAAGTACTGAACACATATTCAACACTGAGAGTAAGTGTATCATAACTACTCACGTCCAAGGTGACACGCAACTATTTGTAAGTAGACATACTAGATACCAGCTCTAAGGGTAAGTTAATTTATACTTACCACATCCTCGATATCGTATTATCACTATGAAGGAGTACTTATTGTATTTTTCATCGTATACAACAATCCGGAGTTACTCAACTTAAGCATGGCACACCTATCACATGTACAACACATTAGATCAATAGTTCTCTATTACCTCACAAAATATTACACAATAATGTGCAAGTCTAAAATCATCATTACTTGTGTCACGTACTACTGTACGTAACTATTTCATATTCACTTTATCACACCTAGGTGATTAACTACAAAGTAAATCATCAGGTTTTTACACTCAACTTATTACACACCTATTTGCATTTAATTACATATCATAATACATCCCAGTTTCAACATAGGGCATAACATATCATTTCAGCTGGTAATCAATTTATACTTACAATACTATATTACGAACAAGAACTTTCATCAAGCATTGGTAATACTTAAATGGATTCCTAACATCGTAGAAACTCGCTATCAGCTCGTAATAATTTTACTAGAGTACACTCAACTCTGTTGAGTCAATTATAACTATTACTCAATTTCTTGTAGAACTCGATATAATTCTATTACACCTTATTTACTAGTAAACGAATCACCTGTCACATTGCGTATTGCAACTCATAAATTCAAACCACCCAAATACACTAATTATATTCCTTAAGAATTATAATTACAATTTCCTAGTTCCCCAAATATCGTAGGAACTCATTTCACAACTTGAGTAATATTATTTTACCCTATTCAACCCCGATAAGTCACTTACTAGTTGATGCGTATATGTTACTGAATTGGAATGTTTACGGAATAGGTTAGATGGTGGGTTCACCAGCTAGGTTTCACTCGCCTAGCGTAAAGATCCTGTTGGTATTACCTTCCTAAACCTAAGGAATGCAATAACCAGGTTTTGAACAAAACTTTGTTCGTTTTCTATTATTTTTTCCTCAAAAATGTGATTTACACAATCTGAAGTAAAGCCTTTATATAGGCAAACGGAAAATAAACCCTATTCCTTAGATGAAACTAACTAATAAACCAAACTAGACTATGAAACACAATCCAAACTAAACTAGGAAACATAAAACAGAAATAAAAAGAACAAAAGGATTTCCCTAATTCCTAAGGAAACTGTGTTGTTGCCTCTTTAGGAAACCGCGTGGCTGCTCTCTTCCCCTTGTGTTGCACGGCTTTAAGGACTTCTAGAAGCTTGCACGACCATCGGACTTCTAGAAGCTGGACCACACCCTCTTATCCACTCCTTGCGAGCATGTGACCCCCATGTGACTCCCCAAACCGTGTGTCTTATCAATTCCCATCATCAATGACTCAAATGACAGTGTTAAATTATTCTTATCCATTTGCATTGCATCCATAGATTTATTTACGGAATCCCCTAATGCTCCTGCATCATTCTCCCCTTCTTCGGAAAAAATTGGCCTCAATCCTTCAAGCATCTTATCGTCAATGTACGGAGACAAATTGACCATATTAAAAGTAGCACTCACTGCATATTTTCTGGGTAAATCTAACTTGTATGCACTGTATCCTATCCGTTCCACCACTTGGGAAGGTCCATTAGCCCTTGGCATCAATTTATTCTTCTTTTTACTAGGAAACCGCTCCTTTCGCAAATGTAGCGTACTAGATCACCGGGCTCAAACTCAGGTTACTTCCAATTTTTGTTGGCTTTCCTCTTGTATACTTCATTGACCTTCTTAATTCTCACACGGACTTGCTTATATAGTTGTTGCATGGTTTTTAATTTTGCCAAAGCATCCGGCTGCACCACCTCCCTTTTCTTCATAGGCACTAGATATACGGGCAAGTAAGGATTAACACCATATACTACCTCAAATGGAGAATGCTTTGTGGCATATGTCGGTGTTCGATTGTAGGCAAATTCTTCATGGGCTAACTTTAGATCCCAATTCTTTTGGGTCTTCCCCACTAATCCTCTCAACAAGCCCCAAGTGTTCCATTTGTTACCTCCATTTGTCCATCTGTTTGCGGATGATGAGAAGTACTAAACAACAGTTTAGTTCCAATTAGCCTCTTCAAAGAGTACACCAAAAATGGCTAAGGAACTTACTATCTCTATCACTCACAATCATCCTTGGTACTCTATGTAAGCGCACAATCTCTTTGAAGTATAAATCAGCAACCAATGATGCATCATCTATTTTGTGGCAAGGTACAAAGTATGCCATTTTTTAGAATCGATCAACCACTACCATGATAGCATCCTTTCCCCATTGTGTCCGTGGTAAAGTTACGATAAAATACATAGATACATCACTCCAAGGTTGTTCCGGTACGGGCAACGGTGTACACAACCCTCGATGAAATGTGATCGTCATCTTTTGACATGTAACACATCGAGACACAATGGCTTGCACATCTCCAAGCATTTTCAGCCAATAAAAATGTTCATGAAGTAACTCAAGAGTTTTGTTGATTACAAAGTGTCCCGCTAGGTCCCCCTCCATGTGTTTTTCGAACCAGCAACTCTCTTATCGAACACCTTAGAATACACAACTAATTCCCTTTGAAAAGAAACCCCTCTTGTAGTACATAACTCCCATTTGTTCCTTTCTCACATCCAAGTACAACGAGCCCAAAATCTGGATCTTCTTTGTAATACTCACTCACTAGTTTGAAACCTAGTAACTTGGCATTTACCATGGCTAGCATTGAATATCTTCTTGACAAAGCATCCGCAACCACATTAGTCTTTCTATCTTCGTATTTCGAAGAAAACTTGAAAGATTGTAGAAACTTAACTAGACATGCCCATTCGGTTCCAAAAACCGAAACCAAACCGATTTTGGAACCGCCCAAATCGTGAACCGTCATGAACCAAAACCGAATTAGGATGGTTCGGTTCCGGTTTGCATTTCTTAGGAACCGTGAACCGACGGTTCCAAACGCCATAAAACCATTCAAAACTACCAAATTTAAATTTTAGACGTTTGGAACTTTGAATTTTGAACCATCTGCTCCTACATGCTCCACGGCTGCACCTATCCTTGGACATCATAATGCCTAACACACCCTAATTAAATTTTTTATGTTTGTATTTTGATAATTAATAACATATTATACAACTTTTTTTTACACTTTATAATAGATTTTAAAAATTAAAAATAAAAACAAATGTTAAAAATATTTAAAAATAATTCAAAATTTTAAAAATCGTGAAACCAGGAAACCAAAATCGGAACCGGCGAACTGGAACTTCATAGCTCGGTTTCGGTTTTCCTTGTCATAGTTTGTGGAACCGTCAGTTCCAAATCAAAACTGGTTTGGGCATGTCTAAACTCAACCCACTTTGCATGCCTCGGCTTTAGTTTATGTTATCCATGGATGTACTTCAATGCCTCGTGTTCTGAATGAAGGACAAAGTTATTCGGTCTCAAGTAATGACTCCAATGATCCAATGCACGAACCATAATGTAGAACTCTTTATCATAGGTGGAATAGTTGAATCTCGAACCCCCAAGTTTTTCACTAAAATATGCAATAGGTCATTTTCCTTGGGTCAATACAGCCCCTATACCCACTATCGGGTATCATTTGAGCTTAAACTTTGTCACTTCTCGAGGATTTTGTTATCTAATATGAGTTCTAGTGTTATTTTGAAGTTTCAGGGATTTAGGGAGACTTTTGTGCAATTTGGAAGCCATTGGGACTTTTTTGAGACTTCAGGGGCTTCTGAGCAGTTTTTAAAACTTGTGGGAGCAGTGCCTTAGCGCTGCGGCGAATTTGTGCAAATTATCCAGAAATTGCAGCACTGGAACTGAAGTTTTAGTGCCATGCGCCTTAGCACTGCGACGAAATTGTGAAAAAGTCCAGAGAATGCTGCGCTGGAATTAAGTTTTAGCGCCATGCGCCCATGAAACCGATTTTTGGCACACATCTTTGCCTATTTTGTAGAGATTTTGTTTCCTTTTTCATAGGAGGCTTTTCCCTTGTATAAAAGGAATCATATTAGATTAGGTTAGGGGGTCGCTAACAGTTTTTAGGGCCATCAATAGGGAATTGAACAAGAGAACAACGAAGAACGAAGTTTGTATTATTGGATTCAAGTACCAATTTCTTGACTCTTATTATTATTATTCCCATGCTTAATTTTATGAATCTCTTGATCATAATTATGGGTTTTGTTTATTTTATTATGAACTAGAGTCATAAAGCTAGGGTAAGGGGTAGCCAATTCATGAAAGAGTAATTTTGATCCGATTAAGGTAATGATCGATTGCATGATTGTTTGAGTTTTAATTCTTGTTCTTAATGCTTTGAAAGACTGGCCACCTTTTAATTGTTTTTAATCATGTGGATGAGACCGAGAGAAAATTTCATACAATGGATCGTAGGAATTAATACCATGGATCTAAATTCATGCTAGAGATAGATGAGTTGATACATGCAATTAGCCTAGATCGTCTCGAAAGCTAAGAAAATTTCATAAACCCTAATGCATTGTTCTCTAACTAAATCTACCTAGAGATACGTAGGTTGCTAGAAAAAAATAGGATTGATATTACTCGAGAGAGAATATTGATTAAATTAGGAAATTCCGTTGTCACAGAACAGTAATTGATCAGAACCCGAAATCATTGATTGTTACCCTGAAGTGAATTGGTGAACCTAAACCCTAGTGCTTTTCTCTCATTAAGGTCTTCAAAACTGTTATCTACTTGCTTTCTTTAATTTAATTGTTTTAGATAAATTCACAACAAATCTCTTTCACTCTCTAGAATAAAGTATAGAATACAAAAATCTGATTTTGTTCCAGTCCCTTGGGTACGACAAACCCTCATACTTCCACTCTATTACTTGAGACTAGTGCACTTGCTAGTAGTAGGTTTTTGACCTTACCAAGTTTTTGGGGCCGTTGCCGGGGACTGCATCTACAATTTCAAATTAGTTATGTTAGCTTTAATCTAGTTATTACTTTATTTTTTTGATTTCTTGGTTTTACATTTCGTTTGCTTGTTGTGCTTCTTGCAGGAAATTAGTGTATGCACAACACTAGATCCAAAGGTAAAGAACTCGAAGCGTTTGATCCAAAAATTAAAAGAACCCCTCGTGCCAATAAGAAGAATCAAAAACCAAGCATGGGTGACAACAATGCAAATTCCGCAAA
Organism: Platycodon grandiflorus; assembly: GCA_016624345.1. Taxonomy (NCBI): domain Eukaryota; kingdom Viridiplantae; phylum Streptophyta; class Magnoliopsida; order Asterales; family Campanulaceae; genus Platycodon; species Platycodon grandiflorus. Next base: position 70,387,327 of record CM028361.1, read on the forward strand.
TGCAGAAGCAGCACCACTAGCTGCTCGAACTCTGTTGGACTACACAGCTCCTAAGAAGGAAGGCAATGGATCATGCATTGCCAGGCCGAACATCACGGCAACTTTCGAGATCAAGTCTTCCACCATCCAGATGGTCCAAAATTCAGTGAAATTCTATGGGTTGCCAAGGGAAGATCCAAATGATCATCTGGATAACTTCATAGAGATTTATGATATGTTCAAGTTTGATGGTATTTCCGAAGATGCCGTTAGACTTAAATTTTTCCCTTTCTCTCTGCGGGATGGAGCTAGGGTTTTGCTGGAATCTCTACAGCCAGGGTCCATAACTACCTGGAATAAGATGGCCCAAAAATTTTTGATGAAGTACTTCCCACTGTCGAAGACTATAAAAATGAGGAACGACATCTCGAATTTCTCTCAAATGGAAGGTGAATCACCTATGAAGCTTGGGAAAGATACAAGGGACTCTTGAGAATGTGCCCACATCATGACGTCCCACTTGGATGCAAATCTCAACCTTCTACAATGCCTTAACAGTGAGCTGTCATTCCATGATTGATGCTGCAGCAGGGGGAACATTCATGAAAAAGACTCTAGAGGACAGTTATGAGCTGCTTGAGGAATTGGCAACCAATGGGCATAGTTGGAATTGGCAACCAATGTCGCACATGTTCTTTCTCATTTTTACTACACATTTGCCCAAAAATGGTCTCAACACTTCACTTATTTGTCTCATAAAAGTATTTGGAACATTCGTGAGCCCAAATGGCATCACCTTCCATTCATACAATCTATGTTTTGTTTTGAACCCGGTCTTCCATTCATCTCCTTCAAACATACGAATCTGATGATAGTCAATCCTCAAATCAACTTTTGAATACACTATAGCTCCATGTAGTTCATCAATCATGTCATCTATTCGTGGCATCGAAAACTGATACTTGACAGTAATATTGTTCACTGCCCTACTGTCAACGCACATGCGCCACGTGTCATCCTTCTTTAGTACGAAAAAAGCTGGTATCGCACACAGACTCATGCTTTCCTCCACATACCCCTTAACTAATTTTTTTTTAATTTGTCTTTGAAGTTCTTTATTCTCTTTCGAACTGCATCAATAAGTAAGTTTGTTAGGTAAAGGAGCTCTGGGTATCAAGTCTATTTGATGTTCAATCCCTCTTTTTGGTGGTATCCCTGGAGGTAGATCATCGGGAAATACATCTCTAAACTTTCCAAGTATTGGCTTCACTAAAGGATGTAATTACTCCCCTTCTTGACTTTCGACCTCTTGGATTATGGTAAGAAATCCTTGCCTATCCCTAATTGCTTGTTCTGCCTCATGTTTACTAGCAAATAGGCTTTATTTTTGTGGTGAATTTTTGATGAGTGTTACTTTAGATAGTGACAAAGGATTTAGCTTGAACTTCTTGCAATCTTTCTAGACGATATATGCATTCTCCCTCCGCTCATGAGTCACAAACCGATCGAATTGCCATAGACGTTGTGAGCGCCCTAGATCCGTCCTTTGAAGAAGGTCGGTCCCTTCGGGCCTTTTTCACTCTTGTCTTGTGGTTTTCCTCTATTTGATTTTATGGTTTGATAAACATGAAAAACATGTTTATCTTTGAAAATAGAGTCGCCACTCTCCTTTATAAAGTAAACGGGAGAAAAACTTTAGATTATGGGTTCGGGGGTCAAGTTACGATTTAGGAAGGTTTTACGCACCCAATTCGCCCTTTCGGTCTCTACACATTTGCATGCTCATATTTAATTATCGCAAGTTTATTTATTTACAGAATATATATTTACATGCATTTAAAATATATTAAAATAATTACATACATATTCAAAATGTATTTACATATCTAAATAAACTAACGAACTAAAGGGATTACCTTCTGTCGTTTTACATAAATCGAGCCACGTTCTAGGCCATTGTATTATACCGGATCAAGCTAGCTCGTAGCCTGATCGTTGTGTTTCCACTGCTACCAATCGAGGAAAGGAAGACTTTCATTTTGTTTGTGTTGAGATAGAGTCAATACTCTTTTATTTTTCTTTCTCTTTTTCTTCCTCAAAAAGAGGCTTGATAGAGAGAGTTGTGTGTGTGTGTGTGAACTTTTGGTGGGAGTTCTCTGTTGTTGAAAGAGAGAGCTAATGATTGTTGTTAAGGAGAGAGCTGATCATCTCCTTATATAGGGGAGCCTGGGCTGAGATATTTGATGAAACTCTCAGGGCCAAACAAGGAGGAAGCTTCCTCCAGCCTTCAAAGTCTTCAGTAGTCAGCGGCTTAACTTTGAGGATAAAATACAGGTTTGGTGCGCGGCGCACCTGGCATGGTGTCACACATCAAACCCTGTTTAGGTGTATCAGCGCAGGTGTATATTCATATTTAAAATGGTGTGGGTTCAAATCTCATTAACAACATTATTTTATTCAAAGTTCCTCTCATATTATAATTAGAAGAAAAGTAATACCTATTATCAAACTTATTTTTAATATGTAAAGTTATAAGCTAATGACTTAGAAATGAAAAGGAAGGTGTCTTTTCATTTTTAAGTCATTAGCTTATAACTTTAAATATATATATATATATATATATATATATATTTACTATCCTATAAGCAATGATAATAGTTACAAAGTTTTTTAAAATTTTGACAAAATGGTCAAAAATTTCACCTACCAAAAGATTTAGAGAAACATTTCATGCATTCTGTGATGCCCCAACCTGGATTTCTATACAAATCCCAAGGTCGGGATGCCAAAACAACACAACAAGATTAACCTAACACGTAAACACCTGATTAAAATAATAATAAACAAGTCTTCGGCGACACTACTGCCAGAATCCAACTAACAGCAACCACGAGTCACAACATGCTCGGGAAAACAACTAGAATAACAACCAACTGTACACAAGTACGACTATATGTCGGCTACCAAAAGAATAATACAAATAACCAAGTAATTCTACCCCAAAGTAAAGTTTATATAACTTTACAAACCAACCGTCCTCACCAAAATAAAGTGCTACAATAACTATACAAACCCAAAAGTGCAACCACGAGGACAACCTGCTAACTAGTCACGTCCTCACCGAGAGCTGTCCGGCTGGTTCAGATCTAAGGAAAAATAATTAAACACAACGGGGTGACTCGAAACTCAATAAGTTACTAAATACAACTACATGACATGGTATAATGCTCAATTGTAATCGTAACAAGGTGATAGCATTTCTATACATCATAACTCAACATGAAATATCATCTTTGATATACAACTCACATTAAACACATAGCACCTTGATATTCCCATAAGTGGTTGTAATTAAATCATATAATAAAGGATATCATTTCTCTTTATCCATCTTTACGTTGTTCCTGCAATACACAAAATAACCAACGTGTATCGATACTCGTGTGTGATGTATCGACGTCCCCAAACCTGCCGGAGCTCTCCGAAAACCTATCGGGTCTTAGCAACCAAAGTCACGCGTATTGCAACAACAGTGGGGCTACCTCCCACTTGCGGCCACAGGTGAGGTGTGTGTGGACTCTGATACAGCGACTTATAGTGATTCCAAACATTGATTTGTCAAGGCTATATATCGTCCCACTTTAACTCATTAACAAATGTCAGCTGGACTCAATGTGGTATACAAAATGGTATCTACTCATCTTATGCAAATTAACCCCAAGTTCAAAAGTAGTGAACTTGGTAAATGTCAAGTAACTCATATTACTTAATAACATGTTAACAACAAGAACATATTTGCCAAAGTTTATACATCCACATAGAGCTAATTTACAAGTCTCTAATCCTCAAATATCAACCATTCACTTAACCAACTTGTTTGAGAGTTCATAATCTTACTCAAATGACCTAAAATTCTCGTAGGAACTTAACGTAATATTTGGTGTATATTGTTCTTCCCAAATTCTTCTTCAAGAGTTCATTAATACAATTGTTCACTTTGGGTATAGTTGCTACATGCATCTTCCTCCCAACTATAGTCTTTGTTCTCCTTTTAGTATAATTCTAAGTTCAACAATGAAGCAATTATCCCAACCAAACCATCTCATACCAAGCAACTAACACAAATAGGATTTTCACACATCCATGTAACATTTAAACATGTAAATAACATTTTTATTAAGGCTAGCAAGTCTATTATATAACTAGCATGATTTGAAGCTTTAAGCATACAAAGGGGGGTTAGTAACTTACCTCAAATTGAAAAATCAAACCACTAAAAACATAATCAAAGCCTTGCAAATGAGTCTCCTAGTCTTTAGCTACACAAATCTGGTCTTGGATTAAAAATTGGATGGCTAGATCTTGAAGAGATGTAAAACACACAGTAATCTCACCTTGAACAGCACACACAACTCTCTCTAAGGTTTAATGGAGTTCTTGGGTGAAGATGAGAGTTATGGGGGTTACTCTCTGAAGTTTAAAGGTGGAGGAGGTGGTGAGAGAGCTGGTTTTCATCCTAGGGACGTGTCCTCTTGATATCCAAAGTTTTGCATGTTAAAAATATAATAATAAAACATGTACAACAATTCTGCCAACAGGGCAATCACTCTGAAGCGAAGCAAGGCGATCGCTCTGGTATCCGTACCAGGACACCAACATTCTGTCCACAGAACGATCACTCTGGGTAAACCAAGCCGATCACTTTAACCCCAGATTCCAGGTTCCAACTTTCTGTCTACAGGGTGATCGCTCTGGCCTTTGCCTAAGCGATCGCTTTGTCTCCAGTACTGGTAATTGGTAAATATAAAGCTCAAAATGTATCCAAAGTCATTCCAAATGATTCTTAGGAAAATTTAACAAGTATAAAAGGCCAAATCACTCAACAAGGACTCCTAAAAAGTCTAAGAACCGAAATATAACACAAAGATTACATAATTTGTAACACAATCAATACATGTCAACTTAACAAGGTACACAACCATAATGCATACCACCACCATGACATTCTATTTTTACCATGCTATGCAAATAATCCTACCATATATATTTAACATGATAACAAGGCATACAAATATGCAAATAACACATAAGAGAGCTAGGGTATTACATATTCTCCCCCTTAAAGGAATTTAGTCCCTAAATTCACTTACCAAGCTCATCAAACAAATGTGGATACTTCTCACGCATCTCACTCTCAGTTTCCCAAGTTGCTTCTTCAATTTTATGATTCCTCCAAAGTACTTTCACAAGTAGTATTCGTTTGGTTCGTAGCACTTGCTCTTTGGTGTCAAGGATCTTCACCGGTTTCTCAACATAAGACAAATCAGGTTTAAAAGAGATCTCTTCATATTCAAGCACATGTGATTCATCTTTCATATACTTGCGAAGCATAGACACGTGAAATACATTGTGAATCTCGGATAAAGAAGGAGGTAAAGCAATTCTATAAGCTAAAGCCCCAACCTTCTCAAGTATCTCAAAGGGTCTAATAAACCTTGGTGATAACTTTCCCTTTTTACTAAATTTATTCGTGCCCTTTCGAGGTGATACCTTCAAGAACACATAGTCCCCAACTTGGAACTCAAGATCCCTACGTCGATTATCAGCATAGCTCTTCTGTCAGCTCTGAGCTATAAGTAGTCTATCTCTAATCAATTTCACACTCTCAGCTGATTGTTGTACCATATCGAAACCCCATATCTTGGCTTCACCAACTTCATCCTAGTAAATTGGTGATCGACATTTCCGTCCATACAAGGCTTCATACGGAGCCATTTTGATACTTGCTTAAAAACTGTTATTGTAAGCAAACTCCGCCAAAGGTAGATGTGAATTCCAACTTCCCTTGAAATCCACTATACACACACGTAGCATATCTTCAAGTATCTGAATCAATGTCTCCAACTGTTCGTCTGACTGAGGATGAAACACTGTACTTAGATTAAACTTGGTATCCATGGCATCTTGTAAAGCTTTCCAAAATCTCGATGTAAACCTCGGCTCCCTGTCTGAAACAATACTCACGGGGACTCCATGTAATCTGACTATCTCTTGAATATACAAAGCTGCCAATTGACTCAACGAGTATATCATCGAGATGGGAATAAAATGAGCCAATTTCGTCAATCGATCAACAACAACCCAAACAGCATTGAACCCCCGTCGAGTACGTGGTAACCCTGTCACAAAATTCATGGTAATATGTTCCCACTTCCATTCTGGTATCTCAAGTGGCTGTAGCAAACCTGCGGGTCTTTGATGCTCAGCTTTTACTTGTTGACAATTTAGACATCTCGACACATATTCCGCTATTTCCCGTTTCATGCCGCTCCACCAAAATTGCTTCTTTAAATCCCTATACATTTTGGTACTTCCCGGATGTATGGTATATCTAGTCTTGTGGGCTTCATCAAGAATTTATATTTTAACTTCATTACTCGAAGGTACACAAATCCTCCCCCGGAAAGCAAGAATACCATCCTTGTTCATTGAAAAAATCAGAGGTCTTACCTTCACTTAACTCACCCATTATCTTCCTCAATTCTAGATCACTAACTTGAGCTTCTTTAATCTGTTAGAATATCACTGGCGTAGCCCGAACACTTGCAAAAATTACTCCATGCTCGATCTCACTAAGACTCCAATCCCTCAAGTCTTCTAACATCCTCCATTCTCGAACCATTAAGTGAGAAATGTAAGTCTTCCTACTTAGTGCATCCGCTACCACATTTTCTTTCCCGGGATGATAAAGAATAGTACAGTTGTGGTCCTTTAATTTCTCCATCCATCTCCGATGTCTCATGTTTAACTCCTTTTGCGAGAAAAGGTACTTCAAACTTTTATGATCTGTATAAACCTCAAATTTTGCTCCATACAAATAATGCTTCCATTTGTGTAACGCAAATATAATCGCCGCCAACTCTAAATCGTGAGTAGGATAGTTTTATTCAACAATTGTCAATTTCTTTGATGCATAAGCGATGACCTTCCCATTCTACATTAACACACAACTCAACCCTTCTTTGGAAGTATCGCTATAAATCATGAAATTATCACCACCACTAGGTAATGCTAACACTGGAGTCGTTGTTAACCGTCACTTCAACTCTTGGAAACTAGCTTCACACTTATCATCCCAAACAAATGGTGTCGTCTTCTTTGTCAAGTTTGTCATAGGAGTAGCGATCTTAGAAAATCCCTCAATGAATCTTCGGTAGTACCCCGCTAATCGCAAGAAGCTACGAACCTCAGTAACGGTACTCAGTTTTTTCCACTTTGTCACTGCTTCAATCATTGATGGATCAACAGCTATTCCTGCACTTGAGACAACATGCCCCAAAAATGCCACTTCTTCCAACCAAAATACACATTTGCTGAATTTGGCAAACAAATGTTTCTCTTGAAGAATCGACAATACCACCCTTAGATGATGTTCATGCTCTTCTCGTGTCTTGGAATAAACAAGGATATCATCAATGAATACCACAACAAAGCAATCTAAATACTGCTGGAATACTCAGTTCATTAGATCCATAAATACCGCGGGTGCATTCGTTAGCCCAAACGGCATGACCACAAATTCAAAATGTCCATACCTTGTATGGAAAGCAGTTTTTGGCACATCTTTCGTTCGCACTTTCAGTTGATGGTAACCACTTCTCAAGTCTAACTTGGAGTACACAATAGACCCCTGCAACTGATCGAACAAATCATCAATATGTGGTAAAGGATACTTGTTCTTGATTGTTACTTGATTCAACTATCTGTAATCGATACACAATCTCAAAGTACCATCCTTCTTTCTCACGAATAACACTGGCATACCCCATGGCGATACACTCGGCTTGATGAATCCCCTGTCGAGTAATTCCTATAACTATACCTACAATTCTTTCGACTCTGTGGGCGCCATTCGATATGGAGCTTTCGAAATAGGAGCTGTACCCGACAGCAACTCAATACAAAACTCAACCTCTCGATCAGGAGGCATAACATACTCAGTCGAAAACACATCAGAAAATTCACGAGCAACGAGAACTTCCTCTAACTTTGGTGTAGCTATACTTTTGTCAACCACACAAGCCAGAAAACCCGCACAACCCCGAGATAATAACTTTCTAGCTCTCAAAGCAGAAATAACATGTATACCACTTTGAACATTATCACCAACAAACATAAACTCAGGTACACCAGGTATAGAAAATGTAACTTTCTTGTTATGACAATCTACTATAGCACGATAAGCACATAACCAATCCATACCAAGTATCACATCAAAATCACGTATTACAATACTACCAATCAGCATATAAAGTGTGATCACCTATAAGTATGTCACAAGCTCGATAGACATCCGAAGATATCATATGTTCTCCCAACGGAGTAGACACCTCAAGCATATATGGTAAAGACTGAGGTAACACACATAAATTGTGCACATAATGAAAGGCAACATATGAATGAGATGATCCTGGATCTATAAGCACTCGTGCCTTACTACCGAAAATAGGAAGGCTACCTCCTATCACAGACGTCGATTCAGGCACTCCTCGCTGATCGAGCGCAAACACACGAACCTGCGCCTTAGGCCTACCATCACTATCCCTCTTGGTACTGCTAGACTGCTGATTAGAGGCTCCCGGATGACTGCCTTTCAACTTAGGACAATCACTCTTCAAGTGTCCCATCTCTCCACACTGAAAGCATTGTCCAACTTTATACCCCAACTTGAACCGACAACTATCCTCAGAATGTCCCAGTCTCAAACAATAATTACATGTCACAGGAGTACTCCGTTGCCCCTGAGTAACAGGAACATTAGAACCTCGCCCACTAGTTTGTTGCCTTGATTGCCCTTCGAACTGAGATCTATTCTGATTACCTCCACGATTATAATTTTTGAAATTACCCCTGTTACCTCTATTACCTCCACTTTGTCCTCACCCAACTGATTGCGAAGACTGCTGAAAATTACTTGTGCCCATTCTTCCCTTGTGCTCCTCGATGTCACCCTCTATCGCGTATGCACGATCCACCGCGCTACGATAATCTGTGAGCTGTAGTGATAGCAACTGCTTCCTATACTCAGTCTTCAAACCTTTCACGAACTTATGAGTCTTCCTCACCTCATCCGGAACCAAGTGAGCACAATATCGAGCCAACTCGGTGAATTTTGCTGAGTACTGCGCCACCGACATATTCCCTGGCTCTAGATCGTAAAATTCCCTCTCTCTTTTGTCACAAACTATCTCTAGAATATATTGTGCCTTGAACTCCCTCGAAAAGTTAGGCCAGCTAGACGGTATACCCTGCAAATTCCAGCTCTCCTGTAATACCTGCCACCAGTGCTCCGCTGCCCCCTCTAGCTTGAACACTGCTAATACCATCTTCTCATCATCAGTACATCCCAAAGCTGCAAATATTTTAACTATGTGTTCGATCCATAATTCCGCCTTTGTAGCATCGGGTTCCCCAATAAAAGTTCTTGGTTTCATCTTTAAGAATTTCTCGAGTACTGTAATATTGTTCCTTTGTCGTACTTCCGGTTGTGGTACTTCGATCTCTGGTTATGGTGTAACCACTTCAGGTTGTGGTGCCGCTCTTGCATCAACTCGTTGAGACATTTGGTCCATCATTTCCATCATTCTATTGTACATGTTCATCAGCATCTCATTCTGATTATTTTGATTCTGTTCCGGAGGCACATTTTGCGGCCAATTAGCATTCTCATCACCTTGTTCACTTCCCCTAGCACTCGTCTCAACTCGCTTAGTCTTAACCATCTTAACAACCTACACACAACACTCGACGTTAATATCTCAACAATAACCCTACCCACTTAGGCCAAGGAACCTATCCTGGCGACAGCAAAACCATTTCTCTGATGCCAACTGTGACACCCCGACCTAGATTTTTATACAAATCCCAAGGTCGGGATGCCAAAACAACACAACAAGATTAACCTAACACGTAAACACCTGATTAAAATAATAATAAACAAGTCTTCGGCGACACTATTGCCGGAACCCAACTAACAACAACCACGAGTCATAACATGTCAGGAAAACAACTAGAATAACAACCAACTGTACACAAGCACGACATACATGTCGGCTACCAAAAGAATAATACAAATAATCAAGTAATTCTACCCCAAAGTAAAGTTTATATAACTTTACAAACCAACCGTCCTCACCAAAATAAAGTGCTACAATGTCCCGACCCAGATTTCTATACAAATCCCAAGGTCGGGATGCCAAAACAATACAACAAGATTAACCTAACACGTAAACACCCGATTAAAATAATAATAAACAAGTCTTCAGCGACAGTACTGCTGGAACCTAACTAACAACAACCACGAGTCACAACATGCTCGGGAAAACAACTAGAATAACAACCAACTGTACACAAGCACGATATTGAGTCCAGCTGACATTTGTTAATGAGTTAAGGTGGGACGATATATAGCCTTGACAAATCAATGTTTAGAATCGCTATAAGTCGTCGCCGTACCGGAGTCCACACACACCTCACCTGTGGCCGCAGGTGGGAGGTAGCCCCACTGTTGTTGCAATACGCGTGACTTTGGTTGCTAAGACCCGATAGGTTTTCGGAGAGATCCGGTAGGTTCGGGGACGTCGATACATCACACACGAGTATCGATACATGTTGGTTATTTTGTGTATTGTAGGAGCAACGCAATGACGGATAAAGAGAAATGATATCATTTATTATGTGATTTAATTACAAGCACTTATGTGAACATCAAGGTGCTATGTGTTTAATATGAGTTGTATATCAAAGATGATATTTTATGTTGAGTTGTGATGTATAAAACTGCTATCACCTTGTTACGATTACAATTGAGTATTATGTCATGTCATGTAGTTGCATTTAATAACTTATTGAGTTTTGACTTACCCCGTTGTGTTTAATTTTTTTTTTCTTAGATCCGAACCAGTCTGGCAGCTCTCAGTGAGGTCGGTAAGGACGTGACTAGTTAGCAGGTTGTCGTCGTGGTTACATAAATTCAACATGTCTATTGAGGGGCAATCAATCATTTTTCCATATTTTGAAATGAATGCCTGAGAAGTAGAATCCACATGGTAATTTTTTTTCTTTATTTTTGATAATTTATAACAATTACATAATTGCTTTAACATTATTAATTTCATATCTTTCCACCTACCGAAAACTTTAATGAAACATCTCTATCAATCATAGACTCATGCAATGATCAACTTATTTCAGTATTATACTTCTTAAAATGGAAACCACAAGATGCACCATATAGCACTAATTTTTTATTTTAATTCTGAGTAAATTATAATAGATAACCCTCCTCATTTATGGATTAGGTTTAAATTGCCCATCCTCCCTTAACTACCAATTGAAGAAATGTGCATGACCCCTAACTATAACGTTTTCTTTAATCACACCTTCTATTTAGACATTTTCGTTTGATTTGACGGAAAATACCCACATGAGACCCTATGACCATCTTTATGTTTTTTTTTTTTTTTTTTTACTATAATGTCTTTTTAGTGTTTCAATTAACTATCTCTTACATATAGGGGTGTTCAGTATTTGGTTTCATCCGAAAACCAAACCGAAAAACCGATCATCCGAACCGAACAAACCGAAACCGAATTTGAATTTGGTTTTTGGTTTGGTTTGGTTGGCAAAACCGAATTCTAATATGGTTTTTGGTTTGGTTTTGGTTTTGCCTTTTAAACCGAAAACCGAATTAGAAAAAATATAATAAAATTAAATATATTATTATTAGTTATATAAATAATTATTAGTTATATAAAGTTTGAACAATGTAATTCATTGTTTTTTTTTCAATATGTTTTTTTGACATTTGTTGGTTTATTTAAATGTTCTTGTAATGAGTCGCAGAAATAACACAAGTGACAACTCAAACAAATTTCATAGATGTTTAGTGACAAAAGAGGCCAACTAATGTGTGGAATCCAAGACTTTCTTCAAGTTCGAGTGACTAAGTATATGTAATCTTACATTTTTAGGGATATTATGTAATTTTATTAAAATTTCAATCTTTGTTTTGGATTTTTTTAAATGATAAATATTTAAACTTTGAATTGAATTGTAGTTTTAACATTTGTTTGGTTAAAACCGAAAACCGAACCGAACCGAACCGAAAACCGAATTCGAATTTGGTTTGGTTTCTTGGTTTTTTATTTGGTTTGGTTTGGTTTTTGGTTTTAAGGTTGAAATAACAAAAACCGAACAAACCGAACCGAACAACCCGAACAACCCGAAAACCGAACCGATGAACACCCCTACTTACATAGAGACTACAAAAACGGTTTTAGTGCAATAAGGTGAAGCTAGTTTATTGAAATATCAAAAGGGTATTATGGTTAAAAAAATACCTAAAGAAGGTCACGTAACACTTAAGTATTCATTATCCGTCAACTCAAACGATAATACCTAAACAAAATATATAATTAAAGATAATGTTATAATTGAGAGACACCTTGCTTCAACTGATAGTAAAGAAGATCAATTTGAAACTAACGCAAAGTTGAGACAGATTATACTGTAATTTCCCCTTTAATTTTTAATAATAACTGTAATGTCAATTCTATAACATCATTGAGTTCAAATCTTTCCACGTCCCAAAAAGTTTAATTAAACATCTACAATAATCATTGCACTCGCACACTTGTAGGCGAAGTCTATTAACATGCATTCAACCTTTCTTTCGTACTACACCTTCTATTCTTAAATTATTTTTTTGTTTGATTTGATATATAAATTAAAAAAAATAATTAATTTAATTATTAATATTAATATAATGTAAAATTTTATTTAATATTATATATAGCCCATAATTAAAATAAAAAAATAAGGGTAAAATTATAAAAATAATATCTTAAAAAAAAATTTCAAACAAAATAATTATTTAAGGAAGAACCAAAAAAAAAAAAAGACAATAATTTAGGGATGGAGGGAGCATAAAAGTACATGGTCATAATATTCATGCTCCATTCATCTTGGTCTACAAATTTTATTAAAATTAATTTTTAATCTATAAGTATATAACCCAGAGAGTATCGCAAAATTTAGAATCAATTTATGATTACTTATCAAGGTAAATGCATCATTATATTTTATTCAACGAACAAAAATAATGTTTATAATCTATATCATTATATTCCATTCACAATCAAAAAAGTAATTATAATATAAAATGGTAAAAATATTATTCTAAAAAGGAAATTTTTAAATAAGACAATTATTTTTGGATAGAAAAAAAAGGACAATAATTTAAGTACGGAAGGAGTATATCACTATATTGATATTATATAATCATGAAAAGTATAATAGAATAATCTCTTTTTTATATATTTGTATTCAAGTGTGATTATATTTGATATATTCTATCTATTAGTTAGGTCTTCAAATTACTATTGTATTATAACTCTTCTCCTAATTCTTATTGTATTAGGTTAACTTGTAACCCTATAAATATGTCTCCAATCAATGAAAATGCTATGTCATTATTCACAAAAATTATTATTCTCTACATGGTATCACTCATTTGAGATGGCTTCAAATACTATGTGAGAAAATCAATCTGATGTTGCATCATTTGATGTCGAAAATTACTTCAAACACAAGATAGTTACTTTTTACTGTCGAAAATTATTTCAAACATAAAATAGTTACCCTTTACTCGAGCAATAGTAGCGAAGTACAACCTCTTAAAAATATCAATGAGTCAAAGTTTTCCAAAAATAAATAAATAAATAATAGAAACGCAGGTCAAGTGTAGCAATCATATTGCTTTTTAAATCTGATTGCTACTTGACTTAATCTAAGTGATATAAAAGCAATAGAATTGGGCATACACATTAAAAAAAATTAATTGATTTTATTATAAATATAAGTATAATATATAATTTTCATTAAAACATATGTGCTTGTGATCATTATTAAGGTAGTTAAAAAAAATAAGGGTAAAATAGTAAATATAATTTTTTAAAATAGAAAATTTAGAAACATAACAATTTTTTTTTTAACAGAACAAAAAGAAAAATATGACAATAATTTAGGAACAGAGGGAGTAACTCATAAAGACCAAGGCTTCCAAAAGCTAGAAGATTGTACAAGCTCAACCCAGGAGGATTCTAATCTTCTATCCCACTTGGTTACCCCCTATCATACTTTCTTTATTACTCCGTCCGTCCCTAAATTATTATATTCCTCTCTTTTTTTGTTCATTCTAAAAAAGTTATCTTGTTTGCAACTTTATTTTTTAGAAAAGTATTTTTATCATTTTGCCCCTACAATTTCTATTTTTTTAATTTATGAGACTCACAATGGGACCCACTACTAAGCTATTACACATATTTCAAATTTTAAAATTATTGGAGGAAATCTAGTAATCATGATTTTAAATTTTAAAAAGTAACTTTTTCTTAGGGGCACAAATTGAAAATCACACAGTGGCTGATCCAGAATTTTTTTTCAGTGGGGTCACAAATTTTAAATATTCCATAAAAAGCTTAGAAGTCACAATTGTCCTCTACGCATACTATTTTTTAATAAAATATATAAGAGAGTCCTTTAAAAATTGATCACACATTTAATTTTGAGTGGAGTTATTATCTAAAACTACACTATTTTTACAAGGTAAATATATATATATATATATATATATATATTTTCAGTGGGGTCACTTGCCCCCCACCTCACCACATGGATCGCCACTGATCACACAAATATTAATATTAAGGGTTAATTACATCATTAGTCCTTTGACTATGGACTATTCCACTAGTAGTTCCTTAACAATTTTTTTTCAAATTTCAGTCCCAAAAGTATCAAAAAGTCACGCAGCTAGTCCTTTTGATGGATGCCGTTAGTAATTTGCCGTTAAGTTGCCCATGTGTCTTTTACGTGCATTTGACCAAGGGCAAAAATAGAATTTCACAAGTCATCTTCTTCACCCTCTGCCTCTCCCACTCTCTCTCCCCTCATCAATCTCAATTCAACAAATCTCCACCAGAAACCTTAATCCTCAAGGTTTTGTTCATGATTTCCTTGAATAGAATCAAATAAATCCCCTCAAATTATGAGGTTTATGAGCCCTAATTCGCTCACAGACCCTCCAATTTCATCTCTACTACCTTCAATCACAATGAATAACACTTTTCCGCCTCCCTCGTCCTCCAGCACCGGCGACGATAATTTCGACACACCATAACCTTGCCCAAACTTCATCATCATTTATAATCCAGTTCAAACAAAATCAACCCAACGTGATTTCGTCCCCGAACTTTCGAATATCTAGATCAATGGCGGATTTACAAAAATTCTAGAGACAACAGACCCAAAATCTCAACCGCCTGGGCCCGATAACCTGAATCCCGACTCAACTCAACCCGATTTGTCTCTCCCACCTCTGTCATCACCTTTTATTCCCTCCATAAACCCTAACCCTAGCGCACCACTACCGTCGGCTATTTCTCAAGCGCAGATCCAGGAGTTCAGCCGTCTGGTGTTAGCCTATTGCCGATCATGAGAGAGGACCAAGAATGAGAATGGGAGAGGGACTAAGAATGAGAGAGAAACAGAGAGATTTAAGAAATTAAGTCTAGAGATTTGAGGTGGGTTCGGTCTAAACCACTGACATGTTTGAAGAGATTGATGACATAGTCGGGTTTGTGGGTTTGCAATATTCCGGCACACCGCACCTGAATTGATCAAGGTTTGCGCCACTGGTGGTTGCCCCGGTGGTGGTTGTGGAGCCCAAGCTCTGCTTTGCCCTTAAAATCCCAATAGCTGCTGGATGTGTGTGTGTGTCTGTGAGAGAGAGAGTGCCTTTTTTTTTTTTTTTAAGTCTTGCACGTGAAATTTCAAAAATGCCCTTAACCAAAGTTACGTGTTAAGCACATGACAGACTTAACGAAAAAATACTAACGGCATCCATCAAAAGGACTAGACGCGTGACTTTTTAATACTTTAGGGACTAAATTTTTTAAAAAAATTCTTAAAGAACTAATCGTAAAAAAATTTATAATTAAGGGACTAATAGTGTAATTAACCCTAATATTAATAATCGAGTTATATGTATTTTTTTTAATCAATGTACGAAATTAATTTAAACAATAATTTAAGAACGAAAGAAATATTTAATATTAGCCCTACACATATTTTTGTCATTCTTTTCGATATTCTTTTTAAGAGAATACGGGTAGGTCCTACGGGACAGGGGTGGAAAAAGAAAGAAATAATGCAATATAAAGTAATTTCCCATTTTACCCTTGGAAGGGAAAGAAAGAAAAGGAGTCTTGGGAGAATTGCGTGGCACAAACGGGGGACATGAACACTACTAACGAAAACACAAGACGTGGTCTTCTCACGAGCGATGAGTTGTCATCAATGACGACTGCCAGACTGGCAACCGTTATAATCCAATTTCTTCTGCCCGATTCGAAAGATGCTTCTAAAAATTTGGACGGCCCAGATCTTCCCAATTACCTTTCATCTCTCTCCATCGTATAAACATAGATTTCCATTCCGAGAAAAAATATCAAAAATATTTCCTCTCACTTCATCTCAATCTTGTTCTTCTGAACACTCAAAAATCCTACACTTGCGGTGGTTGCGCAATCGCATTCATTAGAAAACGCGGTTGCTCAATCGAATTTATTAGAAAGAGGAAGAAATCTTAGCTTATTTCTGGTGGGTTTTCGCAGATCCGGCCGGTTGACATTGTCATTTGGGTTAGTATGTTGCTATTGTTCTTTTTGATTTGATAAGAAGTTTGTTTAAATCGTTGGATCCGAATTTTTGGGGGTTTATGTGTTAGATTTTTAAATTGTGGGATCTGTTTTGTTGAAGTAGAAAATGGGTTCGGATTTGCTTGATGTGAATTGCTTGTAATTTCAATCTGTTGGGTTTACGATTCTCTTTCTAAGAGTAGTGTCAGTGTCATTGTTATGGGATTGAGTTTCTTTTCATTGGGTTTCTTATGTTTCAAAGAGCGGAATTTAAGTAGGTATTGCATGAAAAACACTTTTTGGTAGCACGTATACTTAAATAAATAGTTTGACTTAATGTTTGGCCGTCCAATTTGAAGCCTTGGAAATTGAAAGTGGAAGAATGATTTGAATTCGGTGTGATTCTAAGGTTTGGAATTGAAATTGGAAGACCGATTTTGAATTCCGCTCAATTCTCAAGGTTTGGAATTGATTTGCTAAACATGGCCTTGTGTGTCCACATTATAGCGTTGCAAGTGTGCATTAAGGTGAATGAAGGAACTTCATTAGATTAGAAATTTTTGGAATTTTTTTTAAGGGGGAAGTCATTTTGGATGGAGGGAGTAATAGGTTTTCTTTACCAGCCTTGCGGAAATATGGGAACAGCATCTACTTGTTTTTTGTGACTTATGCCTTGTATAGCTCCGTCATATCTGATTATATGTTCCTTTTGATGCACAATGAATACCCTTTTGACCTGGACAAGAATGGATTATCTTTATCAGACTCCAAAGTAAGAAAGATCCCGAGAACGTTATTGTGGCATAATAGGTGATTAATGATGTTCCGTATTAGTCCTTTGTGGCCGCGGAGGTTGGTGAAAACTAATTGAAGCTGTCTGTCGTAATACTCCAGAGTAGGAGTCACATATAGCATAACTTTCGCTTCAATTGTTCTCTCTAGCTGATTCATCTGGGATTGTCACTTTGTGAACCCTTTAAAAGCATTGTTTTCTTGCTTTCATTCTTATCTTTGTCTTATTTTTCTTTTTCCTACCGAATGATGCACAAAGCCAATGTACTCTAGTTTGTCAATATTTATATGTGAAGGCCATGCAAGATTTGAAGTTGATGCTCATATCGTGATTTGCCTAAGAGAATTGATTGTAGTAGATGGTGTCTTTAGAGATCTCGAGTTCTTCAAATCTCTCCCCTTCTTTCTGCTTGCTAAATGTTAACATTTATTACAATGATAATTGCTTAAAAAATCAGGTGCGACATGTATCAAGTGTGGATATAATACACATCAAAAAGATTAAGATAAATGCAACAAATTTTGTTTTTTTTTGTCTGTTACATTGTAATCAATATGGAGTCATGTGTTAACACAAAGTCAAGTTGGTTGAAGTGGAGATGTGCGTCTGGCGTTGTATGTGATACTCTCTTCACCTCTTGGACTCTGTCTACTGGGTTAATTTGTGTATTGAATATTATGAACTTTTTGGTCCTGAATCTGTTTGATTAAAAACCTATTGTGTATATTCAAGAGTTTGAGTTGGGAACTAGCTACCACATGGTATGGAATAAACATTTACTCCCTCTGTCCCAAAAAAATAGTCCAACTTTCCTCTTTCGTTTGTCCCCAAAAAAAGTCTCATTTCTAAAAAGGAAATATTTATAGTGCAATTCAAAGAAAATACAAGCAAGTAAAGCTACATCCCCAAAAAGTTTGACTTATCGAATGGGGCTATTTTTTTGGGACGGAGGGAGTATTTGTTCTGTACCTTTATAGAAAAATCTTAGGTATAAAGTATTGAAAGAGCAAACAATAAGCTCTTTAAGAGCAAATGGTGGATTCTCATGGGTTATTCGATGTAAAAGCCCATATGTACAGTTTAGTGTTTGTCCTTAAAGCTTTTATGACCTTGATAATCCATGTTACTTGACCGACTTTCTGAATTTTCCTTTATCTTATTTGATCTCAGTTACAGTTTCTTGGTGGCAAGATGGTGGCACAGGACTTCATTGTGGATCTAAATAAGCCTCTTGTCTTCCAGGTGAACATTGCCACATTGTCACATTGTCTTTTGCGGTATTGGAAAATGACTCGTTCAAGCAAATACTTAGAATCTAGGGCTGCCTGGTTACCTATGTATTCAATACTTCTATTGACACTGGAACTGAAATAACATCTTACTTGCTGGTATTCATTAGTCTGGCCCTCCGTGGATTTGCATGTATAGTTTTGTGAAGGCATGGTCATACAAAAGCTTTGCCTATTAAATCTCTCATAGTTAACTCAAGTTACCCCCTTAAAAGGTGTGACTCGTCCTTAGTTCATTTCTTTTTCTTGAAACTCTGCGTGGAAATTCACAGGTTGGCCATCTTGGAGAATCTTATCAGGAGTGGGTTCACCAGCCTATTGTTAGCAAGGAAGGGCCCCGATTCTTTGAAAGTGACTTCTGGGAGGTACTAATTGTTCATCCTTTTTTATAGATTATTTGGTTAATAAACGAAACTCGTTTAATATAGCTAACTCTTTCCTATTTGAAACAGTTTCTGACCCGTACTGAGTGGTACGTAATTCCACTGGTTTGGCTCCCAGTTGTATGCTGGAATGTCTCCAAGGCCATCCGGATGGACCAAACACTTCCTGAGGTTGCAATAAGCATGTTAGCTGGCATTTTTGTGTGGTCATTGCTGGAATACACTCTGCACCGCTTCCTTTTCCACATTGATACAAAAAGCTACTGGTCTCTCTCTCTCTCTCTCTCTCTCTCTCTCTCTCTGCATGTGTTTATGTGCTGATCTCTATTTGCCAGCATGCTGGTTCAGTTTTCATGTTTTTATTTCTTTACTGATCTTGTTCAACTTCTTGTAGGGGGAATACAGCTCATTATCTTCTTCATGGTTGCCATCATAAACACCCCATGGATGGCCTACGCCTTGTTTTTCCTCCTGCTGCAACAGCTATTCTTCTGGTGCCAGTATGTCCTATTCAACTACATTACCTCCGTTCTAATTGAAAACGTATACTGGACTTCATTATATTTTGGCCTTCCATTTGTTTTTCAGGACTGTTTCTTCTTTTCATTCTCTAAATTCATATTGTATGTCATTTCTGTAAAATCTAAAAAGTGGTGCTTAGTTATTACTTAGAGGCGTCATTTGCGAAAATTGAATTGAAATCACTGTCATAAATCTTAACTGTGCATAACTTGTCTGTTCGGTGAGAACCCAATTAAACTCTATGCATCAAACATGGAGCTGGCATGTCTTTCCGTATTGGCTATATTCATGATTTTACCTCCATACGTGTTCCTTTGAGTTGAATGGTGAGAGACACTTGTCACCTGGAGAAGTAACTTTAATTGCTTAAAAAATTTACTGCCATATTTTAATTTACTGACCAGTTGAATTGAGGGAGTGCAGTTGAGTGTGATAAGGCTGCAACTTTTTTACAAGACAATTTTGGTCCATCTTCTCTATCAGACTGCCACATAACTTAGTTGAATAAAGTATATGGATCAATGTTATTTGATTTTTCACTAGGTAATGACTTCAGTTAACAAGATCTATGGCGATTTGGATTATTTATGACAACATTGATTATTTTGAAGTGCAAACGATCTGAATATGATAATGATAATGCACTATAGTATGGATATATCTACTGCTTCTGACCCATATGATGTTTATTGTCAGTTCTGGAACTTGGTTAAACTCTTATGTACTCCTTTTGTTGCTCCGGCTTTGTTTGGAGGCGGTTTACTGGGTTATGTCATGTACGACGTCACCCATTACTACTTGCACCATGGACAGCCGACGAGTGAAGTGCCTCGAAATCTTAAGGTAATTCTCCACTTGTAAAGTTTAGTCAATTTCATCAAAGTGCTGATCTGCCTCTGTATGACCATAAACATGCTAGTTCCTTTGAGTATTCATTTTTGTTTAACTGTTTATTGATAACAAGTCAATAACGAATTTCAGAATTGGGGCCTTCAACGCCAGTTCCAGTGTTTGGATCATCAAAAAAGATTGTAGAATTGGAATTGAATTAGAATACCATAGATCCCAATTCCATAAAAGGAATTCCA
The DNA here is from genome assembly GCA_016624345.1 of Platycodon grandiflorus. Lineage (NCBI taxonomy): Eukaryota > Viridiplantae > Streptophyta > Magnoliopsida > Asterales > Campanulaceae > Platycodon > Platycodon grandiflorus. Next base: position 70,408,141 of record CM028361.1, read on the forward strand.
TATAAGAATGGAAGAATTTCAACTCTCTATGGAGACGGGTATTCAAATTCCAAAAATTAATCCAGAATCCTAAGTGAATTCCTTGAACTAACCAAAAAGTAGTATTTTAAGTCTATGGAAATGAAATCCTATGCATTTGAATTCAATGGAATTATAATTCTTAGTGCATTCTACTCCCTCCGTCCCAAAATTAGTGTCCATTTTTAGTTTTTCACTAGAATTAAGGAAGTTGACTTTTATGCCATTTTAGTAGCACATACTCCCTCCGTTCCAGGCAAAGAGTTCACTATATTATTTTGGGATGTTTCACTTAAAGAGTCCACTTTCAAAAATTATCTCTACAATTTCTACAAACTTTTCTACTTTACCTTGCACATGCTATAAACATTTTGGCTATGCTTAAACATTTTTGTAATTAAATCCAATTATAATGCTACTTATACATCCCTTAATTATTAGACTTTTCAAACGTGGACCCTTTGGGTGGAACGGGGGGAGTATATGTTAATGCTCTTAGTGTCTATGCTATATATAGCATTGCAAGTGAAAACTAGAACATTATAGTTAGCGATGGTGAATTTAGTAAATTTATATGAAAATGAACACTCATTTTGGGACATGAAAGTTTTAAAACTGGACAATCATTTTTGGAAGGAAAAATGCATTTCTAACCACTACACATTGCTTTTCTTTTCTATTTAACCTTCACACTTTTTTTTTTTTGGTGAAAAACAATTGCCCTTTCATTCTCGCTTCAATTAGACCACTTCGTTTGTCCACCTTCAATATCATCAATGGACTTGGCTGACATAAACTTTTTTTTTTCTTACACCTTGGACTCTGAAATAATCTATTTCTTCGGAGATATTTGATGCATGTGATTCTTACCTGCCCTCACGTGCCTCAGTTTAAGCCAAGTTTTTCATGTCGACTCCAATTGGTATGGAAAAATTAGGGCTCGAAAGTAAGCTTCACATGCATCAAATTAGTTGCAAGAAATAGCCAGCTAGCTATTTTTGAGTCCAACGTGGAAAAAGAAGGCAATGTCAACTATGCTATAGCATTTCAAGTGAACATTAAAATATCATAGTTAGCAAAGGTAAATTTAGTAAATTTGCATAAAAATGGACACTCATCTTGGGACAAGAAAATTTTAAAAAGACACTCATTTTGGGACGGAGGGAGTAATTCAATTTGTCCAAACGGACCTCGAGGAACATGTGAACTCCAAAGGTTTACACTTCCAAGTGGAGTACTGCCTTCTAGGTGAAGGGCAGATGTGTTCACTCGTAGACCAACCCAAACACTAAAATTGAATGTCGTGCTGATCATTTTTGCCTGTGTGCTTGTGCAGAGATATCACTTAAATCATCATTTCCGTATTCAAAACAAGGGCTTTGGTATTACCTCCTCCTTTTGGGACAAGATCTTTGGAACGCTGCCTCAATCAAAATCTGCTGAGAAGAGTAGATAAATTTGAATGCAACGAATTAGTGGTTAAAGTGGTAATATTTTTAGTTTTTAGATGATTTTTTTATCCTCTGACATTCTTTCTCTAGGCGTCTATCACTCATGCGGTATGTTTTTGAAGCAGTGGTTTCGTGGTTGCTTTGTATCAGCATTGTTTCAATTCCTCGAGTGAGAGAATCTGTACTAAACAAATTTATGATCTCGGATAGAATCAATTTAATTATTTCTTCATAGAGGGATATCTCCTAGTTTTCTTTTTCTTCCTTTTTTTTGGAAAAAAAATAAAGTTATTTTCAGGTTTTGCTGGACTAGGTCTTATAAATTATTTGGTGCTGTGAAAATTACATTTAAGATATTTGGAAGGGAAAAAAAAATAGTTCATCCCAAAGTTAGTGTCTTCTGTACATTAGAATCTCTTTTTTTTCCTGAAAAATCCAGCTAAACACTCCCCCACTCCCTTTCTTTTTTGTTTCTTGGCTTTTGGTTCGCCCTCTCGAACTAGGCACGGTGATGATTTGAATGGATTGGATGTGGTACCTAGGGTTTGTTGGTATCAAAGTTGAAGTTAAAGAGAAGGGTGAGTGGGGAAGGGGGTGTGTTTTCAGTAGGTTGGTATGTGGGTTGGGAGTGAGCAAGAGGGACTCACGGATGACTTTCCTGCATCGGTCTTGTAGACAGAAGAGAGAGAGAGAGGGGTTCGGAGTTAGGGTTTTTTTTGCATATTTCGGTATCTTTTGGCTAGGTTGCACGGATGTGAATACGCGAATACGGATATGCGGACATAAGATACGGGGATACGAGATTTATGAAAAATATAGGATATGGGTATGGGGCAAATATGTAAATATTTAAAATATAAGGACCAAATTGTAAATATAAAAAACTATAAGAACAAAAACATAATATAAGTATGTAGTCTGTTTCGTAGTTTCATTCCTTTCCTCTATCTTTCTCTTTTCTTTTCTCCTAGTCTTTCTTCCTTCTCAAAATGATAGCAACGAGCCATTATTTACCCATTCTCCTTTCTTTTCACTTCCAAATTCACAAGAGAATAAAAGAAGAAAAAAAAAAAAAAGCTTCTGGTAGCTTGCAGTCATAGAACAACACCAAAAAAAAAGCTTTTGGCAGCTGGTGCGTGACTTACTCCAGCGACTTCCGGCGATGACGAAGGCACAGACAGTTCGTCACGGCAAGGAGATAGCAGATCTGTACTTAGATTGGGTGAAAAGTGAAGATTGGAAGCTAGATCTGATCGAAATCCTTCAGATGCGTATCCGGGTTTTGGGTAAGCGTACCCGTATCCCGTGTCCAAAGTTTCAAAAAATTCAAATTCAGCCCCGGTACATTATTTGAGCCGTATTTGGCATATCCGTTCGCATTCGTGTCCGACACGTATCCGATACGCAATATGCCGCGTGAGTGGCGTGTCCGTGCAACCTAGTCTTTTGGTATTTTGGTCTTTTGGCGATTCCATTGATGGCATCTAGCGGTGTATTCGAGATTGCTATTATGAAATAGTTTAGGAGAGTTCTTTGTTGGTAGAATAGTTTTGAGTGTAATTTAACTTTACACCTTCTTTCTGATTCGGTTCTAGAACTTTGACATTTATTGTGGTCCCTAAACCGCACTTTAAGGCTTACAGTTAGTCCCTCAAGTGACGGCCGTCACTTTACAGGTTAATCTTTTTTATGAAATGCCCTTACTACATGCTGAGTGTGATTACACTGTGGACAAATCGTGCTTACTTGGATTTAATTTTTTTTTTAAAGTTACGCAAACTCTCACTAAAACCATTTCCTCTCTCTCTCTCTCCTCGTTTCTCTCTCCCTCTTCTTCTAGGTTGACCGACTTCATGACCACTACCTTCTCAAAACCTTCTCAAACCAGATGATTAGCAGAATTTGGCCTGACCGCAACATCTTCCACAACCTAATCAACAGAGCCATAACACAATCCCAACCCAGCCAAACCCACGCCCAAATCAAACTCAAAACCTCCCCTTTTCAATTCGACTACTATTATCGTATTCCCTACTTCACCCAAATCAAACAACAACTGCTTCAGCTCCCCTTTTTAATTCCAACCCAATTTTGAGATGTCATAAGTCATTAGTCAAACACACCCAAATCAAACACAATCCCAACCCAGTTTTGTTGACAAACACTCCCATGTATTCACTCCTTCACCTCCCCCTTTCAATTCGACTGTTATTACTCAACAATAACTGCTACTGCAGACGGAAAGGATGAGAAGTCGAATTTCATGGTGGATTACCTAATCCACTCACTTGGGTTCTCCAGAGAAGAAGCCCTCTCTGCTTCTTCCAAGGTAAGTAAGTCATTTGAAATCCATACACAAACTCGACTATGTTATCAATCTCTTCAAACAAGTCGGTGGTTTAGACCGAACCCACCTCAAATCTCTCGTCTCTTCTGTTCCTAAACTTTTATTACATGAACCCAGCAAAACCCTTGAACCCAAACACAGAAATTGTACCCACATACACCCACACTCGGATAAAGAGAAAGAGAGAGAGAATGAGAGAGAGAGAGAGAGAGAGAGAGAGAGAGGAACCCAGATCAGCCATAACATGACATTTCCATCTCAGACACTTAGAGAAAGAAAGTGGGACTGTGTTAATGTGTGAGAGAGAAAGTGGGAGAGAGAGACAGATATGTCTTCTCCTCTACTCTGGAATGAGAAAATCCCCTTAATTCCTTTATAGAGAGAGAGAGAGAGAGAGAGAGAGAGAGAGAGAGAGAGAGAGAGAGAGAGTGGGCGGAGATGGTGACTCGTACACCGTCGGAGATGACGCCGGTTCATATTTTGCTTCTAGAATCTTCAATTTTTTGGTTTGTTGTTGTTGTGGCTGTTTTTTTAAAATTAGGGTTTTAATGGGTAAAGCAGATTTGTAATAGAGGCGGTGGCTAGAGAGAGATGGTGGCTAGAAGAAAGCTTGGAGCCCAGAAGAAGAGGAAGAGAGAGATAGAGAGAGAGAGAGAGAGAGAGAGAGAGAGAGAGAGAGAGAGAGAGAGAGAGAGAATTCATAGCCAAATATGCTTACTTCGCCGACCGGCCTACACAAATTCTTTTACCACTGAATCTCTTCCTACTTCCAAAGATCCATAAGCTTCCGATCATCTATGAATTAGACTTTCTTTAAGGCAAGAACAGGGCTGACGGATCCCAAGCCCACGCTAATCCATTCATGAAATCTCACGTTGGTTACTTTTTATCTTTTGTTTGCACGACATTAGAAGTTGTGAGCAAATTTGGGCAAATGCCTAGCTAATTCGCACCTCTCCCATCGAATTTGTGTTTAGCCGGACTCGATTTGACTAGAAGAGAGAAAGAAAAAAAGAGAGAGTATGAGAGAGAGAGAGAGAGAGAAGAAAGAAAAAACCAGAAGAGAGAAAATGATATATATATATATATATATATATATATATATAGAGAGAGAGAGAGAGAGAGAGAGAGAGAGAGATGGGAAATGGTTTAGTGAGATTTGCTTTACTTAGTTAGAAAAAAAAAACATTAATTCTAAGTAAGCACGTTTTGTCCACCGTGGAATCCCATTCAGCATTTAGTAAGGGCATTTCGGGCATTTTAGATTTTTTTTAACTGGTTTAGTGACGGCCGTCACTTGAGGAACTAACTGGAAGGCCTAAAGTGCGGTTCAGGGACCACAATAGAAAATGTCAAAGTTCTAGAACCGAATCAGAAAAATGTGTAAAATTCAGGGACCAAATTATATATTAAACCAAAAGAATAGGCATGTAAAACTTAGCCTGAAGCCCGGTGAGCCTGGTCCAAAAAAAGCTCGGCCCTAATTCAATTTTGACCTGTTTCATAGCTTGGTTCGGCCTTGCCCCTTAGGTGATAGGGTAGGGCTCAACCTAGGCGTTTAATGTTGAGCGAACTTCGGGCCGGTCTCATTTGATGAGTTTTCAACCTATTTTAACCCTTATACTTGTTTCAAACCGGCGAAAAATGAACTTTTATTGCAAAATGTCATCTATGCCCTTAAAAAATACGAAACAGGCGCACGATGCATCGCAATTTCAAATCGATGCCTCGCAATTCTAAATTGACATCGCAAATACAAATCGATGCATTGTAAATCAAAGTATGTAATGTGATATTGTATACAAAAATGCAGTTTTATAGCATCGGGATGCATGAATTTTATTTTTTGAATTAATCGACATTTCAATTACGAGGCATCAAAGTGTGCATCATGATGCATAGTATTGTACTAAAAAGTACTGTTTATTGCATCGTGATGCATTACAAATCGAAAATCGCGATGCATATAGTATTGAATTAATTCAAATTTCATGCGTCGCAATGCATCAATTTTGCATCGCAATACATAAATTGATGCATTACGATTCAAAATTGATGCATCACAATGCAAGTTTTGTGCATTGTCTGTAATAAATGTTGCATCGGGTGCGTTCTCTGCAATACCATCTTCCTGTTTGCCTTCTTTATTCATCTCGTAGGTCAAAGCATTATCAGTTTAAAAAAAATATCAACAATTATAATGCAAACTGATAAAATATTGGTCAATGACACCATATTTTTAAAATCTTCTTCATTGGTTACAGCGTATTTTCAAGTACAATTATTGTATTGAAAAGTGTAATATTTACCTCTAATGGATTCGATCTAATCAGATAAAAAAAAAATATTTTTCTGAAACTTTCAAAACAACGGTATCTCTTCTAAATTCATTTTTCTAGTGAATCCATTGATTTCGATTTTCCAGTAAATCTATTGATTTTGAAGTGAATTCGATCACAACAACTTAAACAAATTTAAAAAACGAAATTGAATTTGCAGAAGATCAACTGTGATATGGAAGGAAATTTTGATAATAAATTGTACTGGAAGGAAAGACGCGGTTTATAAGAGTAAATCAAGGAATACGATGCTAAAAACATGCCTTAGATTGTTACGGGAGCAGTTTTGGACAATTGACCAATTTATCTACTAAACTACACTTTATTGGTAGTAAATAATTTATCTAGGTCTAAAGCGGTTCAAAATTCTACAAAGGTACTGCCCGCAATTGTTCCTTTAATGTCCCCTGAGGCCAAGTTCTAAGCCTGACTCTCAAGCTTGAATATTGGTCCTTTTTTCTTTTAAAATAAAAAAAAATTATTGGTTTTTAATTAGTAAGATCTAAAATATATTTATAAAATGACCAACTCGTAAAAGGAAAAAATAAAAAATAAAATTGGTGGCTTTTGGTGTCTCCATCCACTTTGTTTCTCCCCTAGAAACTACCTCCTAAGAAAATAATCATTATATTAATTCTTCATACTTATTACATTCAAAATTTTTAATAAATTAAGATAATAATTTTAAAATATATATGTAACATTCATTATAATCGTAAAAAAAGAAAAATATTTGCAAATGCTTAGCGTCTGCAAATGGATTCTAAAATATATACTCCCTCCGTCCCTAAATTATTATCTCCCTTTCCTTTTTCGTCCGTCCCAAAATAATTGTCTTGTTTGAAACGTTCCTTTTTAGAACATTACTTTTACTATTTTACCCTTACTTTTTCTTTCTACTTTAATTATGGGCCACATACACATGAGCATTAAAGGAAACAACATATTTTTTTAATATTATTCTAATATTAATAATCAAGTCAATTGAGTTTTTTTAATCTGTGTGTCGAATTAACCCAGACAATAATTTAGGGACGGAGGGAGTATTATTAGGGAATGAAAACTGAAACATGAGCAATACTATTCGGCCGCCTTGAATGCTAACCTTAAGCTCGGCCTGGACTTGGCCATAGGGCTTAGGACTAGACTAGGGTTTCATATTTTCCACTCTCGGCAGACCTGTCCAGCCCTGTTGGTTTGACGCCATTAAATGATAACTTGAGAGTATTAAAGCACATGAACTCAAGTATATCTTAAAGGGTTAATTAGCTTTTTTAATCAATGTAAACTAAATAAATAAAAAATTGGTGAACCGAAAAAAAGTAATTAGAATTCAAGTTCTCGAGATTTGGATTACGATCAATTCTTCAATTACATGTCGTTTGAGATTTAGCATTTTAGTGCCCGTTTGTTAGCGCGTTTTGGCCAAAACGCAGGGTTAAAACGCAGCTTAATCCTTAATTTAGCGTTTTAATGCTGCGGTAGAAAACGCTGCGTTTTCAAAACGCAGTTGCGTTTTAAAACGCTGAAATTCCTAACTTTTTCCCAAAATGTAGATTTTAGAATGCAGTAGGGAATAAAAAAATAACGTTTTGACATAATATCCTAAACGCATTTATAAAAAAAAAAACCGCGTTTTAAATAATCTGCGTTTTAGAAACTCTGCGTTTTTAAAACACTGCGTTTTCAAAACGTTACACCAAACAGCTTAATCAATGTAAACTAAAAAATTAAAAATTGGTAAACCAAAAAAAAAAGTAAATATAATTGAAGTTCTCAAAATTTGGATTATGATCAATTCCTTAATTACTTGGCGTTTGAGATTTGGGTGCAAAAATGATTATATCTCTAGAATTTTCAATAATTCTCTCTCATCGTTAAGTAATTCTCATCATGTTTACAAAATCCGTTGACTTCAGAAGTTATGCAATGAGTCCCCTCCAAATATTATGCGAACGGTTGGTTACAATATTTTGTTGCCTCTTATTAATTTGATTGAGTCAATTACCTAAGTCTTAAAAAGCGTCTGTAAGCCTAATTGTTAGTAGATTGCGTGCTACATATTAGTCGGCAACTCTATTTAAAACTTAGCTATAGCTAGTTAGGTTCGTGTGTGCTTTATAGGCGTCAATCATCACATATCTTATGATCAATTTGAAGCGAAGTGTGCCAATAAGCTCATTCTACAAACCTGTTAATTTAGAGGACTCAAAGTGTGTCAAACTATTTCCTACATGAACCAGATAAGTAGATTCTCATGGATAAGTAGATTCTCATGGACATTTTAGACCTTATCCTTCCATTGACATTTGACTTCGAAGAGCGTAGCTTATACTTCACATGGGTCTGCAAAATCTTTTCTCTTTTAGGCAACAATTCAAAAAGGACGATGGTAGAAGTTGTGTTATGCCCCGACCCAAAATCGTATACGGACTCGCGAGTTGGTGCGTGGTTTGGATCATGTAACAATAATTAGTAATGAAGTTCTGCTAAAAATTGGAGCTACTTTAGATAATCTAGGTAACAACTCATCTAATACCATCTCGAGTTATTGATCTCGAAAAACATCTTATAATAGCTTGATCAGAGTTACACTGCTTGGTGTACATGCACGACAACTTGTGCCGACTGCTAATCTTATAACAACACATACGTAGCTGTGCTATGTAATTCTAAGAATCGTGCTATACAAACAAACAAACACAGAGTGAGTCGAAAACTCACAAAGTTATTAAATGCAATTACATGGAATGTGATCATGCAGAATGTCAAGACAAGATATAACAATGATTCAAGTCTAATCTCAGCCAATTCCATATTTACGAGAGGCTTAGCTATCACCAACTGTCCCATAATAGTTGAAAACCGCGACCAACTCGAGAAATATGAAAGGCCCACCATGCCCTACCAAAGGCTCAGCAGTAGCCAACAGTTTCATACCAGTTGGAGACCATGAACAACCGGCATGCATAGCTAGCATATAACAAGTAACTTACAGTACATATAATGATGTCGATGTATGCCCTCAACATTCCTTTTACTTTTCATCTTACTCTTCTTGTCTGCACATGTGTTGCTACTGCAGTGCAAGTTCTCAAGTTAATACCTTTATTTATTCCATGGGTGGCTCCACCTCTACGGCAGCCCTTTCCTCGTGACTGGTTCTACCTCTACGGGTAGCCCTTTTCGCATGACTGGTTCCATGGGTGGATCTACCTCAACGGGCAGCCCTTTATGCATGACTGGTTCCATGGACGACTCCACCTCTACTGGTAGCCTTTTTCGCATGACTGGTTCCATGGGTGGCTCCACCTCAACGGAAAACCCTTTTCGCATGACACCCAATTTCCATCAGTCATTGATCTGAGGACAATAAGGCTTGCAGTATGCAAGTGTTGCCCTATTGGTTACGACAGTGGGAACTACCTCTTACCATGGCCAGTGGCAGGGTCTGAGTCCACAGTTGTTACTGTGCATTCCAGGATTCCCAAGTATCACGCCCAAGTAATTGCTAGATGGTTCTTTCATGAGTAGATGTTTACTTGTATGGATCTTATGTTGTACATAATAATCATATGCACAGGATATTTACTTCTACCACATAATCACAGTACACATATAAGTTGTTTTGCATGTACCTATCATAGCTCTATTAGCTACTAATTCATTTAAGTTTCCGGGTCACAACGGATCCCGTCATGTTCAAGAATTCATGTCACATATTTACTATAATTCCCAACTCTATAGTTTCCTAATATTTTAGAAAATATACCCATATACAATTCGTGTTATAAGTATCTACTATAGTTGTATTGGGCTACTAGCTCAATTCATGGGTCACAATGGATCCTGTCAATTTAATGTTTATGTAAAGTTCGTCTTTTTCTATCACGCGACACATTGTGTCCCGTATTAGTTTCATGCCAACTCTATTCCATATGTCATAGTATTTATGACATAATAACTTTACTTATACGGTTCCCTAAAATTTTAAGAACAATAACTCATAGCAACTCTTATTTCATTCTATTTGACTCCAATTAGGTCATTAGAAAATATTACCAACTTTCGGGTTACCATTGCGACCCCTAGTATCGCTCTATACTTTCAATTATTCAAGCAACCATTTATCCCAAGCATGTGTTACACATCAATTTTCACAAATAATACATGAACTACTTGTCTTCTATAGCATGAGAACTATTTTTAGTCTATCATGCAATATTTCAAGACGAAGGGTTAGTAACTTACCTCTAGCGCTTTTCCTTAATTAAACTTCATCCAAAAATGATCTACTCGTCGAACACGTCGCTTCTACGGAAATCAGTTTATCCAAATTCTGAATACCCGTGCACCAAATGAGCCTCACACCGAGAGAATTGAAAGACGTATGTGTTTTAGTGTGTGAAAGTATATGAAAAATGAGGATTTTCAAGCCCTTTATATAGGCCTAAGGTAAATAGGTGAGTCACCACCCTTTCTCCAGGTTGCGACACGTGGCAGCGAGGTGTCGTACATGCCCGTGACGACTCATCGTAATAAAAGAACGAGGTGTCGCAATTCTGGAATAGGGTTGGTACGGCCGCTCTGCTTTGTGGCACGAGCGCACCTCCGACTATTTTCCCAGTTGTTCATTTTTTGTTCTTTCATGCGATCGTTGTCGAACCTTTTGTAATTATATCCCGGTGTTAGGTCCGAGGGTTGCTCAGTGAATAGGCTAGAGGGGGGGGGGTGAATAGCCTATACTTTGTGTAATAAAAATTTCATCCAATTTTAACATTTAAATTGAAGAGTAGATGAAATGATTACTACACATAGGTCATCTTCCTCATTCGACTTAGCCGAAGATAGAGACATCGGACGTCCTTGATCGCACGTAGAATGTGCGAGACGGAAGACGTTTGTTAAACTTAGGCGATGAGAATGAGTTTGTGCAGCGGAAGAATAAACAGCATAAGTTTAACAATTTAGATTAAAGTAACTGTAAAGATTTGATATGAAAGAGAACTTAACAGTTGACTATAATCTGTATTAGATGCATCATTTACTTTCCTTAAACAGATTGCACATGATAAAGCAAATTATACAAGAAAGAGAAATCAAGGCTGAATGTAACAAACATATATATTATATTAAAATTCAGCAGAGGTTTACTCAAAGGCAAACATGCTTAGTACATCAACCTAGACTCTCTAACTTAGCAATCTCCCCGGAGGTAGAAGGAAAGTGAGATGGGATACCGGGAAGACTTATATTAGAACTCTAATCCTAGCAGTTCCTAACAACCTTGGAGGTCAGTGAAGGAAAGTGCTAGTGTTAGAGTGATGTGAGAAGAGAATATTAGGTGTTGTTCAAATAGCAAGTATTTGAACAACTGAGTGCTGAGCACTCGACCAAATATGATGACAACTTATTGCACAATCGGCACAGCTTATAATGTAGTATAAGTCTGCCGATATGAATGCAATCTGGACATGTAAGTTCTGGCTCTTCATCGGACATCTTCAAGCTTGATCTGGCTTCAACGATCTGTAAGATACTTGGTCTCTTTGCTGGATGATGAAGTTGAGGCCACTGAAGAGACTGAGTTCTTCGAAGGAAGAAGAACTCAAATCAACAACAAGGTTGTTGATCAAGCAGCTTCTCGCCTTTTGATTTTCTTCTCTCTCTCTCACAAAGTGTTTGTTCTTACACTTGTGATTTCTCACTCTAAAGGAGTGGTTCGGATTGAAGAAATGAAGATCAATACCACAACCTTTCTCAAGCATAAGCATACACGTTGTGTGTTCTAGTGCTTGTGCTCTCTCTCTTGTCTGTCTGGAAATGAGGATGAGAGTCTTCTTATATAGCCGGAGAAGAAGAGGTGACCGTTGGTGTATTGAATAGGTTTATGCCCGTTGGTGATCTGAATCTCATAATGTAGCAGTACATCTTTGGATTTGTTGGGCAAAGACCTTCGCTTAGGTTTAAGTCTTGAAGATGGTCCGTGAGACAGCCGACGATTTGGACGTGTCGAGCTTAGCCTGGATGCACGATTGATGTGGACGTATCATTGCTTTGATCAGTAGTGCGCGCCCGTGCTTGGCCTTTTCTCGAAATGAAACTTTGAAGACCGCAAACACTGTTCGAAGAGGAAATGTCCATTGGATAATCGTGAAGGCGCAGACATCGATGCGTATCTTGGATTTGTCGACGATCTTGTAACGGATCTATTTTGGCTTGAAGTGCGTTGAGTAACGACCGATGTATCTCGTGATCTTACGCTTCTCAGCTTGTTCGATGAGGGATTTGGCCGATTCTGAGATCTGCCATTATAGAACTGCTGATGTAGAAACCGCTGATGGTCACGATGTTCCTCTTGAATAAATAGCTTCTCTGCAGTTTGCTCTGATGAAGTGCTTTGGCGGATACGAGAATCTGCCGATATAGAACTGCTGATGTAGAGATGGCTATTTAGGCAGTCATAGCTGAAGGGAAATGTCTGCTAGTGAGACATCTGCCGATGATCACGTCAGCTGGCAATTGAAGAGCTTGATTCATATGAAAGTTTGTCATCACTTTGGTAGGACAAAGACTCGGATATGTACAAAGACTTCCTAGTCTAATGACCTATGCATTGTTTCAACAAGCTGCCACACTAACCGGTACGCAGCCCTTTTAGCCACTTGTGAAACATGCGTTGTAATGGGAACAAGCAAATCACTGTGTTGGAATATGCATACATATATATCAGCTGATTTACAGGCATATTCCTAACAATCTCCTCCTATTTGCTTGGGACCATTACTACAATTGACTTATACATATAGCTCTTTAAAGCAGTTGTTCAATCCTTAGTAATAACATGCCACTAATGAGTATTCATTTTATATCAAGGCATGCCCTAGGCTGAACTTACAAGCGATAGCGTATGTATAGTCATCTATTGCTAAGTATTTACAGACTCAATAAATGAAAGAACAAATACGAAGCAATTACCGAAACAGTTTTTAGGCAATTGGTAATATTACCTTAAGAATGTGATTCTTGCATTGGATGATCTGAAAAATGTTGCTTAAGCAAGAAGTAGAAAGTATAAGTATACTTTTCATGTTGTTCTTAATCGAATTGATTAAGCATCTTCATCTGATGATTTTAAAAGTTTGTGAAGGATAGGTAGAGTTTTATAATAGTCAGCGTACTATAATAGTCATATAGTATTTCGCTGTATGGGTAGTTACACAATCTCTCCTCCTTGCTTGTTGTCTTTTAATCTTTAATCTCTCCTCGTTACTAGTTGTCTATCTCTCCTCCTTAATAGTTCACACTTTGGGGGGGGGGGGCATTACAACTTCACAATCTCTCCTCCTTAATGAATATTGTTCTCAATAGTGTTAATCCTACTATAATTTCTTGAGGCCTAACTTCCTTCATAATCACTTGGGGCCATTACTTTCATATTACAATCTCTCCTCCTTAATGGTTACAATCTCCCCTCTGTATGTATAATGATAATCTGTATGTATAATGTCAATCTCATTATAATCTCTCCTCCTTAATGGTCACAAGCTAAATTTCTTCTCTTTTGTATATATTTCTTCTCTTTTGTATAGAAATATCTCTCCTCCTTATAGAAATATCTCAAATTTCTCCTCCTTAATGGTCACAAGCTAGATATAGATTGACAGGTACCAAGTAAAATACTTGTATAAGGACAATATTGAGTAAGTACTTCCTTATTGGGGTTCGAATCAGTTGAGAGAGCTGATTTATGTTAATTCATAAGGTATGAATTTAGACATGTAGAGGGAAGGAAGTTTGTTCATATCGGCAGTATTCAAAAATATAGGCAGACTAAGTATGCTATGTGGAAAAATTTTTTTTTGAATATTGCAAGTCATTTAGCAAACTAATTTTCTTTCTCAGTATCCGAATAGTATATAATGCACAGTTTTCATGTATAAGAAATACATATCAAATGTGGAGAGTAAGATATCAAGGTGAGGAATGATGTTTCATTGCTTGTAAAGAGGTTTTACAAGAATGTAGTGTGACAAGCTTTATTATTGTAATAGGAGTGGCAAATAGGGTAAGCTGTTTAATTAGTGATACCAATTGGTGAGTAGTAAAGCATTCAAAATAGTCTTCTCCTTAAGGTATATCAAGTCAAAACAGGCAAGTATGGTTGAGTCTTATGTTGACTTTTGTTGGATGCATGAGATATACATCTAAAATATAAGATGTAAGGTTTGCCTACAAGGTATTGCTGAAGTTCATCAAGAAAGTAAACTGCAGGCATGAACGAGTATGCACCAGGACAAGTTTTGAATACTTAACTCAAAAGAAAATGGCAAATGTAGATAAACAGATGTTCACAAAATTAAACACGTTACCTATTTATCATAATAAAACAAAAGAGGATTTGCTTGATAAACCATAGACCTAGCTAGTCATCCTAATGAGGTAGAGTTAAAGAATGAAGGTCTGCTTATTCTAATCGAAGGGAACATTGACCGCTGAATTTGACGCAGAATGGACGTTTGCTGGTTGAAGCTCCTCCTGAGATGAGGGTTGCTCAAGGTGAGCATTTGAGGCGATGGGAGCAGGGGCAGTAGTAGTGTTAGGTCCAAGGTTGCTCTATATAGGCTAGAAGGGGGGGGTTGAATAGCCTATGTCCAATTTTTGAAATTGATTCAAAAATCTTACTTCACTAGGGATTTAAAAATTTTGCAGCGGAAGTCTTGTGAAGCACAGACAAGTTGAGAATGGCCGATCTTGGCAGACAAGATCGCAGCTTCTAATGATTGGAAACTGGAAATTTAAAGCAACACAATCAAATCACAATCACACAAAAAGAGAAATATTTAATATGGTTCACACTTATAAATAAGTGCTACGTCCACAACCAAAGTGGTCAACTTTGGATTTGAAAATCGTGTACTAAGTTTTTCCACTAGATATTTTACAAACTAAATCTCTAATGGATTGTGTACAAAAATTTTGTTGACCAAGTGTTTGTGTGGGAGAATTGATATCAATAAGATACAATTCTCGTGAGCTATGAAAAGCTAGGTGTTGCAATCAATGAAGAGCTTTAATGGACGATCGTCTTAGAGTGAGGCTCTTCAAAGAAGGATGTACGATAGGACGTTTAAGCTTTAATGCACTTGAAGAGGATGAAGAAGATTCGAGTTGTAGTTGTTGAAGTGTATTGAATGCAGCAATGGATTCTCCTTTTATATGCAGGAGGAAGCTAGGAGCCGTTGGTGGTCTTCTAATTTGAATTTAAGAGCAATTAATGCTCTAATCGTTGTTGACTCGATAGGCCGACCCAGCTTGCGCTGTTTCCGACACTTTGCTAAAAATAGGCGGTGCTTGCAGGAGGAATGTCCTTTTCTGAGTTGTATGCCAAGAATGGAAACCTTCATTGAATGCGTTTTGCAGGTTAACGTTGCATCGAAGTCAATGAAGTCCACAAATTAGGACATGTCTTAGGCAGCTTCTCTTATCGGACGTTCTTAAGGTTCTTCAACATTGCCGATGAAGCTTGGCCGATATGAGCTTGTCCGATATTCAAACGAAAGACCGATGCATTGTTTGCCTATTGTGCGCAGGACGTCCGATGTCCTATAGGCTATCTTCTTCAAGGCTACTTACAATAAGCAATCCTAGGCTATTCAAGCTATGTCTAAGTACAAGTTGCCACTCTAATGCACACGCAGCCCATTAGTCACCTTGTCTTAGACTTAGGTTATGGATTCAAGCAAATCTAGGCTAAGATGCAACAATCTCCTCCTATTTGCTTGAGTCCATGACCCTACGAATACAATATCACCGACCATGTTCAAGTCTAGTAATAACATGCTTGTAAGATTGATATATTAAATAAGCATGCCCTAGATGAACTTACATAAAGGTCATTGTATTCAAGAATTACAAAGTGTTTACAAACAGAAATTAAGCATCGACACTTGTAATTAGACCGAATTTAAAGACATGCAGATAGGCGAATAGGCAATATAGGACATGTCTTTAAACCGTGGTTTAAATTTCATGCACACATAATAATAAGCAGATCATAGTAAAGCATGAAAGTTTTAAAACATAGACATTGTTAATTAAACAAGTTGTTTAATTACAAAGTTTAGCAAAAGATTATACAAAATATTATCTACTGGTTCGAGAAGATGACCGAGATGATGCACGACCTTTGCCTTTGCCTCGATGAAGATTGCCCATAGCCTCTTGATGCCCATTTAGAGTCAACAGCCCCTTAAGTCTTGCAATTTCTTCGTTTGCGCGCTAGCTCTTCTTTAGTGTCGCCAAGAGGGAGAGCTCTTTGTTCTTCCGCTGAGCGAGCATTATGCTCAATGAGCTTGGTCTCGCGATCATTGTTGAGTCCGGCCATCTCCTCCTTCATGGACGCAAGCGAGGCATCAATAAAGCCGAGGCGGTTCTCGCAGTTTTGCGCTCCTTGCGATAGTAAGCCAAGTGCTTGGTCGTGAGAGTACGCGTCGCCGCACGGAGGAGTGAACAGAGCGATTTGCTGGCGTTGAGAGTGAAGCACAAGCTTGTAGCCGCCTTCAACCATGACGACGCATCATCTTAGTGGCGAGGTTGTCCCAGTTGGTTTCGAAGATGGCAGATGTCTTGGAGGAAGAGGCCGAGATCCGGGCCGCGCAGCTTGGCTTGCAGAGATGGATCGTAGGCGCATCAAAAGCGGCCTTTGCACCCTTTGAAATCTCCATCACTTGAGTCATGCATCGCCACCATGGGTGATGTGAGACCGATCCGCAGAGAGTTGGTGCAGGCCTTGGTCAGTCAACAGAGATGACCTCAAAATCCTTCAAAAATTTATGTACACCTTTAGCAGATAGGTATCGACGAGTCGATGACTCGAGAGAGGGATGGACCCGCCGAGGGGGAAGGATGGCCGGTGGCTTGGGTAGGAGGGGGAGGATGGCCGGGAAGAGAGGGAGGGCGGAGGAAGAGGTAGAATGGATGGTGGAGGAAATGGGAACATAAGTAGAAGGAAGGAAGGCTAGGAAAACGCGAGGAACAGGAAGAGCCTTTCTATGTAGATGACATAGGAAAGGGGTGAATAAAGAAGGAGGAGGAGAAAAGAAAGGGGAAAGGCTAGGAGAAAGGAAGAGAATAGGGATGAGAGGGTTGAAGCCAAGGTAAGTGGTGACTACATCAATGAAGGTGTAGACCACGGGGTGAAGAAGGATGGAAGGATGGCGATAATGGAGAAGACAGGGGTTTAGGCAGAGAGAGGAAGGGGAGATGTCCGATTTGGTAGAAGGGGAAGGCCTAGGTCCTTATGGATTGCAACCCATTGGTTGAAGATCATAAGATCTTGAACCGCCGAGTTGTGGGAGAAAAAGAGTTGTGACCAGCAGAGGAAGAGGGTCATAGTAGGCACCCCATTGAAAGATGATTTCACCCGCACATAGGCCGACAGGAAATCTCTGGGGTAGTCAAGGGTGGCTAAGAAAGGGTCGTCAGATGGTTGGGTTTAGGCCCGCTCCTCCGAAGGACAGCAGAGCTCGCACCTCGTGTGGTTGGTATAGGGGTTGGTTTTGAGGCGTTTGGGAGTAGGCGATCGAAGAGGGAGAGATAGGTCGTTTGGAGGATGGTGGTTGAGAGGTGGTGGCGGTGAGATGTATGGCTCTTGTGTGGTGGTTGTTTGGATGGGAGCAGAGGGAGGAGGTGAGGAAGGTGTGAGGTGGTAGTGGTAGTAGGCATAGGTGGTGAAGGTGGAGGAGAAGTGGCGGTGATCGCAGCTCGAGAAGTGCACCCGCTTCTTGGCACTCTTCTTATAACGTTTGCCATGTTTGGACTTAGTAGGAGGGAAGAGGCGTAAGGTGGTGGAGATGATTTGGAGGGAACTGGTGGAGAAACAAACATGGAGAAACGGCTGGTGGAGACAAATGCTGTGCACTACGGTGTGGATGAGACCTTAGGAAGGCCAAATGATTCGTCCGTGGGTAGGAGGGTTTGTTTGGTTTTGGGTTGGGAGGATTGGTAAGTAGGTTTAGAGGGTTTGGAGAGGTCACCGGTTGGAAGGATGATGTGTCCTTCTCAACACCGCCTTTGAGCGGTGTTTCGGATTGCTTGAGTTTGGGAGTGAGAGAGGGAGAGTGTTTAGGCTTTTGGAGGGGTTCAAGAGCTCATATGGATCATGATCCACCGCCGAGGTCAAATGTTCAGCTGCACCCAATAGGTGTAGGCTCCTCCTCCTCACAGGTAACCCAATGGCAACAGAGGTGACTTTCCTCTTACCCTTGTCGGCTTGGTAGAGGGCCACCAAGAGCAAGAAAAGAAAAGAGGGCAAAGAAGAAGAAGAAGAAGAAGCGAATTTCACCGCGTTGGTTGTCCTTTTGGCCATATCATCCCGATAGCGGGTGATGTTGTTGACCGTGAAGACGTAGGTGTTGGACACCTTGATGAGGTCGTCGCAGCGACCGCTCATCAATCTCCTCATAACGCGGAGGATGACATTAATAACCCTTACAAAGGGCCTCTTCATGGAAGGGTGAGCTTGACTTCAAAGAACGCCCGGGATAGCATTGAGAAGATAATTTTGGCCCGCTTGAGTTGCTTGCGAAGGACCACCGCTTGGTCCACATCACCGGGAGGTGAAGATGTCCCTCGAGCCATTTTTGAATAAGATGCTCTTGTCGAGCGATGGCCGATATGATAGGGGTTTTCTCGGGAAGAGGTTCCTGGACATCTCTGAGAACCTCTCGGTTGCGATCCTCATCATTTCCCAAGTGCCGATTCGGATCGGCCAAGTCCAATTTGCCTTCAACAGCACCCAAGGATTTCTCCAACATCCTTGTAGGTCAACTTGATGTAGTGCCTCGATGTAGCCCTTGATATAGCTTAAGTTGATCGGCTCGAGGCATTAGTCGTGGAGGAGGCGTAATCATCCTTGTATAGAATTCCTCGCCTAGATAGTTGTCAGTGGGTGTCGTTGAGTTGGAACAGGGGAGAAGGCCACACTCACCAAATCTTTTAGAAGGGCATCACCAACAGATGTGCTAATGATGGAGTCTCGTCTATGGTCATCCCAGATGATAGTTTGACCGGGAAGGATCCCGATTGGGAGCTCAGCAGCCAATGCACTGTTGGCTTTGCAGAGGCGAAGATGAAGTGGTGGCAGCTTTGAGGATTTAGACTTTCCCTACATAATCGGCAGATGTGAGAACAAAGATATATAGAAATCGGCAGATATGCAAGAATCAGCAGATAATCAAGAAATCGCAGATATTAACATAAACAAGTACTGCTCGATCAAAACCCAAAATATAGACAAATTGAACCAAAATATAAGAACAGTTCATCATCCGGGTTTTCAAATATCTACCGAGTTTGTCGATTCAAGCAAACAAACCGATATAAACCGAAAACATAGTACCACAGAATCTCTACAACACATTTTACACCCAAAAGCATGATTCAAGCAACAATCGCAATATACCACAGCTCATCAATGGTGGACAGCTTTAAAACCTTAAATTAGGTCAAAACAAGATCCTAAAACTGGATTTAAATGACTCAAGAAGGTGTAGAAATCCTTACCATTGATGATTTTAAGCTTGAAAACTTGAGAACTTTGTAGGTTTAAGAAGATTTGAATCGATTGTAGATTCGAAGGTAAAGAGGTTTTTGAAAGTTTGAAAATGGCGGTTATAGAGCAAGTGAAGAGTCACCGTGCGATTTGTCCTTTTATACCTCCGACAGCCAATAAATGATATTTGATAAAATTTGAAATCCGCATTTATTACCCGATGAGTCACCGTACGTATGACGCCCTTAAGTCTCGCCTATATTATCGAGTCGCCTATTTTATCGAAGACCCGATGTGGAGATAGACACTTACCCAAGGTTGTCTATTTACTCTAGAGTTGAGATCGGCCGATCACATAGGCGCTTTAATAACAGCAGCTTATGAAATAACTTAAAGAATTAGCTAGAAAGGATTAAGGATTGAGGTCAAGCATACCAAGCTCTCCTCTTAAATATGCAAACCTGGTTGAATCAAGTGGTTTTGTGAAGATGTCGCTACCCGATTCTCGTAGGCACATATTGCATGCCGATGTTACCTTTTTCAACATGATCTTTAAGAAAGTGATATCTCACATCAATGTGCTTTGTTTTGGAGTGCATGACAGATTTTGAGAGATCGAAATTGCCGATGTGTTGTCACACATTATAGGACAATCATCGCTTTGATCTCATAGTCCACTAGTTCGTTTGATCCACAACAGGAAAGCAAGCTACCGCCAGCCTATGTATTCGCTCGCTTGTTGAAGTTGAAACAGAGGTTTCTTGCCGCCCATGAGACAAGTCTATTTCCTAAGAATTGACATGTCCCACTTGTGCTTTTCCCGTCAACCTTTACATGCAGAAAATCAAGATCGAATAGCCTATAAGATTAAAAGATGAATCTCTAGGATACCGATTCCCAAATTGGGAGTATCTATCGATATCCGATGATTCTTTTGACCGCTTGTAGGTGAGACTCCTTTGGATCGCTTGAAACCTAGCACAAACACAAACAAAGAAACATGATATCGTGCCTACTAGCGCTAAGTACAAAAGTGAACCAATCATGCCTCGTAGAGAGTCATGTCCACTTTCTTGCCCTTCTCATCTTTGTCAAGATGGCGCTAGTAGCCATAGGAGTGTCGGTCGTTTGCATTCTCAAGACCAAATTTCTTGATGACATCCTTTGCATATTTGGCTTGATTGATGAAGATACCATTTGAACTTTGTTGAATTTGAAGACCAAGGAAAAAGTTGAGCTCTCCCATCATGCTCATCTCAAATTTACTCGCATAAGCTTTTCAAACCTTTTGCAAAGATTTTCATTAGTAGAACCAAATATAATATCATCAACATATATTTGAACAAGTAAGGAATGACCTTTATGCTTCATAATGAAAAGAGTAGTGTCAATTTGACCTCTTACAAAGCCTTGAGATATCAAGAACTTTGAAAGGGTCTCATACCAGGCTCTTGGAGCTTGTTTAAGTCCATAAAGGGCTTTCCTTAGCTTGTAGACATCTTCTCTCCTTGAATGCCTATGAACCCAAGTGGTTGCTCAACATAGACTTCTTCTTGAAGTTCTCCATTCAAATGCACTCTTTACATCCATTTGATAAACTTTGAAGTCCTTGTAGAGGCATAGGCCAAGAATAACTGATAGCCTCTAATCTTGCAACAGGGGCAAATGTCTCATCATAGTCAATACCCTCCTCCCGTCCGTATCCTTGGGCTACCAGCCTTGCCTTGTTTCTTGTAATGTTGCCGTTTTCATCCATTTTGTTTCGAAACCCACTTTGTGCCAATAACTCGCTTGTCCTTTAGGCCTAGGGACTAGTGACCGACTTGGCATCTGTCAAATTGGTTTAGCTCTTCTTGCATAGCTTCCACCCACTTGGATCTTCCAGAGCTTCATCAATCTTTTGGGTTCAATGTTAGATACAAATGCAGAATACATGCATTCGTTTCTTGAAGCTTGTCTAGTTTGAACACCCAAGATTAAGATCTCCAATGATTTGAGTGATAGGATGATCTTTTACTTCCTAACTTCTCGCAGTTGAACTTGTCCTATTGTATCGGCAGAGTTGGATTCTTGAGAAGTAGAAGTAACTGAAGCTTGGTTTTCTAAAGGGTAGGTTAATTCCAAGGTAGGTTGTATGACTTCGGTGTGGAAGGCAAAGGGGATTCAGGTGTTCATTTGTTGGCTCGTTTGAGGATTCTAACAGTTGACTCTTGGAAGATCTTGTGAAGAAGGAGGATCGCAGATCTAGATTAGGCCGTTGCACTGCCTCATATTCATCGAATCATTAGTAACCTTAGGAGCCAAATGTGGCCCAATGAAATCAAATTCATCAAAAGAAACATGTACAGATTCAACAACTTTAAGTGAAGTTTTATTGTAAACTCGTATGCTTTTGAAAATTTGGCATATCCTTAAAATTCCTTCATCACTTTTGGATTCAAACTTACCTCTATGTTCTCTACCATTGTAAAGAACATAACATTTACAACCAAATATTTTAAAGAATCCAATGTTGGGAGTTTCCGCCTCCATATTTCATATGGAGTTTTGTTATGAAATTTATTTATGATGGACCTGTTTTGTGTGAAGTGCAAGTGTTCACCTACCCGTAAATACATAGGCGCTTGGCTTCAGAATCATTGTCTTTCCCGCTTCAATGAGAGTTCGTTCTTCCTTTCAAAGAACTCCATTTTGTTGAGGTGTGCCAATCGCAGAGAAATTGTGACCAATTCCATGGTCATCACAATATTTGGCCACACCATTGTTCTTGAACTCGTTCCATTGTCCGATCCGACATCGAGATATCATCCACTTCGAGTCCGTAGTCTTCAAGAGTTCAAATGATGTCATATGCTTCATCTTTGGAGGACATCATTTCTACCCAAGTAAATCTTGAGTAATCATCAACTACCACAAGAGTATACTTGCGCCACCAAGACTTGTAGTAGTTACAGTCCAAACAGATCCATGTGCAAGAGCCGTAGAGGTCTGGTTGTTGACAGCAAGGCTTGCTTTTGAAGGAAGATTTATGTAGTTTGCCCAGCTTGACATGCTCCAGACCGTGTGATTCAAATGATATTTTAGGCAAACCGACAACTAGATTGTCTTTTGATAGCTTTTCCAGTATTTGAAATTGAGATGACTAAGCCTTTGTGCCACAACCAATGCTGTCGCTGATGACCTAGCAACCAAGCAAAGATTTGATTTTCTTCCAACAAAGATTTAGGTCAACAAAGATAGACATTCCCTTTTGAATCCAGTCAGATAGTTGAACATGTCTCATTGTCCTTTATGAGACATTGACTAGAGGAAAACTCGACATGTTAGCCCTTTATCACGTAATTGTGATATGCTTAGCAGTGTGCTTTAAACCTTCAACTAGAGACTTTGTTGATGGAGAGATTGCCTCGATTATACTTCCATAACCAATGGTCTTCCCTTTGAGTTATCTCCAAATATGACCGAGGACCTTTTGCTTCAACAATGCTTGAAAGAAGATTTGGATCACCAACATATGCTTTGAGCATCCACTGCCTAGATACCATAGATCTTTCTCTTCTTCATTGATGACCATGAAGCATTCCCGAAATATAGACATTTAAGAATATGGTCCCCTTTTATTTTTGGGTCCTCAAGGTTAGCAACCTTTTGGGATCCACACTTGTTTAACCTTTGGAGGAGTAAATCCTCTAGATTTAGGTGTGAATCTCGAAGGCATTCATGAATCTCATGACCATGGCATTTGCGAAAGAGCATTTGTGAAATCCTTCAACATGAGTAATGATTTCTTTTGAGGCTTCTTAATATCGCAGCTTTGGAATGATCTTCTGGCGATAATTGGCCTATAGGACTTAGGTGAAAATGCCTTTTCTTGTTGATGTTAGGTTTACCATAGGTAGACCTTTTATCAAAAGATTTTGTATTCTGAGCACATGTCCTTTAAGCTTTTATCTCGTTCACTTCTTTTACCCTTTTATAGGCGGTGTTGGGATCAGCGGTCTTGCCTTTGACAAATTTAATAGGTTTGAGTGAGAATTCTAGACTTGCTATTAGTCATCCCTGTTTTCTTAGGGTGACTAATGGCGGGTTTAGTTGCTCGACTCACTATTAGCGAGTCATTGCTTGATTGCTTTCTTTTGGACTTGTCTTTTGTGTTCTTGGGATAAACAAAAGGAACTTTGTTAAAGCCAAGTCCTTGCCTTTTGGGAGACCTGGTCATAAGAAACTCCTACAACCAATTCTTGACAATCACTTCGATGTCTCATCCTTTTGAGAACCAGAAGAACTACCTACTTTGAACTCACTTTGGAAACCAATACCGCTTTGTCATCTAAAGTTTTACGGTTTGAGAGAATGGCATCAAAGTTTCCTTTAGAGTTATTCCAAGTATTAACAACCTTTTGAAGGTCATCTTTCTCGAATTTATCTTCTTGATGTGTTCAAGTAGAAATCCACTTTTTCGATCAAGGCTTTGTTCTCTTTTTGCAATTTGATACTTTCACTTTGTCTATCAAGATCTTTGATCTTAGACATCAAGGTTGATTTCTCGAGACACTAGTTCATGCTTCTTGGCTAATTTCACATAGCGCTTTGAATTTTGAAAACTCTTCGGCATGTCTTTGTTAGCTTTGATGAGCTCTCCCTTTGATGGTTCATTGAGCTCATCATCATCATCACTGTCATCTTGTTGAAATGGTAGTGACCTCACGAATCATGTGGTGACTCCTGGCATAAGGCATATGTTGGCTTCTTCGGCAAAGTCACAAGAGTCATCCTCATCGGTGTCGTGTCACACCATGTAGGCGATGCTTTCATCAATGTCTTCACCACCATCCCTTTTTGTTTTTGAAATTTAGTTTGGGGCGTTTCTTATAAAATTCATACTTTGGCTTTGGACATTTAGAGGCAAAATGGCCTGGTTTCCTACGGTTAAAACAAACTAGCTCATTATCCTTTTGATGGTCTGCGATTTATAAGGAGAGAATTTTTGGTTGGCGTTGTTTTATAAGGAACAGCGAGAGAAGGCGCCTATGTGATGATGGTTTATTAAACCTTTTGAAACGTTGATATTTCTTTACAAACATAGCAAAGGCTTCGTCGAAAGAATATCATCATCTTCACTGGATGTAAAGGTGTTTCATCGGGTTTTGAACAGGAAGGTTCGATGAGACATGGTGGTAAGGACAAGTTTTTAAAACTCTTTTCCATTTCTTGAGCTTGTTGGATCTCAAGCTCATAAAGCGAAAGACTAGCATAAAGGTTTCTAAGAGTCAATTTGTTTAAATCTTTTGACTCTTTCATGGCGATGATTTTAACATGCCATAGGCGCCTAGTGCATTTAGAAATCTCATGTTTATTTCTTTCTTTTCATACTTCTTTCCTAATGAATAGCAAGAGTTGACTACCTCATAGAATCATGTAGGCACTTCAGAGACTCTTTGGGATCCTTTTGAAGGAGTCAAACTTACGGATGCGAGTATATAATTTGTTGTTCTTTGTCTCGCCATCACCTTCAAGATATTCAAGGATGGCTTCCCACATCTCCTTTTTGTGTCCAAGTTGATAATCTGGCGATAAGTACTTATATCAACACAGGTGTAATGATGTTGATGGCCTTTCCATCGAGCATCATTCTTCGTCTTCATCATCCCACTCTTCTTCGGCTTTGGTACTTGTGCGTGATTGGATCTACCGCGGCCGATGTATTAGGCTTCATTGGAATTCGGGTCCATCGTGACACATTTCCACAAACGTTTATCAATTGAATTCATATGTCTTTTGACTTTATCTTTCCAGATGTCAAAGTGAACTTCATCCAAGACAGACAATGGTTCACGTTTGAGGTTTCCAACATTTGGTGAGCAGCCATGATCTTTAATCTCTCAAGAGGTTAATCTCGGAAAAACTAGTTTTCAAAGAGTTAAGCTCGATACCAATTGTTAGGTCCAAGGTTGCTCTATATAGGCTAGAAGGGGGTTGAATAGCCTATGTCCAATTTTGAAATTGATTCAAAAATCTTACTTCACTAGGGATTTAAAAATTTTGCGGCGGAAGTCTTGTGAAGCACGGGACAAGTTGAGAATGGCGATCTTGGAGGACAAGATCGCGATTCTTAACGATTGGAAATCTGGAAATTTAAAGCAACACAATCAAATCACAATCACACAAAAAGACGAATATTTAATATGGTTCACACTTATAAATAAGTGCTACGTCCACAACCAAAGTGGTCAACTTTGGATTTGAAAATCGTGTACTAAGTTTTTCCACTAGATATTTTACAAACTAAATCTCTAATGGATTGTGTACAAAAATTTTGTTGACCAAGTGTTTGTGTGGGAGAATTGATATCAATAAGATACAATTCTCGTGAGCTATGAAAAGCTAGGTGTTGCAATCAATGAAGAGCTTTAATGGACTGATCGTCTTAGAGTGAGGCTCTTCAAAGATGTACGAATAGGACGTTTAAGCTTTAATGCACTTGAAGAGGATGAAGAAGATTCGAGTTGTAGTTGTTGAAGTGTATTGAATGCAGCAATGGATTCTCCTTTTATATGCAGGAGGAAGCTGGAGCCGTTGGTGGTCTTCTAATTTGAATTTAAGAGCAATTAATGCTCTAATCGTTGTTGACTCGATAGGTGACCGTAGCTTGCGTCTGTTTCGACACTTTGCTAAAATAGGCGATGCATGCTTGCGGGAGGAATGTCCTTTTCGAGTTGTATGCCAAGAATGGAAACCTTCATTGAATGCGTTTTGTTAACGTTGCATCGAAGTCAATGAAGTCCTGAAATGGACATGTCTTAGCGGTTCTCTTATCGGACGTTCTTAAGGTTCTTCAACATTGCATGAAGCTTGGCCGATATGAGCTTGTCGATATTCAAACGAACTGCGATGCATTGTTTGCCTATTGTGCAGGGCGTCCGATGTCCTATAGGCTATCTTCTTCAAGGCTACTTACAATAAGCAATCCTAGGCTATTCAAGCTATAAGTACAAGTTGCCATCTGTGGACACGCAGCCCATTAGTCACCTTGTCTTAGACTTAGGTTATGGATTCAAGCAAATCTAGGCTAAGATGCAACAAGTAGCGAGTCTTGTCTCTTGTGGGAATCCAGGGATGAAATTGGATACATCGTTTCGGGGTCTCGAAGACGATTCCTTACGACGAGAGATTCGACCAGGTCGTTGAATCACTTGAGGAAGAGGAGTGGCAAGAAGAATCATCATCCGTTGACGCCATTCAGTGTGGGAAATGGGTGATGAGGAGGACTAGGCGATTTGGTGAACACATGATGCGGATAGTGTAATGGTGGAGAAATTTTAGGTACTCAGAAGTCAGTCTTGTAGTTGGAAACTGAAACCAATTTTGTACAACTTTTTGAATTTTGAGAAGATGAAAGGTTTCTTGATTAGAGGAATGGGAAAGACATTTTGGGGGCTTAAAGAAGGTGCATTTAATGACATAGTAATGATAGTACGATTTGGTATTATGTCATCATGCTTAGTGTAATTGTAGTACATGGGCGGTCTAGAAGATATTTATATTTTCAAAAGCGGAAAGTTTAAAAATATAATCGATTAATTTGATTGCCTTTATTGTGGTATTAAAGAAATTTTAGCCTTAGAAATAATATGGTAATTATTTTACTAGCGAATTGTTTGATAAATTAATCAAAAATAGAACAGCATTGGTTGTTTGGACGATGGGACAAAATAACGACCAAGCCATTATGCACGATTGTACATGACACATATGTGGAAGTTTTTAGATGAATGTGTCTTAAGATTGTCTGGTACCATCTTGAAGTCGATACAATTTTGAGAGATTTGATGAGTCTTTTAATGAATGAAGACACTTTATCGGCGAGTTGTATTAGTATTTGCTAAAGTAGGGCTGATATCAATTGTTATGTCTATTATTGGTAGTGTGATTAATATCATTAAGGTAGAGCAGTGATACCAATTGAATAGACTCATTTATAATGAACATCAATCTATTTAAGAGTAATAAAGCTTAGTAAGAATATTAAATAGATCAAGTAGTGAGATATTAAATGTGTACTGATGATGTCCGTTCTTCTTTACAATTCAGATCTAGGCATTCTACACCAAAGGAAGAGATCTGCGAGACCAGGCTTGTTGCGAAGAGAGTGAGGCGTAGCCTATATATAGCGAGGGTCATATGGTGTTCATCTGAGGAAGGACTTAATATTTGAAAATATTAGTCTTGAAATTCTTGAATGTCGACTATCTTGAGGATAGGTCGAGTCACTAGAGATTTTTAACTACATCATTTTAACAAAGAATCACATGATAAGGTGTAGCGAGTGTTTTGAATTCAATCGTATACCAATTAAATTGTTGAGTCATTATAATGGGAACAACTAATCAAGCCTTTATAACTACAATCTCATAAGGTACACAAGATTTTGTAGTTGTCGTAGAAGAACACAAAGTCTTTGTTGAATTGTCTTGAAAGGTTGATTTAGCAGGCAATTTATTGGCAATTCTTAATAATCTTGACCTTTTCATGAAGGATAGAGATTGAAATGCTGAGATCCTTGATAGGTTGACATGAAGTTCATGAAAGCTGCGATGCTGCCTATTTGTTAAGAAACTATAGGTTTTAATGAGATCTTGAATTTATTCATTGTGAAAAGATTAAATTAAAGGCAATTATCATGGTGTCTAAGGATGAAAGTTGCGGTAGTAGAACCATAACTTGATGTAGCGATTGTTCAAGAATGGTTTCTTGATGGGATGTCAGTGAGTTTGTGTCTCGGTGAGTGATCATTTATTAAGAACAATTCTTTTAATCACCAGAATAAAATGGAGATAATAAAGAATAATAAGTTTGATCAACAACTTACATTAGTTCATGCTATCAAAGGAATGCAGACAGTAGATAAGCATGAGAAAAAGTTCTGAGCTTGTTAATAATCCAAGTAGTTTTACGGTTGTGTTGCAAGGATCAGTGATTACAAGAACAATACAAGCTGGATTTTTAGTAAACTGCAGTTACATGAGAAGATACATAATGATTCAATTGGAAAATACATGTTACAAATTTGTGTCCTATAGGTCCTAATCCTAGACATTAGATGAGGAGTCATCGAGTCAAGGATTTAGGGAGTTGGATGATAAGAGGATGGCCGTGTTCTTTTTGATCTCCTCCAACTCTCGGGAGGCGAGAACATCTTACTTCGGTGCATTATAGAGCACCGAAAGGGTGATGGCCGCGAGGATGTCTGTTTGACCATGAATCCCCTTTGATAGCGAGGGGATTGATGGCGACTAATGTGATTCGTCATCCTCATCAATTCCATATGCTACTTAATTAAATGAAGCTGAATTATCTGCATCGGCCATCTTTGAGGTGATGGTCGCATACCTACATATAACGGAAGACTTGTTGCACATGGCAATATATCAAATGTTTTCCATACATTTGACATTCCTTTTACAGGATATTTTACGTGAAGTTCACGTATAGCGAACTTCAAAAGTGGAATGAGTATGTGCTAATTGATTTTCCAGTGATTCATCTCGTAGACATTTTGGAGTATCAATGAGATTGATAGCTAAAAGTTAGAAGAGAGAATGAAATCACTTTTCTTGGCATTAATTGATGGTTTTCTATCTTACCTTTTTAACTAATTGACTAAAATGTTCTTAAGTGTTCGACAATCATGGTTTATGACATATGAATCATGCATGATGGCAAACTTCTATGATTCGGACGAGACAAAGAAGATCTCTTTATCAATTGTTTTCAACAAGATTTTGGAACCATAATTAATGATTTCGAGTACAGACTTGATGCAATTTCTCTCATGTTTGTAAGCTGTGTATTGAAAAAGATTTTGGAAATAATTTTCACAGTTTATGAATGATTTTGGAAATACATTATTGAGAGAAATTTAGATCAACTCTTGTGAAGTATGAGAAATAAAATCGAAACAACATTGAATGAATATGAAGGAATCATACCATGTTGTTAAGGAATTGTCTTGATCCAATCTTAGGACTTGGATTTAGTAACATTGTGAGATTTTGAATCATCGATTTGTATCTAGTGTAATCTATAGGCGGTTGAGTTTTGTCATAGTAGAGATGGATGAAGAAGGAGCTCTACTTATACTCACGGAGGTTGGCGAAGGATACTCAATAATGAAGCATTCTTGTTGAGTTGTCCTTGATCACGCCTTGGAGAGGATAGGCTGTGAAGTCTAGATATTCTCAAGATTCTTGGGAAGGATTGATGTTGGTAATCTTGTCGTTTTCGTTTTCCAAGATTTTGAAAATAGTCTTAATTTTAATGAACGGTCAAACTTGAAAAGTGTGCCTCCACTTTAATTGACTTGAGAGAGTCATTAAAGGATTTTTACTCTATAAGTGACCATGTAAGTGAGCTTATGAAGTGTTGGTTGGAGATATGGAAATTCGATAGCTGTAGGGTTTTTAAAAAACATTTGAAATTTGATAAGAAAAATGTTGATTTGTTTTTGAAAAACCATTTGCATAAAACAAATCATACAATCAATATATGTTGATAAAAGTGCGAGTATGCTGAGTTATTATGCATTATTGTCGATGAAATGTGTGAGCATATTAGTTCATGGAGCAGGCACGAGTCATGAAAGCAAATAGCTAACTGTTTGTATAGTCATGAGAGGGTCTTTATCAACTCCTTTGGACTTATCAAATGAGATTTTCACTTCATTGTAAAAGTCCAGCGGGTGAGATTTTGACCTTGAGTGAGTGAGGCATGAGTGAATTTCATGAGTGATCAATGAGTCCTTCATGAATCAATAGGCCATGTTACTATCTACTTAGATGGAGAGGTGTTGCATGATTGACCTTTTACGTCAATGAGTTCACCTAAAGTACTCATAGAAAATTAGCAACATTTATGAGCTAAAAATAGCTCTAGAAATCAATAATACAAATGAGACTTAATAAGCATGACTAAAATTATTATTCAAAATACGACATAAGTGTAACCCAAGTGTTAAGAATTTAGGAGTGGGTTACTTCCTCATTAAACTCTTTGACGCACACTCATAGTTGTTGAAGCACCGGTTCATCACGAGCATAGGTTCTTTGAGTGTATTCTTGCTGGTGAGGCTTTTCATTGAAGGAAGACAAATTCATCATTGATGTCCTTAGGCCAAGAACTTACATCTCGAGTGATTTTGAAGATGACATATCTTTGATTTCCTTTGAATTCCTTTGAAACTCTTCTTATTTCCTCTCTTTCTAGCTTTTATAAAAGTTTTCTTGAGAAAGGTGTTGGATTGGAACAATCGTTAGCCTTATGTCAAGAGAGCATGTTTTGGAAGGGATTCTAAGTAATTCATCTATCAAATATGAGTTTAACCCATTTGCCAAAGAAGATACCAAGATTTAAACGGTTTATGAGGCATGCATAATCCTTGCAAGTCATTTCTAACTATAATACTTCTCTTCATAATATCAATGTAATTACGATATATGATGGATTTTCTTATAGTGATCACATTGTCATCACAATATTCTTTCTCACATTTTTTGAAAACAAAATTTATTTTGATTTGGAGGAGGTTTCAAAAGGCTTCCCGGTTTCTCGAGTCAAAAAGGTTTTTGTGAATAAAGATTTTGAAAAGACTCCTTTTGACTAAATCTAATCTGAGGCGGCGGATCTAAACTCTGGGTTGTTAAGCACAGAATAAAGTTATGACAGTACTAGCACTGATACTAATTGTTAGGTCGAGGTTTTCTCGGTGAATAGGCTAGAGGGGGTGAATAGCCTATACTTTGTGTAATAAAATTTCATCCAATTTAACATTTAAATTGAAGAGTAGATGAAATGATTACTACACATAGATCATCTTCCTCATTGAAATTTGCTTATGAAGATAGAGACATCGGACGTCCTTGATCGGGGCGTAGAATGTGCGGACGGAAGCGTTTAAACTTAGGCGATGAGAATGAGTTTATCGGAAGAATAAACGGCATAAGTTTAACAATTTAGATTAAAAATAGCATGAATTTGATATGAAAGAAACTTGCGGTTGACTATAATCTGTATTAGATGCATCATTTACTTTCCTTAAAGTTGCACATGATAAAGCAAATTATACAAGAAAGAGAAATCAAGGCTGAATGTAACAAACATATATATTATATTAAAATTCAAGAGAGGTTTACTCAAGGCAAACATGAGTACATCAACCTAGACTCTCTAACTTAGCAATCTCCCGGAGGTAGAAGGAAAGTGAGATGGGATCCGGGAAGACTTATATTAAGAACTCTAATCCTAGGGTTCCTAACAACCTTGGAGGTCGGTGAAGGAAAGTGCTAGTGTTAGAGTGATGTGAGAAGAGAATATTAGGTGTTGTTCAAATAGCAAGTATTTGAACAAGCGAGTCTTGAGCACTCGACCAAATATGATGACAACTTATTGCCAATCGGCACGACTTATAATGTAGTATAAGTCTGTCGTGAATACTGTCTGGACATGTAAGTTACGGCTCTTCATCGGACATCTTCAAGCTTGCGCTTACGATGCAGTAAGATACTTGGTCTCTTTCTTTGGATGATGAAGTTGAGGCCCTTGAAGAGGCCGAGTTCTTCAAGGAAGAAGAACTCAAATCAACAACAAGGTTGTTGATCAAGCGAAACTTCTGAGCTTTGGATTTTCTTCTCTCTCTCTCTCACAAAGAAAGTGTTTGTTCTTACACTTGTGATTTCTCACTCTAAAGAGTGGTTGGATTGAAGAAATGAAGATCAATACCACAACCTTTCTCAAGTAAGCATACACAGGTTTGTGTGTTCTAGTGCTTGTGCTCTCTCTCTCTTGTCTTAATCGGAAATGAGGATGAGAGTCTTCTTATATAGTTTGGAGAAGAAGAGGTGACCGTTGGTGTATTGAATAGGTTTATGCCGTTGGTGATGAATCTCATAATGTAGCAGAGTACATCTTTGGATTTGTTGGGCAAAGACCTTGGTTAGGTTTAAGTCTTGAAATTAGTGGAGCAGTGAAGCCCGATTGGGACGTGTCGAGCTTGCTTTGGATGCGGTGATTGATGTGGACGTATCATTGCTTTGGCTGTAGTGCGGCGTCGATCTTGGCCTTTTACGGAAATGAAACTTTGAAGACCGACAAACCTTGTTGAGAAGGAAATGTCCATTGGATAATCGTGAAGGCGAGACATCGATGCGTATCTTGGATTTGTCGGACAGATCTTTAACGGATCTATTTTGGCTTGAAGTGCGTTGAGTACGACCGATGTATCTCGTGATCTTACGGTTTCTCAGCGGTTTGTTACATGAGGATTTGGCCGGTCGAGATCTGCCATTATAAACTGCGATGTAGAAACAATGATGGTCACGATGTTCCTCTTGAATAAATAGCTTCTCTGCAGGTTCTTTCGATGAAGTGCTTTGGCGGATACGAAATCTGCAGATATAGAGCTAGCGATGTAGAGATGGCTATTTAGGATCATCAGGCTGAAGGGAAATGTACGCTAGTGAGACATCTGCCGATGATCACGTCATTTGGCAATTGAAGAGCTTGATTCATATGAAAGTTTGTCATCACTTTGGTAGGACAAAGACTCGGATATGTACAGACTTCTAGTCTAATGACCTATGCATTGTTTCAACAAGGCGCCACCTAACCGTGCAGCGACCCTTTTAGCCACTTGTGAAACATGCGTTGTAATGGGAACAAGCAAATCCTTTGTGTTGGAATATGCATACATATATATCGGCTGATTTACGAGGCATATTCTAACACACCAGATCTGATATATCCTCTAAAACTCTTCTAAATCAATCGTAAGAAGTTTTAAACTCACAGGATGATCCTCGTATCGATTTGAAGTGTACATAAAAACAATAAGTTTCCTCCCTTTTATAGGCCTCTATTACTTAGTCTCCAAGATCTTCCCAAGGTGAGTCGGCACGAAAGGTTTAGGTTGCGACAAGTGGCGGCATGATAAAAACCTTAAATGCGTGTTCATGTTCATGAGTCAATACTTATGTAACACCCTGGTTCCTCCTATGCATGACTTACTTGTAATATTATATGGTTGACATGTTAAATGTACATATTATACTTGTTTAAGTAGCATGTTATTGACTTATGCCCTAATTATTTATTTCATTTCATACTTATAAGAATTGTTAGATTAATTATGCCTTGATATGTGATTTAAATCCTTATAGTTGATTATTCTTGGCGTGCTATGTTTACTTTATTGTAATAGGTTGTTTTGGGTTAGTTTCGGACTTAGTTTGAGGCTTGAATCGTCTTAGGATAGTTTGGAAGTGATTGGAATTACCTTTGGACAGCCTAAAAACACTTTGCTTCAGACACGGCCTATGCGTCGCATAGTGCTAGCTCGCTAACCCCTAACTTTTGGAATATGCGGCCGCTCAGGCGTCCGCAGATATATGCGGCCGCCCTATGCGGCCGCATAGCTCGACGGCTTATCTTGACTTTCTCTCCTTCGACGTTTTTGACCATTTGGGTGGCTCTCATTGAGCCACGTCATCACACCCTCTAGTCTGAATTTTGGCCACTTAAGTCAAGTGGAGAGACTTCATTCTCTCCATTTTCCCTCCCATTTCCTCCATAGAAGTTCTTGAGTGTGTGTGTGAGCTTTGGTGAGATTAGTATGTGTGTTTGAGTTCAGAAGATCAAACCGTTGATTGATGATCCGGACCATCATTGTGTTGGGGTCGAGTAGGGGGCAATTTTAGAGCCTTCGATTGTGATTTTGTTGGCTTGATATTCGGTTCTAAGTAAGTTACTAAATCCCCTTTTGTATGCTTTAAGCTTTAATGTATGCTAGTTCTTCAATAATCATTTATGACTTGCTATGGATGTTGTTTTCATGTACAAATTTTATGTTGAGATGAGTATATTATACTTGTGATATTTCGGGGTTGAATGATGTTGGTAGAGCTAGGGTTTGAACATTAACATTAGGATTTGAATACATAAAGAACTTGAGACTTGAAATGGGTAGTCTTCCATATAGTATTTATTACCCTAATTTTGTGAACTTTAGTAATGACTCTAAAAGTCGATTTTAGGGTAGATTATGATTCCGAACAACATGTTAAATTACTACGAGGTTGAGAGTTCGATTGATCGAGATTCTAGTCCTCCGTGTTTGTGGTACTATTAAAGTAGAGACTTATAAATGGCTCTAATGTGTTGATTAAATTCTTACAAATATGTGTTGAATGATAATTGGTGGTAGAATAATAATCTACTTGTTATTTGTCAAGTTCACTACTTTTGAACTTGATGGTTATTTGCATTAGATGATTAAGAACATCTACTTGTGCATTGTGTAAGTCCAAGTGTGGCGTCGTTGGTGAGAAGGTGGGGCGACCTATAGTACAAATCAATGTTTGTAATCACTATAAGTCGCTTACATCGGAGTTCACACTTCCTCTCTATTGCCACAGATTGAGAAGTAGCCCCATTTGTTGCAATACGCATGGTGTTTTGTTTGCTAGTTGAACTCGATGGTATTAATCGGGAACGATCGATCTTATACGGAATATCGAGGCACATTTTGGTTATTTTGTGTATCGCGAGAAACAACGCAAAGATGGAGAAAGAGATATGATATCCTTTATAATGTGAGTTATTTACGAGTACTTATGTGGACATCAAAGTGCTACGTGTGACTTATGTGAATTGTATATCTATGATGATGTTATTTGTCAGGTTGTGATATATATAAATGTATTGTGACGCCCTAGGCGGTTTCCATACAAAATCCAAAGGTCGGGATATAAACAACTTAACAAGACTTAACATAAAATTAAATCACTGATTAAACAATAATAAACAAGTGCGTGAAAATACTACAGAACCCAACTAGTAACAACCACAAGTTTAAAACCTTAGGAAAGCAACAATAACAATAACCTCGGCCACAATGCCGGAAATCATAACTGGAATAACCAAGCCACTGTGGCGACATACATGCCGCTACCAAAGAATAATACAAATCCAAGTATGATTCTACCCAAAGTAAAGTCTATATAACTTTACATAACCATCGAATCTCACCAAAAGAAAATACTACAATAATTGCACAAACCAAAAGTACAATTCCGAGGACAACCTGCTAACTAGTCCGTCCTCCCGACCTCACCGAGATTTGCCCGATGGTTCGGATCTAAGGAAAACATTAAACACAACGGGGTGAGTTGAAACTCAATAAGTTACTAAATGCAACTACATGTCATGGCATAATGCTCAACTATAATCGTAACAAGGTGATAGCATTTCTATACATCACAACACAATATGAAATATCATCCATGATATACAACTCATGTTAAACACAACACTTTGATGTTCATATAAGTGCTTGTAAGTAAATTACATAATAAAGGATATCTTTCTCTTTATGTCTTTGTGTTACTCCTGCAATACACAAAATAACCAACGTGTATCGATACTCATCTATGATGTATCGACATCCTCAACCCTATGGTCTCCCAAAATCTATCGGATCTTAGCAACTAAAGTTACGCGTATTGCAACAACGTGATGGGGCTACCTCCCACACTGTGGCGGCCCGATGAGGTGTGTGTGCCCGGTCACGGCGACTTATAGCGATTCCAAACATTGATTTGTCAAGGCTATATGTCTAAATTTGACTTATTAACAAATGCCAGTGGACTCATTCCAATGCACAAAATGGTATCTACTCATCTTATACAAATTAACCCCAAGTTTAAAAGTAGTGAACTTGGTAAATGTCAAGTAATTCATATTACTCAATAACATGTCAACAACAAGCACATATTTGCTCAAGTTTATTCATCCACATAGAGCTAATTTACAAGTCTCTATTCTACAAATATCAACCATTCACTTAACTAACTTGTTTGAGAGTTTATAATCCTACTCAAACTAACTCAAATTCTCGTAGGGATTTAACATAATGTTTAGTGCATATTGTTAATCAAAATTCTACTCTAAGAATTCATTCAACACAATTGTTCACTTTGGGTATAGTTGCTATTTGCAACTTCTTCCCATATGGTCTTTATTATCCTCTTAGTACCATTTTAAGTTCAACAATAGGTAATTATCTCATCCAAACCATCTTATACCAAGAATCTAACACAAACAAGATTCTCACACATCCATATAGCAATTAGACATGTAATTAACAAATTTATCAAGGCTAGCAAGTTCATTATGTAACTAGCATGTTTTGAAGCTTAAAGCATACAAAGGAGAATTAGTAACTTACCTCAAATAGGGAAATCACACCACTAAAAACACAATTAAAGGCTTCAAAGTAGTTCTCCTAGTCTTTAGCAACCAACTATGGTCCATGCAAGGTTTGATGGCTGAATCCCAAAGTGATGAAGAACACACGGCAATCTCACTCTTTTCTCACACCTAACTCTTTCTTATGAATTAAAAGTCCTTTTTGAAAATGGGAGCAAATGAATCACTCCCAAAGGCTTGAAGAGGTGGAGTGTTGTATTTTAGCTTAGATTTGCTTGAATCCATAACCTAAAAGTCTAAGACAAGGTGACTAATGGGCTGTGTGCATCTGTTAGTGGCAACTTGTACTTAGGCATAGCTTGAACAGCTTAGAGTTGCAAATTGTATAAGTCTTGAAGAAGATAGCCTATAGAACATCGGACGTCCTCTGCACAAATAGGCAAAACTTGATCCAACTGATCTTACTTTGATATCGGACAAGCTCGTACAAGCTAAGCTTTATCTGCAATGTTGAAGAACTCCAAGAACGTCCGATAGTCATCTGGAAGATATGTCCTAACTCAAAGATCTCATTAATTGCGATACAACGTTAACTGCAAAACATTTTCAATGAAGCTTTCCATTCTTGGCATACAATTGAGAAAGGACATTACTTTGCAAACTACGCTCTACCTATTTTTGGCAAAATGTCGAGGCAGGCGTAACGCGAGCGCCTGCGCCTCGAGCTCAACACACCATTAGAGCAATAAATGCTCTTGAATTCAATTGAGCAACTCATGAAGATCTCCAACGGCTCCAAGGTCACTCTGCATATAAAAGGACTTCATGGCGGCATTTACAACGTCCTTCAACTACTCCAACTAAGAATCTCCATAGTCTTCAAGTTCTTAAAAGCTTAAACGTCCTATCTATATACATTCATTGAAGAGCTTCACACTTAGACGACTAGTCCATTAAAGCTCTTCATTGATTGCAACACTTAGCTTTCATAGCTCACGAGAATTGAATCTTATTGATCTCAATTCTCCCACACAAACTCTTGTCAACAAAATTTTTGTACACAATCCATTAGAGATTTAGTTTGTAAAATATCTAGTGGATAAACTTAGTACACGATTTTCAAATCCAAAGTTGACCACTTTGGTTGTGGACGTAGCACTTATTCATAAGTGTGAACCATATTAAATACTCGTCTACTTGTGTGTGATTGTGAATTATTTGTGTTGCTTATATTTCCAGTTTTAGCTGTTGAAAGCTGTTGATCTTATTCCGTGGATCGGCCATTTCCAACTTGTCCTATACTTCATAAGACTTCCACCTTTAAATTTTTCTAACTTAAGTGAAGTAAGATTTTTGAATCAAATTTTAAAAATTGGATATAGGCTATTCAACCCCCTTCTAGCCTATATTGAGCAACCGTGGACCTAACAATTGGTATCGAGCATAACTCTTTGAAAACTTGTTTTGAGATTAACCTCTTGAGAGATTAAAGATCATGGCTGCTCACCAAATGTTGGAAACTTCAAACGTGAACCATTGTCTGTCTTGGATGAAGTTCACTTTGACATACGGAAAGATAAAGTCAAAAGACATATGAATTCAATTGACAAACGTTTGTGGAAATGTGTGAGATGGACCCGAGAATTCCAATGAAGCCCAATACTGCGGCGCGGTAGATGCAATGCTGAACCTGAAGTACCAAAGCCAAGAGGAGTGGGATGATGAAGATAGAAAGAATGATGCTCGGATGGAAAGGCCATCAACATCATTACTAGGCGTGTCGATATAAGCATACCCATTGATTATCAACTTTGAACACACAAAGGAGATGTGGGAAGCCATCCTTGAATATCTTGAAGGTGATGGTGAGACAAAGAATAACAAATTATATACCGTCCAGAAGTTTGACTCCTTCAAAAGGATCCCAAAGAGTCTCTCGAAGCGCTCTACAATTTCTATGAGGTAGTCAACTCTTGCTATTCCTTAGGAAAAGTATGAAAAGAAAGAAATAAACATGAGATTTCTAAATGCACTAGGCGTTTATGGCATGTTAAAATTACGCCATGAAAGAGTCAAAGATTTAAACATGACTCTTAGAAACCTGTATGCTAGTCTTTCGGTTTATGAGCTTGAGATCCAACAAGCTCAAGAATGGAAAAGAGTTTCAAAAACTTCCCTACCAGATATCATTTGAACCTTCTGTTCAAAACCCGATGAAACACCTTCTACATCCGATGAAGATGATGATATTCTTTGACGAAGAAGCCTTGCTATGTTTGTAAAGAAATATCAACGTCAAAAGGTTTAATAAATCATCACATAGCGGCGGTCTTCTCACAAAGCGCATTTCTTATAAAACACTGCTCAACGAAAAGTTCTGCTCCTTATAAATCGAGACCACCAAAAGGACAATGAGCTAGTTTGTTTTAATTGTAGAAACCAGGCCATTTTGCGTCTCAATGTCCTAAGCCAAAGTATGAATTTTATAAGAAACGTCCGAGTCTAAATTTCAAAAACAAAAAGGGATGGTGGTGAAGACATTGATGAAAGCAACCTACCTACTTGGTGTGACAACGACAGCGATGAGGATGACTCTATGATTTCTTTGAAAAGCCAACATATGCGATGGCCAGGAGTCACCACATGATTGGTGAGAGTCACTACCATTTCAACAAAATGACAGGTGATGATGATGATGAGTTCAATGACCCATCAAAGGAGAGCTCATCAAAGCAAACAAGGATATCGGAAGAATTTTCAAAATTCAAAGCGCCTATGTAAAACTTGCCAAGAAGCATGAACTAGCTGTCTAGAAATCAACCTTGATGTCTAAGATCAAAGATCTTGATAGACATTAAAATTTGAAAATATCAAATTGCAAAAAGAGAACAAAACTTTGGTGAAAAAGTGGACTTCCTACTTGAACACATCAAGAAGATAAATTACGAAAAGATGACCTTCAAAAGGTTGTCAATACTTGGAATAACTCTAAAGGAAACTTTGATACCATTCTTTCAAACCAAAATCTTTAGATGACAAATGGTATCGGTTTCCAAAGTGAGTTCAATGTAGGTAGTCCTTCTAGTTCTCAAAAGATGAGACATCGAAGTAATTCTTGAAGAATCTTTGAAGAAGTTTCTTATGACCAGCAGTCTCCCAAAGGCAAGGACTTGGCTTTAACAAAGTTCCTTTTGTTTATCCCAAGAACACAAAAGACAAGTTTAAAAGAAAGTAATCGGCCGTGTGACTCTGTAATAGGGTGAGCAGCTGAACACGCCATTAGTCACCCTAAGGAAACAGGGATGACTAATAGCAAGTCTAGGAATTCTCGGCTCAAACCTATCAAATTTGTCAAAGGCAAGGCTGCTGATCTCAACACCTTATAAAGGGCAAAAGAAGTGAATTACGCCGATAAAAAGCTTAAAGGACATGTGCTGTAAATACAAAATCTTTTGATAAGAGGTCTATCTATGGTAAACCTAACATCAACAAGAAAAGGCATTATCGACCCTAAGTCCCATAGGTCAATTATCGGCAGAAAGGTCATTCCAGGCTGGCGATATTGAAACCTCAAAAGAAATCATTACTCATGTTGAAGGATTTCACAAATGCTCTTCTGCCAAATGCCATGGTCATGAGATTCATGAATGCCTTCGAGATTCACACCTAAATCTAGAGGATTTACTCCTCCAAAGATTAAACAGGTGTGGATCCCAAAGGTTGCTAACCTTGAGGACCCAAAAATAAAGGGGACCATATTCTTAAATGTCTATATTTCAGAATGCTTTATGGTGTCAATGAAGAAGAGAAAGATCTATGGTATCTAGACAGGTGGATGCTCAAAACATATGATGGTGATCCACATCTTCTCTCAAGCATCGTTAAGCAAAGGGTCCCTCGGTCATATTGGAGACAACTCAAAGGGAAGACCATTGGTTATGGAAGTATAATCGAGGCAATCTTTCTATCAACAAAGTCTCTCTAGTTGAAGGTTTAAAGCACAATCTACGAGCATATCACAATTACGTGATAAAGGTCTAACTGTCGGTTTTCCTCTAGTCAATGTCTCATAAAGGACAATGAGACATGTTCAACTATCTTTTTGGATTGAAAGGGAATGTCTATCTTTGTTGACCTAAATGCCGTTGGAAGAAAATCAAATCTATGCTTGGTTGCTAGGTCATCAACTGACAGTGGTTGTGGCACAAAGGCTTAGTCATCTCAATTTCAAATGGAGAAGCTATCAAAGACAATCTAGTTGTCGGTTTGCCTAAAATATCACTGAATCACACGGTCTGCGAGCATGTCAACTAGGCAAACTACACAAGTCTTCCTTCAAAAGCAAGCCTTGCCTATCAACAACCGAGACCTCTACGGCTCTTGCACATGGATCTGTTTGGACCTGTAACTACTACAAGTCTTGGTGGCAGCAAGTATACTCTTGTGGTAGTTGATGATTACTCAAGATTCACTTGGGTAGAGATGATGTCCTCCAAAGATGAAGCATATGACATCATTACTGAACTCTTCAGAAGACTACAAACTCAGAAGCTGGATGATATCTCTGATGTCAGATCAGACAATGGAACAGAGTTCAAAAACAATGGTGTTGCCAAATATTGTGATGACCATGGAATTGGTCACAATTTCTCTGCAGTTGGCACACCTCAACAAAATGGAGTTCTTTGAAAGGAAACAGAACTCTCATTGAAGCGGGGAAAGACAATGATTCTTGAAAAAGCGCTTATGTATTTGCGGGCGGAAGGCGTGACACCTGCTTCACTGCACAAAACAGGTCCATCATAAACAAATTTCATAACAAAACTCCATATGAAATATGGAGCGAAACTCCCAACATTGGATTCTTTAAAATATTTGGTTGTAAATGCTATGTTCTTTACAATGGTAGAGAACATAGAGGTAAATTTGAATCCAAAAGTGATGAAGGAATTTTTAGGATATGCCAAGTTTTCAAAAGCATACGAGTTTACAATAAAACTTCACTTAAAGTTGTTGAATCGTACATGTTTCTTTTGATGAATTTGATTTCATTGGGCCACATTTGGCTCCTAAGGTTACTAATGATTCGATGAACATGAGGCAGTGCGGAATAGCCAAGTCCCGTCTGCTGATCCTCCTTCTTCACAAGAGCTTCCAAGAGTCAACCTATTAGAATCCTCAAACGAACCAACAAATGAAAACTCGAAAACCCTGAATCCACTTTGCCTTCCACACCGGAAGTCATACAACCTACCTTGGAATTAACCTACCTTTAGAAAATCAAGCTTTAGTCAACTACTTCTCAAGAATCCAACTCTCTGATGCAATAAGACAAATTCAACCGAGAAGTTAGGGAAGTAAAAGATCATCCTATCACTCAAATCATTGGGGATCTTAATGTTGGCGTTCAAACTAGACAAGCTTCAAGGAATGAATGCATGTATTCTACTGCATTTGTATCTAACATCGAACCCAAAAAAGATGAAGCTCGGAAGATCCAAGTGGGTAGAAGCTATGCAAGAAGAGCTAAACCAATTTGACGGATGCAAGTCGTCAGGTTCCTAGGCCAAGAACAAGCGAGTTATTGGCACAAAGTGGGTTTTGAAACAAAATGGATGAAAACGGCAATAGAACAAGGCAAGGCGGGTAGCCCAAGGATATAGAAGGGAGGAGGGTATTGACTATGATGAGACATTTGCTCTGTTGCAAGATTAGAAGCTATCGAGTTATTCTTGGCCTATGCCTCTTTCAAAGACTTCAAAGTTTATCAAATGGATGTAAAGAGTGCTTTGAATGGAGAACTTCAAGAAGAAGTCTATGTAGAGCAACCTCTTGGATTCATAAGCTTTCAAGAAGAGAAGATGTCTACAAGCCGAGGAAAGCCCTTTATGGACTTAAACAAGCTCCAAGAGCACAGTATGAGACCCTTTCAAAGTTCTTGATATCTCAAGGCTTTGTAAGAGGTCAAATTGACACTACTCTTTTCATTATGAAGCATAAAGGTCATTCCTTACTTGTTCAAATATATGTTGATGATATTATCTTTGGTTCCACTAATGAAAATCTTTGCAAAAGGTTTGAAAAGCTTATGCGAGTAAATTTGAGATGAGTATGATGGGAGAGCTCAACTTTTTCCTTGGTCTTCAAATTCAACAAAGTTCAAATGGTATCTTCATCGATCAAGCCAAATATGCAAAGGATGTTATCAAGAAATTTGGTCTTGAAAATGCAAACGGCTTGGCCTCCTATGGCTACTAAGCGCCATCTTGACAAAGATGAGAAGGGCAAGAAAGTGGACATGACTACTGAGGCATGATTGGTTCACTTTTATACTTAGCGCTAGTCAGCGATATCATGTTTCTTGTTTGT
Source organism: Platycodon grandiflorus (assembly GCA_016624345.1). Lineage (NCBI taxonomy): Eukaryota > Viridiplantae > Streptophyta > Magnoliopsida > Asterales > Campanulaceae > Platycodon > Platycodon grandiflorus. The sequence continues at coordinate 70,451,476 of CM028361.1, forward strand.
GTTTGTGCTAGATTTCAAGCTGATCCAAAGAGTCTCCTCTACGGTCAAAAGAATCATCGAGATATCGATAGATACTCCCAATTTGGGAATACGGTATCCTAGAGATTCATCTTTTAATCTTATAGGCTATTCGATGTGATTTTCTTGCATGTAAAGTTGACGGAAAAGCACAAGTGGGACTTGTCAATTCTTAGGAAATAGACTTGTCATGGGCCAGAAAGCAAACCTGTCTCAACTTCAACAACGAAGCGAATACATAGCTGGCTGGTAGGCTGTTGCTACATTCTTGTGGATCAAACAAAGACTTGTTGATGATTCTGTTGCTAATTGTCCGATAATGTGTGACAACACGTCGGCAATCTCGGTATCTCAAAATCTGTCATGCACTCCAAGACAAAGCACATTGATGTGAGATATCACTTTCTTAAAGACCATGTTGAAAAAGGTAACATCGGCATGCAATATGTGCCTAGAGAATCGGTAGCGAACATCTTCCAAAAACCACTTGATTGACCAGGTTTGCATATTTAAGAGGAGAGCTTGGTATGCTTGACCTCAATCCTTAACCTCTTTGACTAACTATTTAAATCATTTTACAAAATTGTCTAAATGACGCAAATGAAACTCTGCCGAGAAATTGGACAATGCGAGTAAGTCCTTACATGTCCAAGACGGCGATCTTTATAGAAAATAAGCAGACCTAAGCGCGTTGCAATCGGTCATTCGTCAGGTCATAAATGCGGACTTCAAAAATTATCAAATACCATTTATTAACTTGTCGAAGTACAAAAGGCAAATGATACTGAGTATTTCTTCACATTTTCAAAAACCGCCATTTGCCAGTTTTCAAAAACCTCTCGACTTCCAATCTGCAATCTTCCCAAATCTTCTCAAAACTTCGAATTTCTCTTGTTCTCGAGCAGAAATCATCAATGGTAATGATTTCTACACCTTCTAATTCATTTAAATCAAGTTTTATAAGTTGCATTAACCTAATTTGTGTTAATTCGAACTATACATCATTGATGAACTGCAAAATCTTGAAATTGATGTTTGAATCTTGTTTGTGTAACATAAAATTGTGACTTAAGATTTCTTTGATATTATGTCTTCACTTACAATCTCGTTTACTTAAAAATGACAAAAGGTAGATATTTTGAAACCCGAGTTCATGAAGCATTCTTGTCATTTGTCATCATACGCACATGTTTTGGGTTTTAATCGAGACAGTACTGTTTGTGTTAATATCGGTGATCACTCATGGTGTATTTAATCATACCTTCTTATATCTATGTCTTTGTTCTCATATCCACCATTGTATAGGCAAGGACTAAATCTTCCAAGGCTCTGACACAACATCATCCTCTGCATCTATTTAGCCATCTAGGCTAAACAGTGAAAATCTTCCACGAGAATCCTTCCCAGGTCAAGTTATCATCTGGGATGACAATCGAGAGATTCCATTATCGGCACATCTCGCGGTGATGCCTTTTAGGATTTAACGAATGTGGGCTTCTTCCCTTGTTCCAACTTCATGATACCCACTACTGACAATGCTTTGGCGAGAATTTTACACAGGATGATCACGCCTCCTCCTCGGCCAATGCCAATGAACCGGTCAACCTAAGCTACATCAAAGGTTACATCGAGGCCATCACATGATTGACCTATAAGGATATTGGGGCAATCCTTAGCGCCTATTGAAGGCAAACTGACTTAACCGATCTTGAATCAACGCTTGCTTGGGAAATGATGCGAGGATGCGCTCAACCCGAAGGTTTTACGAGATGTCAAGTCTCTTCCACGAAATGCTTATCACATCGGTCATCGATCGATAAGAGAATTCTCTTCAAGAATGGGGCAAGAGACATTTTACCTCTCAACAACTGTGGACCAAAGCGTGATTCTTCGACGGCTTAGCTGGGCAAAATCGTCTTCTCTATGCTATCTCAAAGTGTGGTGACGTTCAATCCAACCTCCATCGCGACCTTTCGTAAGGGTCATCATGTCATTCTTCGCGATTTGAAGAGATCGATGATAAGGTTATCATGCGACCTCATCAAGGTGTCTCAACACCTACGTTCCTTTATCAACAACGTTACGATCTGGGACGATATGGCCAAACGATCAATAGTCATTCTTTGGTCTTCTTGCTTCTTCCACTAGTGGCACTTCTACCCGCAAGGGTAAGCGAAAAGTCGCGTGTTACGAGGCCAGCCAACTTTGAGGAGGAGCCTAAACCTATAGAACACCACGAGAACTTTGATCTCGGCAAACTTGATCATGATCCTATGAACCTTACGAGCCTCCCTCCAAAAAGGCCATTCCTCATCTCACTCTCCGTCTCAAGAAAAACGCAAATCTCGCACTGGTCTGAGGTTGAAAAGGATACTAATTTCAAACGCAGATCTATCCACCCAAACCTAAACAAACCCTCCTACCCAGACCGAATCCTTTGGACTTCCTAATCTCTCATCCTCTCTTCGCCTAGGATACATCTGCGGTTTCCCTCAGTCGTTTTCCCATCTTTTGTTCCCCACGGCGGTTCCCACCAAATCCTCTCCACTACCTTACGCCTCTTCTTCACCTACAAAGTCCGCTCATGGCAAGCGCATTAAAAGAGTGCAAAGAAAGAGTGCACTGAAGAACTGC